>JAJOZX010002891.1:232500-380000 GCA_023014485.1 Bathynomus jamesi | reverse complement strand
TCTGAAGTAAAGAGGTTAATTAAAGAGTTAAAGACTGTGTTGGTTTTCGTCGTCGTCGTCGTTGGGCCTAGGCAAGCTACGGCTTGGGACCGTAGCGCATCTATCCGGTATAGGTTAACCTGGATGATGTAGCCATAAGCACTGCCGCTGGTTAAGTGCCAACCAGTGATTATCTCACTAGCCGTATTGAGTCCGTTAGGCGAAACTGCGACAGTACCAAGGATGGAAAATATAACCCTTGGATTTCTATTATTTATTTGCAAAATGGACATGGTATTAGATTAAAATAATTATTTGAATATAAATAATTAACTGACAATTGTGATATATAATTAATTATGTTTACATACAATAAAATAATACAGTATACATAAAATTAGTATTAATGTGGTTTACAATTGAATTATGATGGGTAACTAATTTAAAATGAATTTATAGCTATTCCGAAATTCAAGACGGTAAAATTAACATTTATCTTGAAACTAAAATAAGAGTATTCACTACACACTCCCCCACCAGAGAGGAAGTTCAAAGAGTTCCGAACGACACAGATTTCCCCTGGACCTTTTTGGTAGCTACATGTACCTCGCTTAAGGTTGATTCCAAAAACGCAGGCTTAAGACGATCGATAGAAACCTTGTCGACCTTGGAACCGCGCTGGATGAGAAATGATTTGCGCGTACGTCGGAGAACTTCATAGGGCCCGTCATATGGACATTGGAGAGGCCGTTTTGGGACAGGTACACGAACGAAAACGTGGGTGCAAGACTGGAGGGCTGGGGAAACAAAGATGTTCTGTTGGCTAGTCAATCGAGGGGGAACAGGCTGAAGGGACTGCATGTGAGAGGAAAGTGTTTGAGCGAATTCCGTAGGATCACATGACTTATCTCCTGCAGTGAAGTAGCCACCTGGTAGCCGCAGTGTTGTTCCATAGACTAGTTCAGCCGCTGTAGTCTTCAGATCACTCTTAAATGCAGAGCGAATACCAAGCAACACGAGTGGAAGCTTATCCATCCAATGGGAGTCTTCGTGACACATAAGGGATGACTTCAGCTGGCGATGGAAGCGTTCGACGAGGCCGTTAGCTTGCGGATGATACGCACAGGTATGCGCATGTACTGTACCCAACAAGCTGGTAAACTTCTTCCAAAGCGAAGACTCAAATTGGCGACCTTGGTCAGTGATGACTTTTGTCGGCAATCCAAATCTTGATACCCATCCATGAAGAAAGGCTCTTGCAACAGGTCCGCTTGGATATCAGGAAAGTGGGATGGATCAGGCCATCTGGAAAAGCGGTCGAGACAGGTGAGCAGATAACGTTGGCCTTGAATCACTGAAGAGGGCCAACCATGTCTACATGAATTACCTCAAATCGCTGGGATGGGGGCGGAAATGCGTCAAAGGGGGACCTGGTGTACCTTTGGACTTTGGCACGCTGGCAGGCAAGGCACGTTTTGGTCCAATGTTTGACATCCTTTCGCATCGAGGGCCAAACAAAGCGAGAGGTAACCAGGTGTTGCGAAGCACGGATACCAGGATGGAGGGCTTATGAAGATCCGTGAAGACTGCTTGTCTGTGACATGGAGGGACATAAGGGCGAATAGCAGCTGTTGATACGTCGCAATAGAGGGGCACAGACAATCCTGGCATACTCATTTTCTTGAGGGAAAGTGAGTGAGTGGAGTCTCTCTGAGCAGGTCTTGTAGTTCCGTATCCTTATCTTGATCTGTGCAATAGCATTCCACAGTGTAGAGCTGAGGGTAACAGAAGTAATCTCTATTCTTGAAAGTGCATCCGCTGGAGTGTTCAAGACACCTTTGATGTGGCGGATATCTGTGGTAAATTGCGAGATATAATCGAGTTGCCTGATGACTGGGAGAGTGGTTACAGCTGTTTTTATTGAAGACGGTGACCAAAGGTTTGTGGTCGGTAAAAACACAAAACTCTCGGCCTTCAAGGAAATGTTGAAAATGCTTCACGTTTAAGTAAATAGCAAGAAGTTCACGTCCGAAAGCACTATAAACGCGTTTGGGCTGGCTGCAGCTTTTTCGAGTAAAACGCGATGGGTGCTTGTTGACCGTTAATGGTTGTTCCAACACCCCACCGATCGCAACATCTGATGCATCGACCGTCAGAGTTAGGGGGCATCACTGATAGGAAATGACAGAGACAATGCACTATTGATAGCATTTTTGGCATTGTCGAACGCCTGTAAACTATCGCTACACCATACCAATTTCGTTACCTTGCGTTTGTGTGTGATCATAGCGTGTAGAGGAGCAAGAACACTGGCACAGTTTTTAATGAACTTGTGGTAATAATTTACCAAACCTAGAAACCGACGTAACTCACGCTGATTATTTGGCATAGGGTAATTTTTTATCACTTCACACTTGTCCTGAAGGGGGGTAATTCCGTGCTGCGAAATCGTGTGACCAAGAAATTCCAAGGTTGGCTGTGCAAACACACACTTAGATGCATTAATAGTAACACCGTATTGTTCTAAGCGTTGAAAGAGGAGTGAAAGATGTTCCTTATGTTCCTCTTCCGTTGAGCTGGCCACAAGCAAATCATCGATGTAGGCATAAACAAAGTCTAAGCCTCTGGTGACCTCATCTATGAACCTCTGAAAGGTTTGCGCAGCATTCCGTAGCCCGAACGGCATCTTCACAAATTCGAATAACCCAAATGGTGTACAAACTGCAGTCTTGGGAATATCCGAAGGCTCTACGGGAATGTGGTGGAAAGCCTTAACGAGGTCTATTTTACTGAAGATAGATTTGCCGTGGAGAAGAGAAGTAAAGTCTTGGACATTTGGTACCGGATATCGGTCCGGGATGGTTGTCGAATTCAAAAACCGGTAATCCCCACATGGTCTCCAGTCTCCTGACTTCTTCTGGACCAGGTGTAGGGGAGAGGACCAACTGCTTTTGGAAGGTCTTATTATCCCAAGATCTATCATAAGCTGGAATTCCGATTTGGCAGCTTTCAGTTTGTCCGGGGCAAGACGTCTGGGTTTTGCAAACACAGGGGGACCTTTGTTGTAATGTGATGGGTAATGGTGTGCTTAATGGTATCACCCATCTGCATCGGTTGAAGAATTCCTGGATATCGCTGGAAAAGGCACTGGTACATGGAATTAGGGGGAACGAGGGAAAGTGCAGAGTTCGAGGCGTCCGGAAGGGCAACCTGTTTGGCAAGAACAGAAAGCAGTGTGGCCTGGTCGCATAAGCGTCGCTTGTCAAGATCCACCAGGAGTTTGAAATGCTGGAGGAAGTCAGCGCCGATTATGGGATGCTGCACTTGAGCACAGATGAAAATCCACTTGAAGGATCGGTGAAGGCCCAAGTTTAGTTCACGCGACTGAGTACCGTACGTGGGTATGCGTGAACCGTTAGCAGCGTATAGAGGCGGAGATTCCGAGTGCGTATGACCAGATTTTTGAGGGAATACACTGACTGACGCTCCGGTATCGACCAAGAAATTGACACCAGAGTTCCTGTCCTTTATGAATAACAGGTTGGCAGTGCGAGTACTAGACGCCATTAGGACTCGCTGCTGGGGTTTTCCGACGAAAAATTGCAAGGGGAGATGCACTTCCTAGCCTTCTTTCCAAATTTAGAGTGGCAGAAGCAGATCTTCCCGGAACTCGAACGATGCCTCTTCGTAAATCTTGACCGAGAATGGCTTCTTTGCCGTTGATTTTGTAGCAGAGAACAAACGTGGTTGAGTTGTTGACTTAACTCTTCCACTTTCAACTCCAGTTCCGATTGTGTGTTCACGTTGTTGACCGGAGCTGTCTCAATCTCCACTACTTTGTCGGCAGTTTCTGCTAGTTTATCAACTGGAGTAGCAGGATCCATAGTGGCCAAGACACGCTGAGCTGATGGAGGAAGTTTCTGCAAGAACAACTGTCTAAAGATGTCCTTATCGAAGGTTTGTGCGCGTTCGCCTAGAGCGCACTGCATAGCCCTCAGCATTTGAGTGGGCTTACGGTCTCCAAGTTCTTCTTTTGAGATTAACTGATGTAGTTTCTCACGCTCGGAGACAGTGGTGCGGCACAGGATGGCAGACTTCAGATCGTTGTATGGGTCCTCACTCGTGGAAGTAGACACGATGACGTCACGGACTTCAGAGATGATGCTCGCTGGTAGAGAGGACAAAACATGATCGTATTTTGTCCTGCTCGCGGTGATCCTTCCCAAGTTGAATTGCGATTCCACTTGGTGGAACCAAATAAATGGATCACCCGGCCAGAAGACGGGGAGCTTTACGCTCAAGTGGGAGATGGCACCAGCGTCGTCAGGCATCTTCTCCTATGCTTGCTGACGTACAAGCAAGACGACAAGTTACCAACGAAGGAGTGGAGGTTGAGACGAGCGCAGGCACAGAGCGCACGGGCAGGGGTGAGGGGCAGAGGGCACGAGCGACGTTACAGTCTGGTCCTAGTCGCTCGGGTGAAGGGGGTGATGGGCACGAACGACGTTACAGTCTAGTCCTAGTCGTTCGGGTAAAAGGGGGGAATCCAACTCCGGGGTCACCAATTGTTGGTTTTCGTCGTCGTCGTCGTTGGGCCTAGGCAAGCTACGGCTTGGGACCGTAGCGCATCTATCCGGTATAGGTTAACCTGGATGATGTAGCCATAAGCACTGCCGCTGGTTAAGTGCCAACCAGTGATTATCTCACTAGCCGTATTGAGTCCGTTAGGCGAAACTGCGACAGTACCAAGGATGGAAAATATAACCCTTGGATTTCTATTATTTATTTGCAAAATGGACATGGTATTAGATTAAAATAATTATTTGAATATAAATAATTAACTGACAATTGTGATATATAATTAATTATGTTTACATACAATAAAATAATACAGTATACATAAAATTAGTATTAATGTGGTTTACAATTGAATTATGATGGGTAACTAATTTAAAATGAATTTATAGCTATTCCGAAATTCAAGACGGTAAAATTAACATTTATCTTGAAACTAAAATAAGAGTATTCACTACAACTGGTTCTGCGTCAGGGGTAGATGACTTATCGAATGAGCACTTAAAATATGCAAATGACTTAGTATGTCTGCATATATCATTGCTCCTATCAGCCATGCTTGCTCATAGCTATATCCCTGCAGAGTTTGAGGGTATATATCTTGCCCCTAGTCAAAAATAAGTACGGAGACATTCTGTCCAGCAATAATTACAGGCCTATTGCTGTCGCTTCCTGCTTCTCGAAACTACTAGAAAAACTTGTTACGCCGATTAAATGATTTCCTATGGACATCTAATCAGTTTGGCTTTAAAAGGTCCCACTCAACTGACTTGGGTATCTATGTACTTAAAGAAACAATATCTAAATACATTGACAGTAATTCAACGATTTATAGCTGTTTCCTAGATATAAGTAAGGCATATGGTAGGGTGAACCACAATATTTTTTTTTAAAAACTAGAAGACAGGAAGGTTCTCATGTACATATTAAATTTATTAAAATTTTGGTATTCCCACCAATCTTTCACTGTTAGGTGGGGCAATGTACTATCCGAGTGTTTTGGCTCCTCTTGCGGAGTGAGACAAGGCTCTTTGCTCTCCCCTATGCTGTTTGATGTGTATATCGACGGATTAATTGCTTCACTTAATGAGGCAACAGTGGGATCTTGTATAGATAACACAAGGATAAATAACTTAGTTTATGCCAATGATATGGTGTTAATAAGTCCCTCTGTTAAAGGTCTGGATCGGCTACTAAAAGTCTGCGAAGTGTATTCGCAGAAACATGATATTCTTTTTATTGTTACAAAAACTAAGGTTATGCAATTTCATCCTAAAAGCTGTAATCAGCCACCTGATATAAGGTTTAAAATGAATGGTGAAGTAATTGAGGAAGTACAAGAGTTTAAGTATTTGGGTCAAACTATTACCAGCTCCTTGAGTGATGACTCGGATATAAGAAAACAATCTCGAAGCCTGTGTGCTAAAGCGAATATGACCATAAGGAACTTTCGATTCTGTACAAGTGAAGCTAAAGACACTCTCTTTCGTACTTTCTGCAGTAATATATACGGACAGCAACTGTGGGTGAATTATAAGAAAGGTTCTGGCAGAACTCTAAATTTGCTGTACAACAGGTCTTTTAGACTCTTACATAAATTACCCCCGAGATGCTCAGCTTTGCAAATGTTTGCTACCCGCAATGTCCCAAGCTTCCCAGAGGTAACAAGACGTGCTCAACACAGTCTAATGCAAAGAATTAAAAAATCAACCAACCCGATCATCCAAGCTATCCATGAGTCCTGCCATTTATCCTCTAAGCTGTGGACTTCTTGGTACGAAAACGTCTGTCTGTAGCTCCACTTAACTTCGACATTACAGTATTATTTCTAATCGATTGTATATATTTCTATCCTTAGTATATGAACTGTCATTGTATTAATAATATTTGTCAGTAGTATAGCCGCAAAAGGGGAGAGTGCAAGAATGTTGCAGGTTATTATGTAATGTTGCAAAGGGGGGTGGGGGCTGTTGCAAAGTGGGTGAGGGGGGTTGTTGCAAAGGGGGGTGGGGGGGAAACTTCGAGGCGGCGTTATCCCCCAAGAGAAAGGAGAGAAAGGAGGAGGAGAGGTGTTCACCTGGCAGGAGCCAAGTGCACATTAAGACCAGCCGAGTAGGCGTTGTTTTATAGGCTCCTAATCAGCCAGTTGGCGTAAATGGCTTCAGTTGCCAGATACCGCGATACCATTGTATACATTATTATAGACTCCTAATCAGCCAGTTGGCTGTAAATGGCTTGAGTTGCCAGATACCTCTTTTTAGCGATACCATTGTATACATTATTATAGACTCCTAATCAGCCAGTTGGCTGTAAATGGCTTGAGTTGCCAGATACCTCTTTTTAGCGATACCATTGTATACATTATAGACTCCTAATCAGCCAGTTGGCTGTAAATGGCTTGAGTTGCCTGGCTTGAGTTGCCAGATAGCGCCATGTATTCATTTAATCGAAGACTGAGTTGCCAGATACCATTGTATACATTATTATAGACTCCTAATCAGCCAGTTGGCTTAGAAGGCTTAAATATTGCCAGATACCGCAATACCACTGTATACATTATTATATTTCGAATACCGGTAGTAGAAGGCATAACAATTAAGTAAAACAACATTGCATCATTCTGTTTATTATAAATATATAGAAAATAAATATACATTTGAGGAATATGCATATAACAGTACAGGAAATATATACACACAATTATGGATATTTATAAAATAAAATATACATTTCAAATAAATATACATTTCAATAGAAATATGCGTATAATCAGTACAGGAGAAATGTCAAGCAAAATATAAATACAATTCACTTTTTTTTCAAAATACTAAACTCGGTCTTAATCGAGTTTACAATTACATCATTATTGCTCTGCATTACGCAGTATATGCGGCTTAATAATATTTCACCGCTTAAAGTATAGGGAAACCTGTATTCGATATGAAGGGCTTTCATATCGTTCAGTACTATTTTTGTTCCCACTTTACAACCGGTTGGTAAGTCATCTTTAAATACGTCTAGAATACAATCAAAAGCACGCACAAAGAGTTCATCGTTAGCTACATTATTAAACACAAGTTTATAAGAACGCTTTTCCAATCGAGGGTTTATTTCTACCGACTCGAGCTTTTCAATCGTGAACTCACTCAACATAGCGGCAATTGAAATAATCTTCTAAATCGTTACGACAACTGCGCGTTATATAAAGAAATAGTTCTTCAGGGTGAACGGTGTAGGTGAGCTCAGCCTTGTACCGATCAATTGCTTTGTACCAAAGTTCATGGTATTTCAAAGAGTCTAAACTTTTTAAATAAACATCCAGCACTAGACCATTCTCACCAGCCCTACACTCGGTAAACCCATCGAGCAGAGCGGTGTATGCGTATTCAAGTACTGTATCAAAATAAAACATATCCGTAACACGCGCGTCTAATATAGGTTTCAGTTTACGGAATCCGACGATTTCAAACATTCTGTCGAGGATGAAACGGTTTCGCGTAGGAATAAGAGCGTTATTATCAGAAGCATTCTTCCACATCACCGTATATCAATGCACGGCCGATCGTTATTTATACACAACGTACATACAACGGCGTATGAGGGTGCGTCACTAATCTGCTCTCTTCTTGTACCTACGTTAGCAGGTATTTTATAACGATCTTCACTCCACTTCTCAACTATCACAAAGATTCTATTCATCTCCTCGATACTTAAATAAACCCGTTTGTTTGTCGGTCTACATTCCGTTTCCAGTACATAGCTAATGGTACCGGAATTACGCCTGAACACGCGCAACGATTTCGTCACGGACACATCGTACGAGGCGTTGAGAATGCTGCTCAAAGGAAGTTCCATCGTATTCGAGGAGCGCACGTCCACTCGGCTCAAGCTCTGAGATAACTATGAGCCGTGTGAGGCACGCAGGTAGGCAGGAATGGTTCGACGGGCGGCTGACTCGATGATACGTGAATGGGCTTGTTCCGCGAGTCGAATTGTTGTACCGGTACAAGAATATCACTACCAGCCTACGCACCAGACATTTTGGATAAGAACTAGGAACATTTTATGTTTTACTAAACATCTCCACACTCCGGCGCACTATTTGAGAGGAACATATGTTCATATTTTTCCTTTCTGCCCATCAAACGATACTCGTCTCTAAACTCTGTTAAAAATTCACGCAGGGCACTAGCCACAACCTCACTACGAACCTCATCATGATATACGTTAATATAGTGATAAAAATACTTAAGATTGTCCATGATCACGAGATTCACATTTCCAGTCGTAGGGTATGAGTAATCGACATGGTGTAGCATGACGTAATACCGCTTGTCACACCACCCATCAGCAAGACTCATTATCCATACCTGCTGCTTCTCTTCTGCACGCGTTGTTTCTTTTACTTCACGGTGTATGTGAGACTTTATAAAGTTTAGCTCTGCAGTATACTTCAGCACATCGTCTGTGCAACGAAAGCCTTCAACGGTCTCACCAGAACATCCGTAGAGTATTTGTACATCTTGGAACTTCGCACAATCCAATGTGTTTTTAAAAGAGGCATAGGAGGATGAATAGGAAGTTTTTCGGTATCCACCACATCCTGGCACTTTACTGAATACCATTTCGTAAACGTTGTACAAGCAATATTAAAGGTAGCCATTTGAATACACGTCTGATCTCTCGGGCTTACTGCGGTCGACTGACCACGCAGGGACTCCCAGATAGTAGCATGACTCACGGTCTTACAGTGGGCGGAGCTTAGAACTTTCACCTGCACACACACACACACACACACACACACACACACACACACAAAGGAGAAAGTGAAACGCTATTTGAAACATGATTTATTTAACAAACGAGATATTCAAGTTATATATATTTACAAATACGATTTAATAAACGAGATATTCAAGTTATATATATTTACAAATACGATTTAATAAACGAGATATCAAGTATATATAATATATATATATATATATAATATATATATATATATATATATTTACAAATAGATACGATTATATACAAGACGTGTGAGTTAGAAGCATCATTGGTATCCAAAGGGTACGGTATCATAGGTACCAGGTACTGGTAACGTTTCCTATAGGTGTTACGGCACACCATCGTACCCCTAAGTTCCTTCACGCCCCCCAGCTTCTGCGCCCGAAAATTGTGGGTGCCTACAATTAGTTGGGGAGGTTGTTCATCCAAACATACTAGATCCTTCAACGACTCAAAGTTAACAACCTCCCGATTCGCATGGTTGAGCGTAATACCCTTTGCCTTCACGATATATTTCATTTCCTCCCCACCCTGACCCGTACCCCATAAGTCTTAGGTCCTGTTGAGGCAAAAGAGTCGGCGTATGCGTTGTCCCCATACTCATCCTTGATCTCATCAGTGAGCTCGCCGAGGAACTCCCCAATAGTGGGCATGTATTCACCCTCCCTCTCTGTGAATATCACGCTATCTGTATCGGCATACAATACTCTCCGCCCAAGAGAATGCAATAGACCCCAAAGTTTTATACGGGCGTAGGCTGTTGTGAAGCTGGCCACAGGTATGTTTGTAACCCTTGAGGTATCTGTGGCAAATTCAGTGTTGTTGTACTTTATTACGTAAGTATTACCTACATTTACGATCTCCATGACCTCTTTATCGGGGGCATTGGCATAATCCCAGACATCGCTATAACTTTGTGCCAAATGAATGCTCCCTCTGCCGGTATTCTGCGCAAATTTTCCCCATAGACTGTTTAGACACAACTTTGCACTAAAGCGCTTGCCAGGATTCTTTACAATTTGGACACGATCAAGTTGTATACCTTCGCGGTCGCGGTAACGTTGAATATAGGCAGACTTTTCATCTTCGGTATCAACTCCTCGCGGATACCCTGATGCCTCAACCTTATCCTTCAAAAAGGTGTTTATATATGGTGTGAAAAGGTTGGGTAGCTTCTGAAACCTCCACACCTCATGTATCTTCAGTATTCTATAACCATGGCGCACGGCTAGGGCCAACTCAGGACTTGTATATACGCCTCTGATCTTACGCTGGTGGGGTATATGGTTACATTCGCCGTTATCCTCTTCCGCGCACTTCACGCACAGGGGAAACATGAGCTTGTCGTCGATAACGACAGGTAAGATCGGCATCCATAAATTGCGTGGGGGGAGTACGTCTACGAAAGAGATCCCAAAGTAACGATCATTCAAATTTTTTGAAAATTCATTGATGGATGGTAGGCTAGGTCCCACCAGTTTCTCAGGAGCGCCCACGGGGTACGGATTGCTCTTCATCACGTATGGGTATAAAGAACAGAAATCGTAGTAATGGAGCTTCACGCCCTCCGTAGGTGGGAAGTATAGTCTGAAAGGATTTGTACGTCCTCCAAACAAGCTATCACCACATTTGAGAGGATCCAGCACCATTGAACGCTTGATCGCTTTTATTTCCTCACGGTACACCTCGTCTGTCTCCATCCGTGCATCATATTCATGCTCCCACAAGACTTTGTGAGTGAACTGTGATCCTATAAGTTGATCGCGGGTGCGGGTCGATGCAAGACAGTCGGCAGGAGACCTACCGTGGATATCTCCGGTGACTCCGCACTCAGGACGGGGGCATCCATGCCACCAGCAACCGTTAAAGGAGTACACAGTCTTCACACCAGTGACACGGTTTTCACTTAACCCATCAACCCAAAAAACACGTCCATTAATCTTAATGGGTACTTCACCCGTGTTGCGGGCGTGCTTTATGTATACACCTGTCTGTTGCTGTAGGTGTATGAGCCAGTAAATAGCCTTGTGCCCGTAACTGCGGGGATTGTTTCGGTGAATAATGGCTAAGGTGTCTTTCGGCATGAAGTTATTCTTGAACACCGTAAAACATAATGATGCGATGGTGGTTGCGACTTGCAGTGGATCGCATTTGAAACGGGCTATGTACATCCTTCTAAAGGCCTGGAAACATACTCTAAGCACGCGCACATCATTCACGCAATAACGCTCACATTCATCAGCTATATTATAAGGGTTACTTTCATTAAAACTGTCGTAGTATCGATCAAAGTCTTCACGTTCATCCATACAGTCAAAATAATGTTTGGGGGGTGGTGGGCCTACGTAGTTTAAAGTCTCGCTGGTGAGGAAAGTGTAGGGAAGTATCCTTTGGAAACTTCAGCTGCTACTCCCATCACCTTGGGTAGCTTTGCTAATTTACAAGGTGTGAATAATAAAGTATCTTTAAATTGTACATTGCCTCTTATCTGCATCTGTATTAATTTGTTGCCTCTTTTCAATGGATCACCTGTAAATATCTCAGAGGATTCGTGTTCAAGCAACTCCTTATAAAGGAACTGCGTGTCAAACTTTGCCCCGTTATGGGCGAGAATATACACAGTCATTTTTTTGAACTTGTCGGCTAACTTGACAATATAGGACACAAATAGTTTCACAGGACTATCGCTGACATTCGTTTTAAAAACGTTTGTCCGTTTACCACATTTGGGGCACTCGTCACATTCGATATCCATACACTCATCACAGATAGTCTGGCTCACAAGTAAATGTGGAATTACCTCTTTGGTTTCAGCGTTCGTATATGTTTCTATATCGTAGTATACAGTTATACAAGGGTTATTTTTAGGCTTAGCATCTTTCATATAACATACATGCTTTACTCCATCCGCCTTATATTCCTCCTGGCATGTAGGACAGTGAATTACGTCACACTTGTGCTTAAATTTTCCCCAATTATCCATTGTGTGAAACATACCACATTCACAGATTCTCATTTTCCTGCACGTGCCAATTGATTTATGGAAATCAAAACAGCTATTATTGAAAAATGTGCGTCTACACACATCACAGTCTCTCTTCTCAGCTTCAACTACACGGCTTTCACATTTGGTGCTTTTACACTGCTCACATACCATGTGACATTCTTTACAATGTCTCACTATATCATCCGCAAACTCGAGGCACCCCTTACACAAATCATGATGTCTCCCATATTTTCGACTTTTGTCATAACTCGCGTAAAGCCACCTTATATTACGGATGGGGAGATACGTTGTCCCTGACAATCCTAAAATAAGTAGGGGCCTTGTACGATCTCTCACACAGCTTTTAAAAACATACACAGTCCTACGACGATCATCCAACCCAAACACAACTATGCGGACATTCATTTCCTGTTCTACCCTTCTCAGCTCTTCAGGACCCATATTACAGTCAAATTCAAGTTCACAGTCTACAGCTAGTTTACGGGCACGCTCCACGACTGTAGGCAACCAAATTTTTTGAGTTCGTGTATTTTGTACAGTAAACATACGTGCTAAGAGTACTGCTATAAAGCCGCAACCACGATCGACGTTTATATGCCGTCTATAAATAGCTTGAGAATTGAAGTTAAGAGTATACGGTATGGCACTATGACCCGCAACACGGTATACATGGTCAATATTTACCGTGAAGTTGTCCATATTGAAGGCTATACTACTTTGGGCGGCTTGCATTATACGCCCTAATATATATTCTACATCTTCAGCCGCCAAACGTCTAAATGGCACTATCACCCAATAATCGTCTACATCACCGTCATCTGACCCGAATCCAAAGGACAGACTCGTCCTGACTTCACGCTCGTCACGATTCTGAAGAGCAAACTCTATAATATGCTCTACAACCCGGCGTAGTCCGCGCTCAATTCCACTGCTATACATGACTCTAGGGTCGACCCTGACTCTATACCGATTTCTAGTCAAGGCTGGGGTGGGGGCTGCGGATCGCACCAATTCCAGCGTTATACCATCCTCAACAGAACGGGGGGCGGCGGATGAATTAGTGGATATATTAGCGGAAGGTGCTGCTGATGGGGGCCCTGTTGCGTAGGAGGTTGATGGTTGGGGCTCTATTATTGTAGACTTAACAGAACGGGGGCGGCGGATGAATAAGGGGATATATTAGGTGCTGCTGGGGGTGTTGTTGCGTAAGAGGTTGAGGGTTGGGGATCTATTACCGCTGCAACAGACGCGTATTTCGGTCGCTTTATACCTGACGTGGGTATCTCATACCTCCGCTTTGGACGTGTTACCGGTATCGCTGGTGAGGGTTCAGGGGAGGAGATCACAACTACACTGTCGTCGAGGTCATCCGTAATGATGGGCTGCTCTACCTCATCGTCATTCACGGTTCTGTGGGAGAAGAAATATAAGGATCAGCACTCAAAATTTGTAATATTTTGTAAATGACTCACTTAGGAGTGTGACGTGTTAGAAATGGACTCTGTAGAAAAATTCAGATTCACGAGCCCATCCACATGTATTATATCTGGACCTACAGGATGTGGTAAAACTGTGTTTATGCTTAAAATCATTAAAGAAAAGGGGGAGATGTTCTCGAAATTTGTGCATAAAGTTATATGGTGCTATTCGACGTATCAATCAGTGTTCAACGAGTACCAAGATGATATTTTGTTCCACAAAGGCGTATATGACGTTAATTCGTTAAAGGGAAATGAACATACAATCATTGTAATTGACGATCTCATGTTGGAGATGGATAAAACGTTTGCCGAGACATTTACAGTATTCTCCCACCATCTTAACATAAGCGTGTTCTTCATCAATCAGAATCTATTTTTCAAAAATAGATACATGCGCGATGTGTCGTTAAATACGCAATATCTAGTCTTATTCGCGCAACGTAGAGATGTATCACAAATTGGGGTATTAGCCAATCAAATGTTCCCGAATCAGCGTAAGGAGTTTTTGGAAGTTTATAAAGAAGCTACAAGCACGCGTTACGGATATTTGCTTTGCGACCTTCATCCGCGAAACACGTTTAGAGTGCTTCTGCGAACGAATATATTTCCAAACGAGCCTGAAACGGTGTATATTCCAGAATGACAAAGAGACTAAAGAAATACCGTGAATTAATAAAAATCTATCATCGACTGCCCGGGCAATGCAGCAGATGTTTATTAAAAATATCGATGCCGACTTTTTAAAATGCATCTGTGAAATCTGTCTTAACGTTATAAATTGCAATGTATCAATGAAAACCCATCAGAAGGCTCGCCTACGCCGCTACAAGAACATAATACGTGCACTCGCTCGTAAAAGCCAAACTGTAGCGAAGAAAAAACGAATTATTGTACAAACAGGAGGGTCATTTCTCCCCATCTTATTTTCAGTTTTGGGTCCTTTACTGACTAGATTAATATAATGAAGAAAGTGGTAGTGATTCCCCACGAGGTGTACGCCTCACTGCAAAGGAATCCAGACACGTATCTAGATCCCCGTAAAAGCAGACTTAAAAGAATGGAAAGCGAATTGTTAGCCCTATTAAACAGTGAAAAAACACCTGATGAGAAAAGAATCTTATACCAAGAAGCTCTGCAGAAATTTCTTCACGAGTACGAAAATTATAAGAGCCCTACAGAGATTCCTGTGGTTATTAGGCACAGCACGGGGGACGATGGCGACATAGGATCTGTACCCGACGACACAGCTGACCAACCAAAAAGATTAGCCACACAACATATCGAACATGTATTAAAAAATACCCTCCCACTTACATTGAGGAGTAAAGGCTTAAGTCTTTATAATCTATTGAATGAGGATCCCGCCATACAATGGACCGATACAGGGGAGATCATTGTGGAAGGATCAAAGGTACAGGGATCGAATATCGTAGACATTGTCCATGATCTGGTGAGAAAGTGGGATAGGCCATCACCATCAGGATGGAAGCATATTAAAGCAAGACTACAACAAATAAATGTCCCTAAAACGTTGATAGGAAATCTGAACAGGTTAAAAGACTTGGAACATGCAACGCCTGTGACACAATTGAAGGCGCCGTCACCCCCGGCGGTAACACCTTTGAAGAGGAGCAAGAAGAGGTTAAACCAACCCTACCCACGTGCCTCTAAAATACGCAAATGGCTAACGTATTAACTAAACGCTATTATGACATTTCTACCCCATCCTCTTACGGCGGCGTAGATAGACTGTACAGAAGTGTTTACGGAGTAGGAAAAAAAGATGTTGAAAGATTTTTGAGGGAGCAGGACGCTTATACGCTTCATAAGCCTGTGAGAAAAAGGTTTAAAACAGCCAAGACAACGGCTTCCTCGATTGATTCTATTTGGCAAGCAGATTTAACAGACATGCAAAGATATTCTGTGTATAACGATGGTTACCGCTACATTCTATTCATAATAGACGTATTCTCTAGATATCTGTGGCTAGTTCCTCTGAAAAATAAATCACCTGAAACAGTTGCTAAAGCCACCAAAACGCTAATGTTAAAAGAAAACAGGGTTCCTGGCTATTTTTGTACGGATATGGGGAAGGAGTTTATAGGCCGTGCTTTTCAGAATATGTTGACAGAGTTTAATATCAGCTATTACACAACCAATTCTATACATAAGGCTTCTTTAGCTGAAAGAGTTCAGCGCACCATAAAGGAACGCATGCACCGTTATTTTACACATAAAAACACATACAGATTTCTAGACATTCTGGAATCATTGGCATCATCCTACAACCGCTCACACCATCGCACGATTGGGGCAACACCTAACGAAGTTTTAGAAAGAGGTACGCTCCCGAGAAGAGATGGATCACCACCACCACCACACTCTGCGCGCTTCAAAATCAATGATTATGTAAGGCTGTCGCGTTCGGGGAATAAATTCGCAAAGGGTTTTGAGCAAGGATGGACACGCGAGATTTTTAAAGTTAGGGCTGTGAGACCTAAAGGTGAGATAATGATGTATTACATTGAAGATTTGAATGGGGAAGAAATCTCAGGAGGCTTTTACCGCGAGGAATTGCAGAAAGTTGCGTTTAATTTAGAAAAAAATGTGTTTAAAATTGAGAAAATTTTAGGAAGCAAAGGTTCAGGAAGGAGAAAAATGTACCTGGTGAAATGGCTAGGGTACCCAGAAAGCTTCAACACCTATATAAAAGCTGATGCAATAATGAAGCTTAAATAGTATGCAACATGGCTCCTAACCATTTCTACGTCACACTCCCGTCCTCCTCGTCCCTGTCTGTACACCCTAACAACACACTAGCCAACTTTGTAACAGAACTCCATGGGCACATTGAATTGGGTCGTGATTCGTATGAGGTGGGGATATGCGAAATTCAGCTGGACACCGTCTTTTTAAATATTGAACATAAAGAAACCGTTTTTACGATTCTTAGAGACATTGACGAGTGTGAAAAAGCTGGGGTAGCTATGGATGAAACTATGCGCATCGCTCGGACTAAGATTGCACGGTATTACAGTACAGAAGTAAGACTAGGGCCGGGTCAATATGGTTCGGCCGAGGATGTTGTGAGAGGCTTAAACGTAAGTTTAAGAAACTCAAACCTTACGAATGATTTAGTATATGAAATCGTAAACAACCCTGCACATACACTAATCCTAAAATCAAAGACTAACAGACGTCTTAAAGAACATAGAAAGTTCAAAATTCTAACCAACGGACGATATAGCGCAGCCTTCCAAAGAGACACATTTCACGAGACACAGTATAACTTGTCCAGATTAATGTATCAATTGAAGATGGAGAAATTGGCTGAAAGGTCCCCAGACATGTGCTATATTTACAGTAATATAGTGGAGCACCAGTTTGTTGGGGATACCCAGGCACGCCTGCTGCGCATTGCTCACATCCCCAACCATAGAGGAAGGAGTTTGAGTATTACATATGACAGACCCCATTATGTGAATGTCGCAACTAATTTAATAACCAATATCACAATATACAGGGCGTCCCAAAAAAATGTATACACACTTTAACAGCTGATAGCTCAATTGATGTTTCTTTCTTTCCAAGTTAAACCCATTAGAATTAATAATGGCAGTCAGACTAAGCTTTGAACAAAGGAAATTCATTCTAAAATGCTACTGGAAGTGTGAAAACGCAGTTGAAGTGCAAAGACAGTTTAGGAGGGAGTTTCAAACAGATCCACCAACGCGACTTACCATCACTCGAATTAGAGATAAGTTTGAAGCCGATGGAACTGTTCAGAATGTCCACAAGAAGCGTTCCGGAAGACCACGGACATCGACAAGCCCCACAAAGCAAGAAAGAGTACTGGAAACGTATCACCAAAGTCCAAGAAAATCTGTGCGGCAAGCGAGTCGTGAGGTAGGAATTTCAGAATCGTCTGTCCAACGCATTTTGAAGCGCTGTCAATGGAAAAGTTACATTCCAAGATTAGTCCATGCTATTAATGAAGATGATCCGGACCGAAGAGTGGAGTATTGCGAGTGGTACTTGGCACGATGTGGATGTGGATTGGACGAAGGGGTTTCGTAGAATGCCCTCCGCGTTCACCAGACCTCACACCACTAGACTTTTTTTATGGGGATACTTAAAAGACAAAGTCTACGCTATAAAACCTGCAACAGTCGCTGAATTGAGAGCAGCCATTGAACGAGAATGCACACAAATACCAAACGAAATGTTTCGTGATGTTTGCGATTCCATTGCTTCGCGTTATCAGCAGTGCCTGGACCAGAACGGACGTCAGTTTGAAAACAGGCGTTGACAAAAACAATTAAATAATGTCTGTAGATTCTATTACATTTTGAAAATGAAATGTATTTAATAAACACTGCCTTTATAAGTATTTAAAGTGTGTATACATTTTTTTGGGACGCCCTGTATATAAGAACGATTGAGGGCGAAAACTTCCCATTCGGTAACGGGAGCTTAACAGTGAAGCTACACTTTCGACGCACTGAGTTATAATGGATAGAAAGCCTTTCACCGTCTATCGAGGGATGCGATACCAGCGCGGTAGTGGACTTGGATCCATTTTTTCATCCATACTACGTACGACTGTTCCTTTGCTGAAGAGGGGTGCCAGATACCTTGG
Source organism: Bathynomus jamesi (assembly GCA_023014485.1). Classification (NCBI taxonomy): domain Eukaryota; kingdom Metazoa; phylum Arthropoda; class Malacostraca; order Isopoda; family Cirolanidae; genus Bathynomus; species Bathynomus jamesi. Next base: position 361,528 of record JAJOZX010002891.1, on the reverse strand, counting down.
AAGGAAAGCGCTACAATCAGGCCTTAACACTGCAGAAGACATATTGGCCGGGGCTAAACCTAAAGAAGCTCTAAAAAAACATTTAAAGCGTACACGGAACGAAATCATCAAAGATGCAAAGAGAAAAATGCGTGGTGGCGGGGAAGAAGAAGAGGGCTCCCGGAAGAAGAAGGGGTCACATGGTATTAAACGTAAAAGGCTATCAAAAAAGAAATGCTGTAAGCGAATGAAACCTATGGTTGACCACTTTTTTGACTGATATAAGCTAAGGATATTGATCTCATGAATCATAGTTTGTTTACCACTTGTCGAGAGAGGAGTCACTATTTCGCCATGGCACGCTTCATCCACCCATGTAGTTCACAATGCTGTAAATCGGAGCTGTCCTTTTTTGAGCTCCCGCCAACCCAAGTTTCTATTGAGCACAGTGACTTTATTACAATTAACCCTTTAAACACAATTAGTTCCCCGAGTGCACCTATAGAATTCGTGATACCCAGCTCATGTCCTTACTTTTTTGATCCAAGCTGTGTGCACATGTACGCTAAGCTACGTATAGCCCATTCTGATGGAACGGTCTGCGATGACAAATATGCTGTATACCCTGAAACAAACTTTCTGCACGCCATATTCAACCAGTGTGACGTATATTTAAATCAGACCAACATATCGGCAGGCACGGGGTACTATCATCTACGAGCCTATTTGGAAAATGTCCTCAACCTTTCCAAAGAAGCGAAGGCTACCTTTTTAAATGCGGAGGGATATTATCAAACTAAAGATGAAAATAGTATAAAGGACAAATTTTAAAATTCTAAAAAGAAAATATACGAGTGTTTTGGACGGTTGCACACAGATTTCACTTTCCAGGAGAAGTTGCTTGTGAACGGGGTGGATATGAAAATAAAGCTCACCCGCACGAGTCCTGAGATCTGCTTAAATCTGGATGTGAATCAAGAAGAGGGTGCAAAGTCCGTTGTGGTTCACATTATGGACACATACCTCCGCGTACGGCGAGTGAAATTAAGTTCACCAAAACAACTAGAAATTGAGAAAAATTTACTAAACGCTACAGTGAAATATCCTATTAACAGAGTGCAGATCAAACTATATACGGTTCCTGCAGGGTTGGCATCGAAGCAGATAGAAAACATTGCCCTGGGAAATCTTCCTAAAAGGATATTAATCGGCATGCAGGACCACGCTTCGGTGAATGGAAAATATAAAAAGAGTGCCTTTAAATTCGAGAATTTCGGACTTAAAAATATAACTCTATACGTTAATGGCACTGCTTTGGGTGGAACAATGGGTACGGACTATTCATCAGACGCTGTGTTACCGCTTTGTGCCAGAGCCTATAGTAATCTGACCCATATTGCAGGTGATTGTGATGAGCTTGGTAATGGGGTAACGCAGGAAGAATTCATTGATCAATTTAACCTTTACCCGTTTGACATTACACCTGACTTATCTGCTAGCGTAAATACCCATTTAACACCACAGCAGAGCGGAAACATCTCAGTGCGGCTGGAATTCGCCAAGCCTATAGACGCTCCTATTAGTGTACTAGTATATCTCGAATCGCAAGCCCCAATAGAAGTAGATAGATTTAGAAGCGTTATCACTGACTTTTAAAATGGATGCTAATACACTTCAGAAGTAATGGAGCGAGTCACACGTTCCAAATTTATCGGCGTGTTTGCGAAGAATGAAACATTGAGTTTGCCAAGTACGCGAGAATGCGGTAGTCTTATTGTGAACACAGACATCATCGGTAATGAAGGGATTCACTGGATCGCTGTCTATTTTAAAAATAGACAGCGCCTGTACTATTTTGATTCACTCGGTACTCAACCCTGGAGTGATCCTATTATTGTAAAATTTCTCGCTCAGTTACATATTCCCGAAGTTGTGTGGACCCCATTTTGCATGCATGGATATTTTACTAATGTTTGCGGAATGTACTGCGTCTCATTTCTCATGCATATGTCAAATGATAAAGAATTTATAAATTTTTTAAATTTATTTGACCCGTGTCACACTCGCCGAAACGATGAAATGGTATGCAGACAGATAAAAAACCGTTTTCCAATTGTACGTACTCGTATATTATAATGTTTTTGTTCGGATATTTGTAACGATATATTCTGTAGCTGTTTATTGTACTGATTTCTTTCATTTAATAAATTTATGAAAATATATTGTCTTCTTATCCCAAAGATCGAAAAACACTTACATTATTTCGGTGTGACATTGATGACTGATCAGTATATCCTCCCTATTCCGAGATTCTTCAAAAGATTGTGTAACACGTGTCAAATCCTCATCGGACCTTAAAGGAATAATGCTTTTAAAACATATACAGTGTACAGACAGATCCCCATTATGTGAAGATATTTTTCGTTCGAGGAGTGAACGCCATAAAAATTTCGATTTTAGCATAATGGGGATAACCAAATAACACTGATTGACATTTTTGGCGAGTATCTATTTGACGAGATACTACAACTCTCCATATATATATAAAATTCTAATTATAGACACTTACATTTCTATGGTAGTCCCTTGCGTCGGGTTGTAAGGAGCGTCACTGCAAATATCTTCTACGGTTTGCGTTGAAAATAATTCGTCACGGTCAATCGCATTGAAAAGACTAATTGCGGTTAATGCTGCAGTATCACTCTCTTCATACAAGTCTGGGGAGACGTACAGGTCCATGGTGGAGGGAATGATTATTCACTGACGCGAAAATAGCTACTGTTACTCCAAACTGAAAAATATCCCCTTTTATAGGCACAATCGCCAAGCTCCGCCCCAAAAGACCAGATGTTCGTAGTGATTGGCTGCCGATGTAGCTGGGTGGAGCTATGACGTGTACCAATCCGCTATAACGGGACCGGACGAGTAACATATATTTTCACCAATAGATTTAATGCTCGTATTCTCCTTTGAAAATTATTTGGTTATTCGTATAGAACTTTTGATACTGATTCCAAATATGGTTTCAGAATTCTTCTAGCACCCATAGTTTTCGAGAAAATATTTCAGAAACATGTATATATATAATTATAGTAAACGAAATAAACTAGTTAACCATAAACTAATTATTTTCTATTATGACGTTTTCGAAGGTAAACTATGTTATTTGTTTCGAAAAGTTTAAGTTCAATGAAGTTAATGTTAAATTTGCTTCTAAACTAAAATTAAATGTTATAAAATAAATAATATATATATATATATATATATATATATATATATATATATATATATATATTACCTAACATAAGATGTTTAAAATAATACACATTTGGCATTTTTTCCTGATTTTCATACCTCGCGTAAGATTAACTACCGATCCTATCTCTCTCTCTCTCTCTCTCTCTCTATATAATATATATATATATATATATAATAATATATATCTAGCAATCCGATCATTGCAAAAAAAAACTGGAAAGGTATGCAATTAATAAAGGTGTATTTAAACAGAATTTAATTGGAATAACTACCATCATATTGTTACACAGTGAGCTATTACACAACCAATGCTATACATAAGGCTTCTTTAGCTGAAAGAGTCAGATATATGTATATATATATATATATATATATATATATATATATATATATATCATAAGCTGCTTAAAAGACTATATATATAATTATAGTAAACGAAATAAACTAGTTAACCATAAAATTAATTATTTCTATTATGACGTTTTCGAAGGTAAACTATGTTATTTGTTTCGAAAAGTTCAATGAAGTTAATGTTAAATTTGCTTCTAAACTAAAATTAAATGAAATAAAATAAATAATATATATATATATATATATATATATATTTACCTAACATAAGAAAAGAATGTGTATATATAATATATATATATATATATATATATATATATATATATATATATATATATATATCTAGCAATCCGATCATTGCAAAAAAACTGGAAAGGCATGCAATTAATAAAGGTGTATTTAAACAGAATTTAATTGGAATAACTATCGTCATATTGTACACAATGGATGATTAATATTTCTGGAATACATGGCGCTATCTGATGGTGCAATCTGGCACATCAGCACCCGATTACATGGCTTGATGTAGCAACTCAGCATCTGCATACATGGTGCGATCTGACAACTGAACACATTGCGCTATCTGGCAATTCAGCCAGAATAGAGGCTTATAAAAGACCGCGAAGTTGGTGAAAGACTCATTCCACCTCGGCTCCCAGCCGAGGAAGGACCTCTGGTCCTTCTCTTTCAGGCCCTTTGGTAAAACCCCTTAGTGGCCTCTTAGGTTAGGAAAACGAAAATAACGGGGGAGAACTCCTCTCTCTCTCTCCTACAGGCGTCTCTCTCTCCTACAGGCGTCTCTCTCTCTCTCCTACAGGCGTCTCTCTCTCTCCTACAGGCGTCTCTCTCTCTCTCCTACAGGCGTCTCTCTCTCTCCTACAGGCGTCTCTCTCTCTCTCCTTCAGGTGTACCCCTCCCCCCTTGGCTCAGTCAACTGGCTGATTCTGGCTGATTAGGAGCCTATAAAACAACGCCTACTCGGCTGAAGTCTTAATGTGCACTTGGCTCCTGCCAGGTGAACACCTCTCCTCCTTTCTCTCCTCCTTTCTCTCTGGCCCTTTGGGGGGAATAGCTTGGGGGAGGCCTCCAAGTTGCATGCCCCTTGCAACCTAGGTTGGCAACAAAGGCCAGTACTCTTTTTTTCTTTTTTTTCTTTTTCTTTTTTTTGCACCCCCCCCACGCCCCTCCCCCCTTTGCAACAACCCCCTCCCCATTTGCAACAACCCCACCCCCCTTTGCAACATTACATAATAACCTGCAACATTCTTGCACTCCCCTTTTGCGGCTATGCTACTTTTGTCATATGGACTATAACACTAGGCAACAAATTTCAACTTTTTTTTTTACAGACACGTGAACTACTGATTCCTACTAAAGCGCTGATGCTGATTTCAGATCTGATATCAAAATTTCTCTATCACGTCCAGATTTTGTGTAACTGAAAACCCCTATTTTTCATTTTTTTTCTCACCCGCTTCTATTACGAAAGCCGTCTAAGCTACTTTTCCGTGCCACGTTTTATGTTAAGCATACTTAAATAATTAGTGAACAGGGATGTCTTTCCTCCTTTATTCTGGCTTAAGACAGACAGCCAGCGGAATTCCGCTGGCGGAGTTACCACCCCTGCGCCCAACCATCCACCCAAAGCGCGTTAGTATTTTGTTGTTACTACTGAAAGGCAAATTCCTGTTCTTAAGTGAAACTTGGTGTGTCCTCTTCCTTTGTCGCTTGTAGGATGACGAGCTCTCCTTCTGCAGGAACCAACAATAATCTCCCATCATATTTGGGTTGAAATTACCTTGGTATCTGTTTTCCATAACTGAGATCTGTTGGTGGAAGCGCTCACCATGCTCGTCACTTACAGCCACAAGGTTGGCCGGGAAGAAGTCAAGATGAGAATGTAAAAAATGAATTTTCAAAGACATTCTGCATCCCATTATTTCATAAGATTTAAGCATGTTTTCTACGAGTTTACGGTGGTTTTCAGCTTTGTGGTTTCCAAGAAAATTTTTGACAACTTCAACGAAAGATGTCCATGCTCCTAGTTCATTCTCATTTAGGTTAGATGGAAATGATGAGTCGTGGATGACACTGCGGATCTGTGGTCCAGTGAAAACTCCAGCTTCTAGCTTAGCATCTGTCAATATTCCTTTGAATTTATCCTTTAAATATTGGAAACCACTACCTTGATGATCCATACCCTTCACGAAATTTTTCATAAGGCCAAGTTTAATGTAAAGTGGTGGAAGATGTACTTTCTGAGGGTCAATAAGTTCTGGGTGTTTCACATTGTATTTACCAACAACATGTTCAGTTCTAGATGGCCAATCATGTTTTTTGTAGTGGTTCTTGTCATCTCTGCTGTTCCATAGACACAAAAAGCACATATGCTTTGTGTAGCCCAACTGTAACCCAAGAAGTAATGATACAACTTTAAGGTCGCCACAAATATTCCATGTGTGGTCCTTATATTTGATGAGTCTTAGCAGCAGTTTCATCGATTCATAAGTCTCATTAAGGCCAGTGGCATGTGCTACAGGTATTGAAGGTTTTTCATTGCCGTTGTGCAGTAATACAGCTTTAAGGCTAGCTTTACTAGAGTCAATGAACAGTCTCCATTCTTTTGGATCATAGCGACAGCCAATCCCTTGCATCAGACCACTGATATCGTGGCAGAAACAAACGTTTTCTTCCTGTAAGTAAAATGATGAAAACTGCAAATGGCGATGGCGGAAATGGGAAACTTTGGTGTTTGGTTGGAGAAGATTAAATTCTTGAAGTCTTGAACCAAGCAACTCTGCCTTTCTTTTGGTAATTCCAAATCGCGCACTAAGTCATTTAACTCCGCTTGACTTAACAAATGTGGGGAAATATTTGCATCTGGAACATATATGCCATCTTTCCCTGTTTCTATATCACTAGCAGAATCTTCAGATGAACTGCTGTCTGTTATCGTTGCTGGTGGAACTGGTGGTGGATTTGTTTCATCATGTGGTACTGGTTTCATTGCTGATTCGCAGTTTGGGTACGTGATCTTTGATTTGTTTTTCTTTGTGAAACCAGCAATCTTTGTCAAACAAAAATAACAATCATTGAAGTGATTTTTCGGCTCACGCCAAACCATGGGGACTGAGAACGGCATAGCTTTTCTTTTACCATTCATCCAAGCTATTAACATTGCATTGCACTGTGCACAGCAAATATGTGGTGCCCAGTCCCTCTGTTGGTCTCCTAACTTAGTCAAAATAACACTTGTAGGCAAGTTTAATCTTTGTTGTTATGTTTCTACGTTGTGGCTTAGGTGTATATTGTCCACAGACAAAGCAGAAGTTGTCTGGGTGATTTACACAAGCACGTCTATTTGATGCCATTTTGAATTACCATACAATATCTGAAAAAACGTAGAAAGTAATTATTACGATGTGCAAAATAAAAAGAAATACACACCGTAATACAAAACAAATGCTATAAAAACACACAAGTCACCACAACCTGTCACTTGCTCATCAGCAGAGAGTTTCAACAACCGTTCTGCTTGACTGTCACGTAGCGACTGACCGTTGGGCCGTTGCCCGTTACTATGCTCTTGACTCAGTGTTGCCAACTCGGGATAAATTTTATTTATCAAAATTGTTCGAATTTGTATATAGTTGGCAAAAAAAATTGCTTTAACCTTGAAAAGCAAGTTTCATATTACTGGCATTAAGCCGATTAAAACCAAAATCTGGACGTGGTAGAAAATTTTACTAAAAGTTATTTGCATTTTACACAAAATCTAGACGTGATAGAAAAAATCTAATTATAGATTTGAAATCAGCATACCGAAATTAGCTAGGAGCACCTATTTGGTCTTCTGTAACAAAATCTTTGTTGCCTAGTGTAATCTGCCAATAAACCTTTTCATTTATATATATATATATATATATATATATATATATATATATATATATATATATAAATTTTTTCAATTAATGTCATGTAAATTCAACTAATAAACGCACAGTACATATCAATAAATCAATAAGCTCAAAAAAGATAAGAAAATATTCACTTTGTTTTAACCATAGGTCGTCTTGAACCAGATTTATGGCACAGAAAACACGACTATATATATTCTCTTAAAACGCATATCTATAAACTTGATCGTTGAATAGACAAATATATTTCTAAAAAAAATTTCTGAATAAGATACACGAAACAGACAACCGAATTAACTAAGAACGATCGAGTTTTTAGATACACCTTGGTTCCAGGGGGACGCATTGAACACCTGGATTGGGGAACCGATGCGATAAGAAATCTCGTCCTACTGACAAATGTTCGGATTTATGGGCTACCTTGGGCCAAACCAGGCACCTGTTACCCAAAGCACCTGTGTTTTGAATTCAGAGCGACTTATCGGCACGTAAATTTTACTACCTAACCCAGTTCTCAAATGTATTTTCCAAGTAGCATTCTCTGCCGCTCATAATAATAAAACAGATTTAAAGAGAAAAAATGTATTTAAATTATTTTGAGGAAATCAATATTTTTATATAATTTAATTGTTAAACCTTACTTTCGTTAATATTTGATATATGGTGTATGGACAACCAATAATCTTTTTAATTTTCATATAAAAGTGATTCTTGCGTGTATATATATATATATATATATATATATATATATATATATATATATATATATATATACACACATATATATATATATATATATATATATATATATATATATATATATATATATATACACATATAATATATATATATATACACATATATATATATATATATATATATATAATCTACCAAAGTGAAAACGTCTGCATGCATCTCTGCTTCAACACTGCTGCATATTTTTAATATAATTTAAAACCGAATTGAGGATCATACTAAATCTTACTGTTGAAGATGTACAGAAATGGGGATGTAAAAATATTTAATTGAGCAAAGTATATACATTTTCTTTTTTACAAGTTAATATTTGTATAATATCTAATTGTTAAACTATTGCCGCTAATAATAATAAAACAAATTTAAATAGATAAAAATTTATTTAAATTAATTATGTTGATCAAATTAATATTTTTATAATATAATTTAATTGTTAAAACTTACTTTCGCTAATATTTGACATATGGTGTATGGACCCCAGTAATCAATACCTGTGCCTGAAAGGTTGAACGTCCACTTATGAATTTTTAAGAAAATCTGTGGTGTTTAAGCCGATATTGATAAAGACACGCCCACAAAGGTATCACTGACCAGTCAGGAAGTCCGTGAGCTTGTGATTGGTGTACAGCTCTTCGTCACTCGAAATGGGTCAACGCTCCCACATATAAAAATCGGGCCAATTTCAGCTCGAGTGTCTATTAGCCGATATTTGTCAGTAAATAACTACACATTGCTAGTTGCCATGAATATAGACAAACAAATCTTTTCGTCACCAGTCGTATACGAAGTTGGAGATGTTACGTAAGTTACATTCTCGAAGTGAAATGAGTATGTACACATTATATATATATATATATATATATATATATATATATATATACCGGGTGTTTCAAAAGTCCCTCACTAATTTGATTTTTAATTTTCTTTGCAGCTAATCGACCAACGACGTTCATCTCGTGGTAAACTCTTACTCAGTAGTTGAGAATTTTTTTGAGTCTACATTTGAAGTTTTGCTCCGTTTTCTTCTGCTACCATGCTGACTCTAGAGCAGAGGTGTAAAATCGCTGCATGGCAGGAGGTTTTTCAATCTGTGGTCGAAGTGCAGCGACGATTCCGGGCAGTCTACGGACAGCATTATGCACCGGATAGGAACACCATCGTCGCCACCCACCGGAAGTTTATGGAGACCGGATCCGTAAAGGACAAACCACGATCAGGAAGACCTCGAAGTGGGCGGAGTGAGGAGAATGTCGAAACTGTCCGTGAGGCGTTTACTCAGAGTCAAGGAAAGTCCATTCGGCGAGCTGCTGCGGAACTGAACATCAGCGCGACATCTATCCAACGGATTTTGCGGCGTGGTCTCAAGCTGTATCCATACAAGATCCAGGTGGTTCAGAAGCTGGAACCTCAAGACTACGATTGCCGGGTGGAGATGTGTGAGACACTGCTGCATCACTACGAAAGAGACCCATCGATCCTAGAGCACATGTGGTTCAGCGACGAAGCTCTCTTCCACCTTTCTGGTCGCGTCAATCGGCACAACACCCGCATCTGGGGAACTCAACGGAGACAATTACCTTCGTATGCTTCAGGAGTTCTGCATCCCCCAACTGTCAGCTGTAGCTGACATGCAAGAAGTCATTTTCCAGCAAGACGGTGCCCCTGCTCATTACCCGCGTGAGGTTCGCTCATTTCTGAATAAGCAGTTCCCGGATCGGTGGATTGGTCGCCGTGGTCCCATCGAATGGGCTGGTCGCTCGCCTGATCTTACCCCATGCGACTTCTTTTTGTGGGGCTACATTAAGAGCAAAGTGTACGCCACCAAGCCGCGAGTCCTCCCCACACTAGAAGAACGGATCAGGAATGCGTGTGCTTCTGTTACTCCCGAAATGTTGTCCAATGTCGGCCAAGAATGCGTAAAACGGTGGCTCGCTTGTTTAGAAAAAGACGGTGCCCACGTTGAGGTGTACCAGTGACTTTCCAGTAGACTTATGAAGCCAAGTTTGATGCCACCAAAATTCTCATGAATCGTAGACTCAGCAACCAAATTGTCATTTGGTTCCTCTTGTAATTGCTATTTTAATAAAATTTTAAAAATAATGAGGGACTTTTGAAACACCCTTATATACGGTAGGGTGATTTTATCATATTGGTCCACAGTGCGGGAACATCGATGGTATTCTTCAACGCAGCTGATCGGGGAGATTTGTTTTCATCGCAGGATGTGACTAACATTTGTGAAGCTGCAACACACACGAAATGTAAGTAGAAAAATTATATACCTATATTTCCACCAAAGCTTTCTCTCTCTCTCTCTCTCTCTCTCTCTCTCTCTCTCTCTCTCTCTCTCTGTATGTATAGAGTGACCGGTCAAATGATAAACAAATTACGGATGGCTGTAAATTATGTAAATTAGCTTCTAGAAACCGATTGAATATTAATTTTTTAAGTTAAGATCTATATTCATATTTTTTATCTTTTAATAGAAATTAAACTGGCGTGTAGTAAATTTTTTCAATTTTTATTTGTTTACCCGAGCTTATCACGATTTAACCTAACCCTTCGTCAAACTCGTACAATTGAACTAACCGTGCAATCAATTATCCTAACTGGGATTTCAATTAACCTGACCATTATTTGATCGGGTACTCCAGCTGTTTAAGTGTGTCTCTCTCCTATTATAATATATTTGCAGCAAATTCACCCAAAATGTGTATATTGAACAAAAGAGCTATTTTTTGAATTCTCAAAATTTGTAAGTAAAAACAAGGATTGGTCAGCCGGTTACAGCTTACAAAAATATTTCTAAACAAAATAAAGTTTATAAACAGTATTAATTATTTAACTGCTACTAATTTATTAACATTCGAATATAAATAAGCGGACGGGTGTAAATTATGTAAAATTAGCTTCTAGAAAGCGAATGAATATTCATTTTTTAAGTTAAGATCTGTATTCATATTTTTTCTCTTTTTTTAATAGAAATTAAACTAGTATCCATGCAACACTTAATTATACCATTATATACATATTATTGTGCATATTTAATACATTTAATATACGCGTCTGTTATTAATTTTTATAAATTATACTCACTAGATGTGGCCATTGAGCAAAGCATTTTGAACAAACTCGATTGTTTGATTCGCGTACGGGAGAACAAAACGAAGTGGTTATTTTTTTCATTATTTCCATATATAATTACATATTATTTTAGTTATTAATTATAAAACTCGAGCTTTAAAATGCTTATTAAAATTGATTGCGAAAATTTTATAACCAAATTGTATTTGAATGATAAGTAGACATTTTTTATAATTATTTTAAAGGGGGGATACAGCGACAAAGACGAAAGTTAGTTATTAGGGTGTGTTTTCATGTGCTTTCCTCAGAAATGCTACTCATTTGCCCCGCATTTAATTGAAAGTACAAAAAAAAATCTTTTTTTTTTTTTTTATTTCCAAGTAAACACGGGGCAAATGAGTAGCATTTTTTAATAAAGCACATGAAAACACACCCTAATAACTAAATTTCGCTACCGTTATTGCTAACCTAACCTAAATGAGGAGATTTCGAAAAAAAAATAAATCGTTAAACTAACGAAAATATCATGACAACCTAACCAATCGTCAAGGGTGTACAGTTGACCTAACTGGGCATTCAGTTGACCTAACTTTCATATACTGTACCTAGACAATCATAATACTACCGAATGCTAATATAAAAAATTATGAACTCGAGGTGGGGCTATTTTGCGGCGCTAACTGTAGGTATTGCTCACAGTAGGATTGGGAAAAATGGTTTTAGGAGGAAAACGCTTATGAAAGCTAGATTAACACTTGCCGGAATGTGTGACTTCGCTAGCCACGTGCCCTTGAAGAGAGATATTGAGCCCGTAAATTTGCACGGAAACAAACTTCTGCTTGTTTTTTGTAAATTTGCGTTTACACACGAAAACGTCTCGGTCACTACAGAAATAAAGGGGCTGGGAACATACTGGACAGTTTCGCGTGCGGGGAATGACACCGTGTTCTTGAAAAATGTGAACCGCTCGTGAATCGTCTCCTAAAATTTTCAACACTTCATCATAGCCTAGGTCACAACTTTCACAAATCTCACTGCACATGTTTACGCGACAAAAATTAAACAAGAAAGACCTCAGCTGTATCAAAGGCCGAGGTTTTTCCGTGACTAAACGGTCGGGGAAAAGTCTTGATAAGTTCTTTAAAATTCCTAATTAGATGTCATTGGTTAATTAAGGCGTGGTTGTTTTTGAGTGTTTAATAGCTTACTATTGGTTAAAAAAAGATGCACTGTGATTGGTCGTCCACAAATTTCCAGAAAATTGTCTGAGAGCGAGGATGTCTTATGCATGCTGGCAGGTCGCGAAACCAAAAAATGGTTAAAACTTAAAAAATTAATAACTTCGTTAATTTTGAATTGCGGGGAGTCTGGCTTTCAACAAATTGATTCTATTGCTGTATACTACCGAATGTTAACATAAAAAATGATGAACTTGAGGTGGGGCTATTTGCTGCATATTAACCATATATTCCTATTATATGCCCACAGCTGCTCATTAAATACTAACAAGCCTATAACAATGGGCCATAGAAAAATTCGAACAAATTCAATTACCAAAATCTACTGAATTCTACTGGTTATGTATTGTGTAAGTTATAAGAGTATTGCAGGTTATAGATATAAAGCCTTTGTTATGTGGGAAAAAGCTTCTTTTTTTTTTATCGAGGTAGTTATTTCTTTTAATTATAATCAGCTTTTTAGGTTTGCCAAGGTGACCAATGCACAATGTATCTAAATGTTATAATTCACATATATCATATGAAACTTTATGACATTGACTATTTGCTGTGTGAATATTACATTGCTTGCATCATTCAATAAAAAATTATAAGGTTTCAAAGTTGTTTCATTTCGAATGGGACACCCGGTGTGTGTGTATATATATATATATATATATATATATATATATATATATGGTGTCCATAAATGATTACCCTGATTAAAGCATGCTATAACTTTTAAATAAACACTCGTATTCAAACACAGTTTTAATCATAAGTAGATAAACATACAAAGTTTTGATACATAGTTAATGAACTTAATAAGCTTCCACATGTGCACCCCTAGTGGCACGTAAAATGTCTAAACTGTATTCACACTCACGCCACACATTTTCCAACATTTGTGGGTTAACTGTTGCAATTGCATCCGTAATGCATTCTCGCAATGTCCTGATATCTGGAACAACTGTTGCATAAACCAAATTTTTAACATGACCCCAGAGAAAGAAATCCAGCAGGGTAATGTCTGGTGATCTTGGGGGCCATGGGATTGTCCCGTCCCTGCCAATCCATCGATTTGGAAATGTTGGGTCGAGAGTTTCACGAACAACATGCGCCCAATGAGGGGGTGCCCCATCTTGTTGGAAGATGACAGTTGGCTGCCTGTCCTACAGCTGGGGGATGGCGTAATTGGTGTGAAAGCCGTTTGAATGTTTTTCACCGTCCCATCGAAAACTGATGGTCTACCACTGCTCTTTCCCTTTTCCACGTTTCCAGTTTCCAAGAATTTTTTCATCCACGACTTAATTAACTTCACACCAGGTGGATTCTTTCCATACTTTGTTCTGAACCTTCGCTGAACACTGAAAGATTTTGTTTCTGCAAGCCACACAACACATTGTGCCTTCTCTGTCACAGACGCCATCTTAACTGAACAGCTACTACAGCGCTCCTAGCGGCGAATGCGGTAGACGAAACACACCAGCACAGAAACTCTATGCGTGTACGAGATCACCTGTAAAAAGAAAACGGATGCAAGATTCGTCATTAAAACATGAGCATACTGTTTTCAGGATAAACATTTATGGACACCCTGTATAATGTATAAAAAATGATATTATTGTCACCCCTATATGTGTGAGAAACATTGAAAGCTAAATAATGTAAAAATGTGTTATATACAGTAAACGCTATTATGTATTAATTTATAAAACATTCCTCATAGCTTTATCATTTAATAAAATGTTGAAAATACAACTTATTCTTACCCGACACACAAGAAAAAAGAAAAACACATCACTTCTTCGACGACGAGGCAGTCGTAGGACTGAGTGTCCAGTAAAACTTCAACCCCCGTGTCCAAATCCTCGTCCACGATGAGTTTCTTCGAAACTATTACGAAAAGATTCTATAACACGTTCCAGCTCCGACTGCGTCCTTTAAGAAAAAAAAAGGCACAGCTGTAGACAAATTTTTAATTTATTTATGGCCAGCTCATATATTTTTTTCGGAAGAAAGTTTCCTGGGCTCTGAATTATGAATATTTATTTTCCGCTTCAGATATAATCAGTGTTCATTCTCATCATATATACCCAGGGTACCCATTTATCTGCTGACCACTTTCTTTATTGTGGGGATGATCAGCTGGGTTTACTGCGCGCCGCCTGCCGTCACCGGGTCTCGACCCCGGCCCGATGGAATCGTAGTCAGCAATGCCTTTATTATTTTAAATGACAACAGACATCTCAAACATTTTAGCGTTAGGAGTCAATAATAGCTTTAATTTCTAAAATTGCTCACATATCTGTTTAGAATTACATATAAATATAACTTGTAAGCATGAAATAATGTTTATAAGTACAGATATTTTATGATGAAATATATTTTCAGACAAAAACATTTCTTGCAATATATAATGTTTTAACAAAACGTGTCTACGAGTGTGTTAGAAGTTTTATGTTTAATATTAAAACGATTTTTACAGGGTATTCATAATATGGTCAGTCTAGGGTGGTTCACAAGCATAGGGAAAATTTAGCATCTGAGATTTCACTTTTGGGTCATTGTTGCTTTTGTTCCTACAATTAGTGTGAATAACTGTGTGAAGTATGGTTGGTCTACGGTGTCTTTAAGAGGTCGCTCAATCATGCATGACGTGTCTCACTAATGACTGATTACTATAGTATGACTAAATTTGGCTTCTTCTTTTGTAGAAATGTGTAGAAATGCCGCCGAAGCAATCAAAAACACGATCTAGCAGTGAGGTGTGGTTACTAGGGAAGGCGGAGGAGAAGTTAACTAGGGCAGGACTCCCTACCAAGCTTCAAGTCCTCCGGAAATTCATGTTCCACCATCTGGAGGAGAGGAAGACAGAATATAACAGTGCGGTGATGACCATTGAGGCTTTGATCCCGTTTTGGACAAAAGCAAATGTTCCAATGACGGATACCAGATACGCTGAGAAGAAGCTCCTGAAACTGTACGAGCAATATAAGGGGCTGAAGAAGAACTGCACAAAGAATTTCCCATCCTACAGAATGAAGGACATATTTCGCGGAGACCTTGACGATGTGTTCGATCTTTCACGTCATGACGCCCTCGAGACCATGATGAATGAGGAGGACAAGAACTTCCTTGTCGCTCAGCTCGATAATCCCACTTCCTCCAGCTTTGGCCCGATTGACAAGAAAATGGCTGACCAACAATCGAGGAAGAGGATTCGGTGTGAGGCGGAGATGAACCGAGAGGAGAAGGCCAAGCGCGAGGCGGATGCGAGATGGTCCCAGGGAGAACTGGAGGCTTCTAGTTCAAGCACATCTGAATCATCAGATTCAGATACTGTAGTTTTTAAGGAGTCAGCTCGAAAACGTTCCACTCCTAAGCGATTGAAGTCTGTGATCACGCCTGACATTTCCTTAGCCTTGGATCGCCACAACATCAGTGACAGGAAAGGAATGGCAGTGGTCGCAGCAACTATTAAATCGCTGGGGCACAACTTGGACGAGGTGTCAATCTCACGCAGCACCATTCGTCGCGTGAGACGATGTACACGTGAAGCGGTGTGCCGCGAAGATCAGGCCACTTTCAAGACCCATGAGCCCCTTCTCTTGCACTGGGATAGTAAGCTGCTTACAGATATCTCCCATGGGTTAAAGGTGGTGGACAGTGTGGCTGTGCTTGTAACCGGTAACGGGGAAGAGAAACTCCTTGGAGTTCCAATGGTAACTGCTACAACTGGAGCATCTCAGGCTCAGGCGTGCCTGAAGCTTGTGGACGACTGGTCTTTGAGGGGCAACGTTCGAGGTCTTGTTTTTGATACAACTGCGTCCAACACGGGACTTCATGCTGGAGCTTGTACTCTCATTGAAAAGGAGTTGGGTATTGATCTGGTGTGGATTGCTTGCCGACACCACGTGGTAGAAGTCCTTGCTGCGGCCTTCGGTGCTTGTTTCGGAACATCCAGTGGACCTGAAATTGGCCTATTCAAGCTCTTCAAGCAGCACTGGGTTTTCATTGATCGCAGCAAGTTCGAGAGTGCACCAGACAGCCTGCTCATTGAAACAGAACAGCAGAGGAAGGAAATGGTCTCCTACTACAAGGAGGCTGTCAAGAAGAAGAGCCAGCGGGACGACTATGATGAACTGATGCTTCTCTGCCTCCTTTTCTTGGGAGAGAAGCTTGACGGTCCTGTGAGAATTCGAAGTCCTGGAGCCATGCACCATGCGCGATGGATGGCCAAGGCCATTTACACGCTCAAGGTGTTCCTATTCAGAGATAAATTCACCTTGCTTCAGACCGAGAAACGGAACATCGAGGAACTAAGCCTGTTTATCACGCTCCTTTACGGCCGCTACTGGAACGAGGCCAGTGTTGCATACATGGCTCCATTGAATGACCTCACTTTCTTGCGCCAGCTGAAAGCTCACCCAGGAAAGACGAACGACGCGGCATTTGCCGCGATGAAGCGCCATTTGTGGTTCATTTCTGAACACTTAATCCCCTTGGCACGCGTTGATCCTCGAGTTCACGCGTGCACGAAGGAGAGGATTGCTCACAACATCGTAGTTGTTCCCGAAAAAAGAAAAGGACTCAAGCGCGTGGACGGAAAAACGTTCTCCTCGAGCAATCCCTTGGAATTCTATGCCACCAAACGTTCAGCAATCTTCTTCAACCTCGTCATGCAGCACGGAAGTGAACAGGCGCAATCATTCCTGTCCAAGACACCAAATGATTGGAACACAGATCCAGCTTACCAAGGAATGAAGGAACGTGTAGAGAAGATGGCAGTGGTTAACGATTGCGCAGAAAGAGGAGTTGCGCTCATTAAGGCTTTCAACAGCACAATCACGAAGGATGAAGCGCAAAAGCAGTACCTTCTCCGCGCAGTCGCTCAGCACCGCAAGGAATTCAAAGAGCCGACTAAAACTGGTCTCAAGACCTAAAGATCTTCAACTGTGTGCATTATTTGTTCCGCTGTTATAATTTCATAATATATATATATATATATATATATATATATATATATATATATATATATATATATATATATATATATATATATATATAATATAGTCAAATTGTCAAGTCATTATTATCCTTGTTCAATAAGTGTTCCAGTCATAAATTGTCAAGTCATTATTCAAATTCTTTCATTCTGAGCGAGTGCGTAAAAAGGTCCTAGAGCAAAGATAATTGGCACGTTTATTCTTGTGGGGGAATAGAATAAGGGCAGATGTGACCGAATTTAAAATTCCTAAAAACGCTGTTGTGGACCACCCTATTGTGCATAGCATAATGTTTCCTTTTGTTAAGATCTTCACATGTTATATGCTGAACAATTTGAAGCTTATATGGTTAGCGCTGCAGCCGCTTGCGCACGACTCTGTGCACAGTTGAACGAGGAATCTGCAGTCCGACACTGGCACGACGGATGGACTTTCTCGGGCTACTACCAAAGGCGCCGCGTATTCGTTCATCATCATCTTCCGATCTTGTTCGCCCTCCAGAGTGTTCCTTTAGAACACTGCCAGTCTCCTCAAATTTCTTGGTCCATGCATATAGGTCTCTTCTGGTGGGTGGTTCCTTGTGAAAGGTTGTACGGAATCGCCGTTGCACCAGAGTAGGGGGCTTCAACTCAGCCATCCATAACACACACTTTGCTTTTTCTTGTGGGGTAAACATAATTCAATCTGAAACAAAAAAAACATGACAAAAATATTACGCATATGGTGTGGTAACTGGCAAAGTTTCAACATTCTCACATTAATACTTTAAGAATTACAGAGTTTCAAAGTTGTTTCATTTCGAATGGGACACCCGGTGTGTATATATATATATATCCAACTTAATTTATTTACAGAATTAGCATCCCTTGCATTTTTAAATAAGCTACAGAACATAAGCCTCGTCCTTAAACGCTACACAAACTAATGTTATTGGGTACATTTTATAATTTTACACAATATTGTTACATTTGATGAAGTTACAATTATATATCTATAATAATAAAAGGACGCGCGCGCGCGTGTGTATGTGTATGTGTTTGTCTGTCTGTTCCAGCCATAGGTCCAAAATGGAAGCAGTTACAAACATGAAACTTCACACACATATTGATTAGGTCCCGAGGTGGTTGTTGCTGTTTAGCCGATCACCCCACCCTGATCGAGCAAGCCGGCGGCACGCAGGTAACCGATCACCCCCTCCGGAATGGACCAGAGGTTCAGCGCACTAGTGATGTGTTGTGTTCGTTGTTGTGTTAGAGCGGTACAGTCTGTCATAATGTGTTCAATTGTTTGTGGTGTGTCCTGGCACAGGTGGCAGGTGTCGTCTATGGAGTTGTCTAGTCTGTGTTTATATGTCCGTAAGTTGGGGTGATGTCCACATCGGTCGTGCTAAGTTAACTCGATCCGATCTGCTCAGGATGATCTCTAACCTGTTAATGGGTGGCGGCTTCGCACCTAGGACCGCATTCGGACCGAGTCGTGTCAGTGCTTTGTGGGTTAGGTGTGTGTGTATGTGTTTTCTGTACTGTGTGATGTTTGTGGGGCGTGGTATGGAATGAAGTATTTGGTTATAATGTCTCTGGTGTTACCTTAATGGTGCGAGGTGTTGGTGCATGATTGTACATGTAGTGGCAAGGGTGTTGTGGGTTAGTTGTCGCTGCTGCCATGAATTATGTTCCCCTCATGTCTAAATGTTCCCTAACTTTCAGTATTTTTGTTTCTGTGTGCAGGTGTTCTATTGTTGTTGCTTGAGTGCATCCTGTAATGATACGAAGTGCGTTGTTTTGTATTGTCTGTAAGGTGTTTATGTGTGTGTTTAAGATAATGGGTGCCCAGCATGGGCTAGCATAGTCCATAACTGAGCGAATATATTGTTTGTATATGAGTGTTGTTGTTTCCTGCTGGTGTCCAAAGTTTGTGCCTGTTAGTACCCTAAGCGTGTTAAGTCTTGACGTACATTTGTTTTTAATGTCCTGAATGTGGTTTGCAAAAGATAATGATGTGTTGTATGTGACCCCAAGTATTTTGGTCCTGTGAGTGTGTGGAATGTTGATGTTGTTTAGTGTAAGCTGTGGAATTACCTGGTGTTCTTTTGTGTTGTTTGTAAGCAAGGTGATGGTTGATTTTGTGGGCGCTACTTTGAGTCTATTGTGTGTGAGCCAGTCTTGTATAATTTATGTATGTTTGTAGGTTATTTGTAGCGGTGTCGATGTTGTTGTGGGTGGATGTTAGAGTGATGTCATCTGCATATGATGATAAGGTAAGCTTATCTATGGGTGTTGGAATGTCATGCATGTATAAGTTGAAGTGTTGGTGAGAGAACAGAGCCTTGAGGGACCCCGTTCGGAAAAAGCTTGTTTTTGGATGGCGCCATTAAATGTGACATGTGAGTATCTTCCTGAAAGATAGTTGCTCAGCCACCTTTTGGTGTTATTGTGCATGTTTGTGTTGAGTATTTTGTTTATGAGAGGGAAGCGTGGGATAGCATCAAATGCTTTACTAATGTCTATTGTTGCTAATAGTGTACGTTGAGCTGGTCGTCTGGAGTTGATGCCATCCATGATGTGCTGCGTGAGGTTAGTGAGTAATGTCGTGGTTGAGTGGTGAGGTCTGAATCCATGTTGAATAGGCGATAGTGGAATGTGTGGGTTGGTGATTTGTAAGATTAGTCTTTGTGTTACTTTGGAAGGTGTGCATAGTAAAGTAATGGGTCTATAGGAAGCTGGTTCTGTTGGATTTTTGTTTGGTTTGAGTAGTGTAATAATTTTACTTTGTTTCCATATGTCAGGAATAATACAGTGTTGGTATAAATATGTGCTGATATTTGTGAGAGCTAGTATTCCTTGTTGGCTCAAGTGTTTAAGGTGTATGTTAGATATGTTGTCTGGTCCAGTAGCCTTCGCATTAATGTTTTTGATGATCTTGGTGGTCTGGTCTGTATTGAAGGGTGTAATGGTCGTGTCGAGTCTGTAGGTTTTCTTGTGTCTGGCTGTTTGTCTGTCTGCGTGTTTCTGGTTGTTGTCTCTGTTTAAGTGACTTATTTTTGCGTAGTGATTAGCTAGAATGTTAGCTTGTGTGTACGTTGGGATATTATTTTGGCTGCGACAGATAGCCGCGTGTGAGGTGTGAATGCCGCTGTTAGAGTGGGTAATGCTGTTTATAGTCTTGTATAGCCTGGATGTATCTGTGGAGTGGTTTAGTGTTGTTATGAATTCCCTGAATGTTTGTTTGTTTTTCTTTGAGGTCCCGAGGTTGTACACCTCGGTGTTAATAAATTAAATAATTAAAATTACTGGACCCGAAGGCCCCAGCACCACGATAAAACTACAGAAAAGAACGCAGCCATGAAAATCTTGAGCTTCACATTGTGTCAAGATTTCTGAATCTTAAGATTTTCATGACTATAGTTTTATTGAGTAAATAATTGAACTCCCAATTACTGTCGGTTCAATTGTTTTGTCAATAAAACTATAGAGAAGAACGCAATCATGAAAATCTTGAGCTTCACATTGCCGCCGCCCGTAATAATAAAAAAAAAAATTTGTTGCTAGTTTTCAAAGACCCCCAGCACCGCGGGTCTAGCGGGTATCACCAAAGAAGCCCAGATGATGGTGGATTTACAACAACAACTGTCAAGATTCGTGGTTCTGAAATTCAAGTTGGCAACAGGTGGATTGTTCCATATTGCCCACTCTCTCGACTGTTCAATGCTCACATCAATATTGAAATGTGTAATTCCATCAAGTCCATAAAATATGTCTGCAAGTATGTCAACAAGGGAACTGATATGGCTGTGTTTAGCCTTCAGAAGGATGTATCCAAGAATGATGAGGTTCAACAATATGAATTAGGCCTATATATTAGCAGTAATGAGGCCATCTGGAGAATTCTGAGCTTTCCAATTCATGAAAGACATTCTACAGTGGTTCATATCAGTGTACATCTTGAGAATTGCCAAAGAGTTTACTTCACTGGAGAAAATGCGCTTCATTGTGCCCAAGCTACACAAGACACGCCTCTCACAGGCTTTTTTTAACCTTTCCGGCGAAGATGAATATACTAAGACTGCTCTACTACCAAGTACCCAAGTATTTCATATGGAATAGTGGAAGCAAGAAGTCGGCCCGTCGAAAAGTAGCATATAATGGTCCAGAGCATCCTAATGTCAAGGCCAATGATGCATTAGCCCGTGTTTATACTGTGCATCCTGGCAATTCAGAATGCTTTTTATCTTACGTCTACTTCTACATGAGGTCACGGAGCCAACATAGTTCGAGGAACTGCGAACAGTTGTTGTTTAGCCGATCAGCCCACCCTGATCGAGCAAACCGGCGGCACGCAGGTAACCGATCGCCCTCTCCGGAGTGGACCAGAGGTTCAGCGCACTAGTGATGTTGTGTTCGTTGTTGTACTAGAGCGATACAGTCTCTCATAATGTGTTCAATTGTTTGTGGTGTGTCCTGGCACAGGTGGCAGGTGTCGTCTATGGAGTTGTCTAGTCTGTGTTTATATGTCCGTAAGTTGGAGTGATGTCCACATTGGAATCGTGCTAAGTTAACTCGATCCGATCTGCTCAGGCTGATCTCTGACCTGTTAATGGGTGGCGGCTTCGCACCTAGGACCGCATTCGGACCGAGTCGTGTCAGTGCTTTGTGGGTTAGGTGTGTGTGTATGTGTTTTCTGTACTGTGTGATGTCTGTGGGGCGTGGTATGGAATGGAGTATTTGGTTATAATGTCTCTCTGGTGTTACCTTCATGGTGCGAGGTGTTGGTGCATGATTGTACATGTAGTGGCAAGGGTGTTGTGGGTTAGTTGTCGCTGCTGCCATGAATTGTGTTCCCCTCATGTCTAAATGTTCCCTAACTTCAGTATTTTTGTTTCTGTGTGCAGGTGTTCTATTGGTGTTGTTTGAGTGCATCCTGTAATGATACGAAGTGCGTTGTTTTGTATTGTCTGTAAGGTGTTTATGTGTGTGAGACAATGGGTGCCCAGCATGGGCTAGCATAGTCCATAACTGAGCGAATATACTGTTTGTATATGAGTGATGTTGTTTCCTGCTGGTGTCCAAAGTTTGTGCCTGTTAGTACCCTAAGCGTGTTAAGTCTTGACGTACATTTGTTTTTAATGTCCTGAATGTGGTTTGCAAAAGATAATGATGTGTTGTATTGACCCCAAGTATTTTGGTCCTGTGAGTGTGTGGAATGTTGGTGGTGTTTAGTGTAAGCTGTGGAATTACCTGGTGTTCTTTTGTGTTGCTTGTAAGCAAGGTGATGGTTGATTTTGTGGGCGCTACTTTGAGTCTATTGTGTGTGAGCCAGTCTTGTATACTGTTTATGTATGTTTGTAGGTTATTTGTAGCGGTGTTGATGTTGTTGTGGGTGGATGTTAGAGTGATGTCATCTGCATATGATGATAAGGTAAGCTTGTTATCTATGGGTGTTGGAATGTCATGCATGTATAAGTTGAAGTGTTGGTGAGAGAACAGAGCCTTGAGGGACCCCGTTCGGAAAAAGCTTGTTTTTGGATGACTTGCCATTAAATGTGACATGTGAGTATCTTCCTGAGAGATAGTTGCTCAGCCACCTTTTGGTGTTATTGTGCATGTTTGTGTTGAGTATTTTGTTTATGAGAGGGAAGCGTGGGATAGCATCAAATGCTTTACTAATGTCTATTGTTGCTAATAGTGTACGTTGAGCTGGTCGTCTGGAGTTGATGCCATCCATGATGTGCTGCTTGAGGTTAGTGAGTAATATCGTGGTTGAGTGGTGAGGTCTGAATCCATGTTGAGTAGGCGATAGTGGAATGTGTGGGTTGGTGATTTGTAAGATTAGTGTCTTTGTTACTTTGGAAGGTGTGCATAGTAAAGTAATGGGTCTATAGGAAGCTGGTTCTGTTGGATTTTTGTTTGGTTTGAGTAGTGTGATAATTTTACCTTGTTTCCATATGTCAGGAATAATACAGCGTTGGTATGAATATGTGCTGATATTTGTGAGAGCTAGTATTCCTTGTTGGCCCAAGTGTTTAAGGTGTATGTTAGATATGTTGTCTGGTCCAGAAGCCTTCGAATTCTTAATGTTTTTGATGATCTTGGTGGTCTGGTCTGTATTGAAGGGTGTAATGTTCGTGTCGAGTCTGTAGGTTTTCTTGTGTCTGGCTGTTTGTCTGTCTGCGTGTTTCTGGTTGTTGTCTTTGTTTAAGTGACTTATCTTTGCGTAGTGACTAACTAGAATGTTAGCTTGTTGTGTGTATGTTGGGATATTATTTTGGCTGCGACAGATAGCCGCGTGTGAGGTGTGAATGCCGCTGTTAGAGTGGGTAATGCTGTTTATAGTCTTGTATAGCCTGGATGTATCTGTGGAGTCGTTTAGTGTTGTTATGAATTCCCTGAATGTTTCTGTTTGTTTTTCTTTGAGTTTGTTGTTTATTTCTGTGTTGAGCTGTTGTATCTGCTGTTTTATGGCTTTTGTGTGTGGTGTTTGTGTGTTGTATTTGAGGTTGTTACGTTGCCTTATGAGGTGGGCTATTTCTCTAGTGTAATTTGGGTTGTATTTCCTAATGTTGCCCTTCGGTATGTATTTGTTTGCATTATTGATATTCTGATTAAATGTCTTGAGTGTTGTATTGATGTTTATGATGGGTGTGCTATTTAATGTAGTGAATTGTTCCTCAGTCTGTATTTTGAACTGTTCCCAATCAGCTTTCTTGTAATTTCTGTAAGTGTGCCTAAGGCTGTTGGGGCAGAATGTAGAATGTGTTGTAATGATGATGGGCAGGTGCTCTGATGACAGTTGTTTTTCTGTTCTCCATTGTGTATGTGTTGCTAGTGAGGGGGAACAGAACGTTATGTCTGGGGAGGAGTTTGAGTATCCTGCTTGATGTGGTATGTGTGTATGTTCTTCTGTATTGTTAAGAATGAAGAGGCTGTTTAGTTGTGTAGCTATGTTGGCGCCTCTGGTGTTGTTTTGGTTGTGCAGGTACCAACTAGTGTCTTTGGCGTCGAAGTCTCCTCCTAAGATGACATTAGTGAGAGAGGCAAGATTGTGTAACTGTGGATTGTAATTGGCTGGCACCTGAGGTGAACTATCTGGTGGGATGTAAATGTTGATTAGTGTGGTGTTGTTTTGCGCGTGTTTTAATGTTAACTGCCTGTATTTCTATCGTGTTATCTGCTTGGATTGTGTTTGTAATGTTTTGGGTAGCATCAGTGTAACTAATGCTTTTACGTATGTAAGTGATGAGTCCACCCCCGTTACCCCCAGTACGATCTTGACGGATCGCCGTGAAGTCAGGGATGGTGGGTGTTTTGTGTGTGCGTTTTAGTTTTGTTTCTTGTATAAGTGCTATGTGAATGTTTTGTTTGTGTACGAATTCCCTAAGCTGCATTATTTTGTTTGTGAGGCCATCGACGTTGTACTGTAATATGTTAATATTATACTTCTGTATGTGTCTCATGGTGCTATTGTGTCTGTCTTTGTGTATGGTGACATGTGTAAGTTGTAGTGGAGCCTGGATTAGTCTTAATGTCGCCGGAGAACAGTGGACGGCAGAGTCTGTGAGACTTACAAACAAGCTTGCCAATTGAGAGGACTCCTTGAAGATGATGTCCATTGGAGTAACACCCTGAATGAAGCAGCTGCTACACAGTCACCAATGATGATGCGGAATCTTTTTGCCATTATGCTCGACATGCGTGTCATATCTAATCCTCGGGAACTTTTGAACTACTACAAGGAGAACCTTGCTGAGAACATTTTAAACCGGGCACAAATGCAAAACCAAAATCTAAATGTAGATTTATGTGATGACATTTTCAATCAAGCACTTGTAATTATTGAAGACAAACTGAGAAAGTTAGGTGGTTCTGATCTCAAAAGTTTCGGTCTCCCAGAGCCACAGCGAGTTAATATCAACTGATATCCTCAGAGAAACAAATTACAACACTGACGAACTTGCTGAATACATACAGGAAAATGAGCAACCTCTGGTTCCAGACCAGACAAGCCTTGGACAGATCCACTGAAGATGTTTTCAGTGGAAGTGGCGGCATCTTTTTTCTGGATGCTCCAGGTGGAACAGAAAAAACTTTTCTCATCAATCTCCTTTTAGCTAAAATTAGACACAGAAACATGATTGCCCTAGCAGTAGCATCATCAGGTATTGCTGCTACACTTTTGACAGGAAGGACTGCTCACTCAGTGTTCAAGTTGCCTTTGAATTTGGCACGTGCAGATGCACCAACCTATAACACTGGAAGGGGAAGTGGCAAAGCAAGGGTTCTGCAGGAGTGTAAGCTCATTGTCTGGGATGAATGCACAATGTCTCAAAGCTGCGCTTGACGCTGAGGACCGGAACCTGAAAGATCTTCGACGTACTGACTAATAGGAGGTGTTACTATGGTCTTGGCTGGTGACTCGCCAAACACTCCCAGTCATTCCACGTGGAACCAAAGCAGGTGAACTACAAAAGTGCATCAAGGCTTCACATATCTGGAACAACATTCACCGACTCACTCCAGCAACCAACATGCGAGTGCATTTGACAGGTGATGCGTCTGCTGGAAATTTTGCAGGAAGGTTACTTCAACTGGGAAATGGAAAAATGGTTTCTGAGAACATGCATGGAATAGTATCAGTCGAAAACATTGGTCAAGCAGTCACAACACTTCAAGAACTCAAAGATTCAGTTTTCCCAAATGTTATTTCTCATTTCCGGAATCACAAGTGGCTTTCTGAAAGCCATCCTTGCACCAAAGAATGCTGCAGTTGATGCCATAAACAGAGGGCTACTACAGAGTAGTGAGATGGTGAGATGCACCAATACAAGTCATTTGACACTGTTCCAAACACCAACGATGCTGTCAATTATCTAACAGAATTTCTCAATTCTCTGGAGCCACCAGATGTGCCACCACACAATATACAGCTCAAGATTGGTGCACCTATCATTCTTCTTAGAAATATGGACCCACCAACACTGTAATGGAACGCGGTTGGCTGTAAAGAAGCTGTGGACGCATGTCATTGAGGCCACAATAATGACTGGCCATACAGCAGGAAAAGATGTCTTCATTCCATGGGACTTCCCATTTCAATTCAATCGCCTCTAGTTCCCAATTCGACTAAGTTTTGCCATGAGCATCAAAGCTCAGGGCCAGTCGCTTAAGGTAGTTGGCCTCAACCTACAGAAACCATGTTTTTCTCATGGCCAGCTTTTTGTTGGGTGCTGAAGAGTTGATGACAGTAAAAAATCTTTTCATTTTGGGTGCTGGTGGGAAAAGAGTCAACATAGTCTATCCCGAAGCACTGCAGCGATAACATGTCATTGATTATATGATATAAATATTTGATTTAATGTATTTTTCTCAAACATTTATAGTAATAATAATAATTGTATTGTTCTCGATTTCTCATTTCATGCAACTTTCATTAACATCTAAAAGATCACTACTTGGTGCTAATTCACTAAATATCAATTATCTATGCACTTTATTTATACTTTTGAACCCTTTGTTGAAAAATAAAGATAATCTTCAAGACTGCTTTCCTTAATCTATCTTTACTTTATAGTTTGTTTTCAATTTATAGTTATCATTTTTTTAGACTGAATTTAATTCTGATCAAAGACAGAGTCAAGGTAATTTCATATATACTGAACTCAAGCGAAGCCGGGTAATTCTGCTAGTATATATGTATACGCATAAAACTTCACACAGGCACAATACACCCAATGCCTACAAACGGGAACGGGTTTTTTATGTGGGTGCATTCCATTTCATCATTTCGTTCAGTGTCACACAAATCGAATAATTTTTAAAAATTTGTAAAATCGTTCTCGCGGGCCATATGCATGAGAAAGGATAGGCAGTACATGCCGCAAGTATTGCTATAGTAGCCCTGGAATCGATAAGGGTTCCCGACAATTTGGGGGGTGTGCAATTGCTCGAGAAATGTTACAATAATAGCATCATTCCAAGGATGGCCCCCAGTGAATTAAAATAGTACATTCACTCCCTATTTTTAAAATAAACGGCTAGCCAATGAATCCCTTCTCCGTCACTAACATCCGTATTTAGAATAAGTGCGCCGCAGTGCCTCGTAGCTGGAAGCTTCAGCGTTTCATTCTTCGCAAACCAATAAATTTGGAGCGTGTGTTTCGGTCACTATTCATTACTCTCTGGAGTGTATTCATATCTATTTTTAAAAGTCTGTGACTACACCTCTAAACCTATCAATCTCTATTAAAGCTTGCGATTCAAGGTACACTAGTACACTAATAGGGACGTCTAGCGGCTTGGCGAATTCCAATCTGACAGATGTTTCCACTCTGCTGTGGGTTTATGTGCGTATTTATACTCCCAGATAAGTCTGCCGAGATGTCAGACGGGTAAAGGTTAACCTGTTCAACGAATTCCTTCTGTGTTACGCCGATTCCTAATTCGTTGGAAGTACCGGCAATATGTGCAAGATTACTATAAGCTCTCGAGCAAAGCGGGAACACGACTTCTGTTGAATAATCCGTTTCTAATGTCCCCCCTTAGGCGACTCCATTGACGTATAGGGTTATATTTTTAAGGCTGAAATTTCCGAAATTAAAGGCGTTTTTTTATATTTCTCATTCACAGAAACGTGTTCCTGCATTCCAATTAATAACCTTTTAGGTAGAGTTCCAAGGGCAACATTTTCTATCTGCTTCGATGTCAATCCTGATGGCACTGTATAATTTGAGCTGGACTCTGTTAATCGGGTATTTTACTGTGGCGTGTAGTAAGTTTTTTCAATTTCTATTTGTTTAGCCGAGCTTAATTTCACTCGGCGCACGCGGAGATAT
The DNA here is from genome assembly GCA_023014485.1 of Bathynomus jamesi. Classification (NCBI taxonomy): domain Eukaryota; kingdom Metazoa; phylum Arthropoda; class Malacostraca; order Isopoda; family Cirolanidae; genus Bathynomus; species Bathynomus jamesi. Next base: position 333,135 of record JAJOZX010002891.1, on the reverse strand, counting down.
GTTTCCATAACATGAATAACTATAGGCTTCGCGCTCTCTTCTTGGTCAGCCCCCAGGTTTAAACAAATCTCAGGGCTCGCACGAGTGAGCTTTATTTTCATATCGACCCCATTCACAAGCAGCTTCTGGAATGTGAAATCTGTGTAGGCGTCCGAAGCATTCATATCTATTTTAAAATTTGTCCTTTATACTACTACCATCTTTAGCTTGATAATAACCTTCGGCAGTTAAAAAGGTATCTTCGCTTCTTTTGAAAAATTGAGTACATTTTCTAGATAGGCTTGTAGGTGATAGTAGCCGAGATGTTGACCTGATTTAAATACACGTCGCACTGACTGAATATGGAGTGTAGAAAGTTTGTTTCTGGGACTACAACGTGTTTGTCTTCACAATTCGTTCCATCTGAATGTGCTATTCGTAGTTTAGCGTACATGTGCACACAGCTTGGATAAAAAAAGTAAGGGCCTGAGAACTCTATAGGAGTCACGAACTCTATAGGAGCACTCGGTGAGCTAATGGTGTTTAACGGATTAACTGTAATAAAGTCACTGTACTCAATAGAAACTTGTATGGGGGCATGTCAAAGAGGGCCAGCTCCAATTTACAACATTGTGAATTACACGGATGGATGAAACGCGGCATGGCAAGCCAGAAACAGTGACACCTCTCTCAGCAAGTAGTAAGCAGTCTATGATTCATGAGAGCAACGTCCTTAACTTATATCTGTTAAAAAGTGATCAACCATAGGTTTCACGCGTTTAGAACACTTCTTTTTTGATGACCTTTTACGTTTAACGCCACGTTCTGGTAACCCCACCTTTTTCCTCCGTACAGGACTTCTTCCCACCACCACGCATTTTTCTCTCTGCATCTTTGATGATATCGTCCCGTGTACGCTTTAAGTGCTTTTTTAGAGCTTTAGGCTTAGGCCCCGCCATTATATCTTCTACCGTGTTAAGACCTGATTGTAACTCTTTCCTGCCGAGATATCTGACACCACTCGTCAGCAAAGGGACAGCCGTACGCAGTATGGTTGAAAAAATAGATTCAATCCCACTCCCGCGCTGGTATCTCACCCCTCGATAGACTGTGAAAGGCCTTCGGGTCATTATATCACAGTGCGATGAAAGTGCAGCTTCACTGTTAAGCTCCCGTCACCGAATGGAAAACTTTTCCCCTCAATCGTTCTTATATTGAGATATTGATTAGTAGGTTAGTTGCGACATTGACATAATGAGGCTTCTCGTATGTAATGCTTAATTAAGCTCCTTCCTCTATGATTGGGAATGTGAGCGATGTGCAGCAGGCGCGCCTGGGTATCCCCAACAAACTGATGTTCCACGATATTGCTGTAAATATAGCACATGTCCGGGGGAAGTTAGCCATCGTTCAGTTTCTCCAATTTCAGCCGATACATTAAACGCACAAGTCATGTTGTGCTTCGTGAAAGGTATCTCTTTGGAGGGCTGCTTCATATTGGCCCTAGGTTATAATTTTCAACAGCCCTTTGTCTTTAATATTTCTGTTAGCCTCTGATTTTAGAGTCAGAGTATGTGCCGGGGTATCTTTGTTTACGATTTCGTATACTAAATCATCCGTAAGATTTGATCTTTTCAAACTACCATTTAAGTCTCTCACAACATCCTCGACTGCGCCATAATGACCCGGACCTAGTGTTACTACTGTAGTGTAGTACTGTGCCTCCCCACCCCGGGCAGCACGCATGGTTTTGTCCCGTTACTTTGCCCTTTTCACACTCATCACGGCTTCTAAGAACCGTAAAAACGGATTCTTTATTATCAATACTTAAAAACTTAGTAGCCAATTGAATTTCGCATATTCCTACTTCATATGATTCACGCCCCAATTCAATGGGCCCGTGGAGTTCTGTTACAAAGTTGGCCAGGGTGGTGCCAGGATGTACAGACAAGAAGAGGACAGGAGTGTGGCGTAGAAGTGGTTATGCGCCATGTTGCATACTATTTAAGCTTCATTATTGCATCAGCTTTTATATAGATGTTGAAACTTTCTGGGTACCCTAGCCATTTCACCAGTTAGTTTTCTCTTTCCTGAACTTTTGCTGCCTAAAAATTTTTCACATTTTAAACACATTTTTTCCTAAATTAAATGTCACTTTCTGCAGCTCCTCGCCGTAAAAGCCTCCTGCAATTTCTTCCCCATTCAAATCTTCAACGTAATACAGCATTATCTCCTCTTTAGGTCTCATAACCCTAACTTTAAAATCTCACATGCTCAAATCCCTTCACGAATTTACTACCCCAGCGCGACAGCCTTACATAATCATTGATTTTGAAACGTGTAGTGTGGTGGCACTCTACGAATGTCTCTTCTCACCTCACGTTCTGTATGCGTACCGCTTTCTAAAATTTCGTTAGGTGTTGTACCAATCGCATGGTGGTGTGAACAGTTGTAGGATGAGGCCAGCGAATCCAGAATGTCTATATACCTATATGTGTTTCTATGTGTGAAATAGCGATGCATGTGTTCCTTTATGGTACGTTGAACTCTTTCAGCTAAAGATGCCTTGTGTATAGATTTGCTAGTGTAATAACTGATGTTAAACTCTGTCAGCATGTTCTGAAAAGCTCGGCCTATAAATTCTTTCCCCATATCCGTACGAAAATAACCAGGAATCCTGTTTTCTTTCAACATCAGCGTTTTGGTCGCTTTAGCAACTGTTTCAGGCGATTTATTTTTCAGGGGAATTCACCACAAATATCTGAAGAATACATCTACTATGAATAGGATGTAGCGGTAGTCGCCATTATACACTGAATATCTCTGCATATCTGTTAAATCTGCCTGCCAAATAGAATCAATCGAGGCTGCTGTGGTCTTGGCTGTTTTAGACCTTTTTCTCACCGGCTTAAGTGTATAAGCATCCTGCTCCCGCAAAAAAAACTCATCTTTTTTCCCTACACCATCTTTATAAACGCTTCTGTACAGTCTATTAACGCCGCCGTAGGTGGTTTGGCTAGAAATGTCATAATAACGTTTTCTTAATATGTTAGCCATTTGCGTATTTTAGAGGCGCGCGGTGAGAGTTGGCCGTTGTTTGGTCTCTTCTTTCTCCTCTTCAGAGATGCAACCGCTGGGGGGGGGGGGGAAGGCGTGTTCAGCTGTGGTACATGCGAGGCTTGCCCCAAATCTTTTAACCTGTTCAGATTACTTATTAATGTTTTGCGGACACTTATTTGTTGTAGTCTTGCTTTATTATGTTTCCATCTTGCTGGTGAGGGCCTATCCCACTTTCTCGCCAAGTCATGGACGATGTCAACGATGTTCGAACACTATACCTCTGTTCCTTCTACAACAATCTCACCTGTATCGGTCCACTGTATAATGGGGTCCTCACTCAATAGATTATAAAGACTTAAACCTTTATTCCTCGATGTATGTGGGAGACTGCTTTTTAATACATGCTCGATATGTTGTGGGGTCGCCCCGTTGTTCTTTGACTGTTCGTCTCTAGTCTCGACCCCAGGTCCTATGCCTCCATGCTCAACATCGTCTGCGCTGTGCCTAATAACTATGGGGACCTCTGTCGGATTCTTATAATTTTCGTATTCATGAAGAAATTTCTGCAGAGCTTCTTGGTATGTCTTTTCTCATCAGGTGACTTTTCACCAGGTATGGGAAACTGAATCGAACTGGAATCGACAAACTGATAAAACCATTATTTTATGAACTGAAATAAAAAAAAAACGAACCGAAAAAAATTCTGACAACTAAAATCGAAATTCGAACTGAAATTGAAAAAACAATAAAAAACCGAAATCTGAATTAGAATAGATTAAAAATAACAGTTTTGCGTTTCAGTTTTGAAGAGCATTTGGATTGCAAAAAAATATAAATAACGAATTATTTTCTTTTTTTTTTCGACTTAACATTTGTATGGATTTAAAATATCCATTTATCCTTTAGTTCGATGTGGAACGGCTTTTACTTCAGTTAGTGTGGAACAGCTTTTTTCTCTTTTCAGATTGATTTTAAGTCCTCAAAGAAACAATTTGTTGCCCGAAAACATTGACAATATTTTAATTGTTCGCTCTAATTTTAACATGCGAGTTTACAAGGTATTTGTATTTTGTATATAATAAACAGAGGTGCATTTAATTGTTTTATTTCCCTTTCTAATATTATTATTTATATATTTTATACATGTCATGTGCTTTAAAATTTAAAAAGTGTACGGATTAATAAAACATTTCGAATTGAAAGTTTTTTGTTAAATAAAACTGAAAGAAATGAAGCAAAAAAAACAAAAAAAAAATTGTTTCGTGCTGATTCAGTTGGCTGTAGATGCTTACATGTTTAAGCATACAAAAGTAAAGATAGTTACTAAAGTAAATTCTTTCTTTGAAAAACAGAAATCGAATGCAAATATAAAATCAAATCTGAATTTGTCAGTAGGGTACCCCCCAAATAATAATATAAATAGTACAAAGAAATTCTTTAAAGAAATCAAAAAAAACTGGAATCGAAATTTAAATTGAATCGAACTGAAAAATATAAAACTTGAATCGAAAAATAAACTCGTATCGAAAAAAATTTAAAAACTTAAATCGAAACTGAAATCGATGTTTTTGCAAACTTAAACTGAAATTGAAAACTGGACTTAAAAATTTATCAGTTTCCCATCCCTGCTTTTCACTGTTTAATAGGTCTAACAATTCGCTTTCCATTCTCTTAAGCCTGCTTTTACGGGGTTCTAGAACCGTATCTTTTGGACTCTTTTGAGCTTTGCAGCGATGCATACACATCGTGTGGAATCACGACTACTTTCTTCATTATATTAAACTAGTTAGTAAAGGTCTCAAAACTGAAAATAAGATGGGGAGAAGTGAACCCCCTCTTTGTACAATAATTCGTTTTCTCTTCCCCACAGTTTGACTTTTACGAGCTAGTGTGCGTATTATAATCTTGTAACGGCGTAGGCGAGCCTTCTGAGGGGGGTTTCATTGGTACATTGCATTTTATAACGTTAAGACAAATTTCACAGCTGCATTTTGAAAAGGCGGAGTCAATATTTTTAACAAACCTGCTGCAGTGCCCGTGGCAGTCGATGATAGATTTTTATTAATTCACGATATTTCTATAGCCTGTCATTCTGGGATATACACCGTTTCAGGCTCGTTTGGGAATATATTCGTTCTTAGAAGCAACCTAAACGTGTTTCGCGGATGAAGGTCATAAAGCAAATATCCTTAACGTTGACTTGTAGCTTCTTTATAAACTTCCAAAAACTTCTTACGCTGATTCGGGAACATTTGATTGGCTGATACTTCAATTTGTGACTCATCTCTACGTTGTGCGAATAAGACTAGATATTGTGTATTTAGCGACACATCTCGCATGTATCTACTTTTGGAAAATAGATTCTGATTGATGAAGAATACGCTTATGTTAAGATGGTGGGAGAACACTGTAAATGTTTCGGCAAATGTTTTATCCATTTCTAACATGAGATCGTCAATTGCAGTGACCGTATGCTCATTTCCCTTTAACGAATTAACGTCATATACACCTTTGTGCAACAAAATATTATCTTGGTACTCGTTGAATACTGACTGGTATGTCAAATATGTAATATGGGTCCTGAAGAGTTGAGAAGGGTGGAGCAGGAAATGAATGCTCGTATAGTTGTATTTGGGATGGATGATCGTCGTAGGACTGTATATTTTTAAAAGCAGTGTGAGAGACCGTACAAGACCCCTACTTATTTTAGGGTTGTCAGGGAGAACGTATCTCCCCATCCGCAATATAAGGGACCTTTACGTGAGTTATGATAGAGGTCAAAAATAGGGAAGGCATCATGATTTGTGTAAGGTATGTCTCGAGTTTGAGGGTGATATAGTGAAACACTTTAAGGATTTCCACATGGTATGTGAGCAGTGTAAGAGCCCCAGGTGTGAAAGTCGTGTAGTTGAAGCTGAGAAGAGGGACTGTAATGTGTGTAGACGCATATTTTTCAATAACATCTGTTTTGCTCACCATAAATCGAATGGTACGTGCAGGAAAATGAGAATCTGTGAATGTGGTATATTTCATATGATGGATAATTGGGGAAAGTTTGAGCACAAATGCGATGAAATTCACTGTTCTACATGTCATGAAAAATATAAGGCGGACGGAGTAAAGCATGTATGTTATATGAAAGATGCTAAGCCTAAAAATAAACCTTGTATAACTGTATACTACAATATAGAAACACATATGGATGCTGAAACCAGAGAGGTTACCCACATCTACTTGTAAGCCAGACTATCTGCGACGAGTGCATGGAAGTCGAGTGTGATGAGTGTCGCAAATGTGGTAAACGAACAAACGTTTTTAAAACGATCGCACACGACAACCCCGTGAAACTCTTTGTGTCCTATATTGTCAAGTTAGCGGACAAGTTAAAAAAAATGACTCTGTATGTTCTTGTCCATAACGGTGCAAAATTTTACACACAATTCCTTTATAAGGAAATGCTTAAACACGAGTCATCGGAGATATTTACAGGCGATCCCTTGAAAAGAGGAAACAAACTTATACAGATGCAAATAAGAGGTAATGTTCAGTTTAAAGACACTATTATTCACACCTTGTAAGTTAGCAAAGCTACCCAAGGTGATGGGCGTAGCCGCCGAAGTTTCAAAAGGGTATTTCCCTTACACTTTCCTCACTAACGACACTTTAAATTACGTAGGCCTACCTCCCCGCAAACATTACTTTAACTACGCCAACATGAGTGATAGTGAGCGTGAAGATTTTAACCGCTACTACAACAGTTTTAATGAAGATATTCGTTACAATATAGCGGATGAATGTGAGCGTTATTGCGTAAATGATGTGCGCGTGCTTAGAGTATGTTTCCAGGCCTTTAGAAGGATGTACATAGACCGGTTCAACTGCGACCCGCTACAAGCCGCAACCACAATCGCCTCATTGTGCTTTACGGTGTTCAAGAACAACTTCATGCCTAAAGACACACTAGCCGTCATTCATAGAAACAACCTACGCAGTTATTGGCATAAGGCTATTTACTGGCTCATACACCTGCAGCAACAGACCGGTGTATATATAAAACATGCCCGCAACACGGGAGAAGTGGCCATTAAGGTCAATGGTCGTGCTTTTTGGGTGGATGGTCTAAGCGAAGACCGTGTCACTGGTGAGAAGACTGTGTACTCCTTTAACGGTTGCTGGTGGCATGGATGCTCACGTCCTGAGTGTGAAATTGTTGGAGATATCCATGGTAGATCTCCTGCCCATAGTTTTGCATGGACCCGGGCCCGCGATCAGCTTATAACCTCTCGGTTCACTCACAAGGTCTTGTGGGAGCACGAATATGATGCACGGATGGAGACAGATGGGCAGTACCGCGAAGAAATAAACACCAAACTTTCAATGGTGTTGGATCCTCTCAAATGCGGCGATAGCTTGTTCGGTGGACGTACAAACCCCTTCAAACTATACTTCCCACCTGCGGATGGCGTGAAACCCCATTACTACGACTTCTGTTCTTTATACCCCTTGTAGTGTATTGATTTTTAATAAAGATAAGATGATAATGTCTAATAAGAATTAAATGTTTTGTTTATAAGAATTTAATAATGTTTGTTTAATAAAAAAGAAAATAATGTTTAATAAGAAATTGATAGCTAGTTGGCAACACCTCTAAATGGGTCTAGAGAAACAGTGAAGTGCCCAAGGCACTCGTTGGCGGGATGTGTCTTGATTGGGTTGGTTTTCGTATTTAGTGTGTTATTGTTTATTTAAAATATAATATGCGTCTCCCCGATTAAATGTTAACGTTAATTCCACCCTCGCATTACCCAGTTCGTTTAAAGTGCTTCGGCATAAATAAAAAGTCGGTAAATAGTAAGTAAATAAAGGGGTATAATTATTCCCGGTCTCTTTGCTTGGTCCGAAAGTTTAATGGCGGCCACATCTACCCGTCGTTTGCCTGTGTTTATAAAGCACAGTGAAGCGAGTGTAAAGAGAAGGAAGAGCAATGAAAAAGAAATTGAAATAAGAAAAGTAAAAAAAAAAATTGTAACTAAGAAGTTTTGTATTTTGTTCACTACACCCGACGTGATGAAGAACAATCAGTACCCCGTAGGAGCGCCTGAAAAGCTGGTGGGACCTGCCCTGCCCACCATCGAAGAGTTCTCAGCTAATTTGAACGACAACTTTCGGCCTTTCTTTCGTAAATGTACTCCCCCCCCCCCACCTCGCGAGTTATGGATGCCAGTCTTACCCGTCGTCATAGACCACAAACTTATGTTTCCCCCGTGCGTGAAGTGCGCAGAGGAGAACAGTGGGGCCTGTAATCATGCATCTGAGCTGTCCCTAGCCGTTCGCCGCGGTTATAGAATATTGAAGATATGAGGTGTGGAGGTTTCAGAAGCTCCCCCCAACCTTTTCACACCATATATAAACACTTTTTTGAAGGATAAGGTAGAAGCATTAGGGTATCCGCGAGGAGTTGAGACCGAAAATGAAAAATCGGCGTATATTCAGCGCTACCGTGATCGTGAAGGGATACAACTTGAACGTTCCCAAATTGTAAAGAACCCAGGCAAGCGCTTTAGTGCAAAGTTGTGCCTAAATAGTCGGGGGAAATTTGCTCAGAATACAGACAAAGGGAACGTCCATCTACCCCAAAGTTATAGCGAGGTGTGGGATTACGCCAACGCTCCCGATAAAGAGGTTATGGAGATCGTGAATGTGGGCAATACGTACATAATAAAGTACAACAGAACCGAATTGGCTACAGATACATCACGTGTTACAAACATACCTGTAGTCAGTTTCACAACAGCATACGCTCGCATCAAACATTGGGGTCTACTGCATTCTCTTGGGCAGAGGATTCTGTACGTAGACACAGATAGTGTGGTGTTCATGGAGAGGGAAGGTGAATACATGCCACCTGTTGGGTAATTCCTCGGAGAGTTGACTGATGAGATCAAGGACGAGTATGGAAATATATCGTGAAAGCGAAAGGCATCACACTTAACCAGGCGAACTGGCGGATCGTTAACTTTGAATCGCTGAAGGAGCTAGTGAGTTTAGAAGATGAGGGTGACCAACCACCCCACCTGACTGTAGGGACTCACAATTTTCGGGGACAGAAACTGCGGAGCGTGAAGGAACTTAAGGGAACGAAAGTGTGTCGTAACACGTATAGGAAACGCTACCAGGTGCCTGGCACCTACGATACTGTTCCCTTTCGATCCGTTAGGCGTGAATATTGCTGTCATGTTAGCGTATATTTAATTGTGAACGATATGTTTATTTATTTATCACGTGTATTTGAATATATGTCATGAATTAGAGACTATTTACTTGTTGACGATATGTTTGTTTATTTAAAATAAATCATGTTTCAATTAGCGTTTCATTTTCTCCTTTGTGTGTGTGTACAGGAAAAGCTAACCACCGCCCACTGTATGGCGCAATCCAATCAAAGGGTCGCGTGACTCCTGCTACTAACTGGTCATACCTCTGCCCTGCGTCTTCGGTTGACCTCAACAAGCCCTGGATCTCAGACATGTATTTTGAAGAATTCTCACGTAGACGGAAAAAAGTGATGGCTACCTTTGATATTGCGTGCTCGCCATTCATGAAATGGTATTCGATAAAGTCTACAGATGTGGTGAACACTCAAAGAATCCCTAGTCCTCCCTCCTTCGAGGCTTTTAAGGCAATATTGAACCGAGCGAAGCGTGAGGAGCAGGAGGTCCAAATAATTCTACGGGTATTCTGGCGAGGTCATTGCGGGTTTTCGTGGCTCAAACGAACTAATGGACTACGTCATAGAACTAAAGTGCATAAAGGCGCACATACACCGCGAAGTGAAAAAAGCATCACGTGCAGAAGAGAAACAACGGGTGTGGGTAGTGAACCTTGTTGACGAATGGTGTGACAAGCGGTATTATGTCATGTTACATCACACCGAGTACGTATACCCTGCGGCTGAGAATATAAATCTTATGGATAGCCTAAAATATTTTTTTCATTACGTTCATATATATCATGATGAGGTTCGCGGTGAGGTTGTGGCTAAAGGCTTGTGCGAGTTTTTAGAGTTTAGGGATGAGTATCGCTTGTTAAACAAAAAGGACAGATATGGACACATGTTTCAAATAGAGCGCCGGATTGTTAATGTGCGGAGAACATGAATGAATATGTATGGTTCCAATAAAACATTAAAGCGGTTATTACCTCGTGTATCGGACAAATTCTGAATGCCCGGTATAATGGGTTACAAATATTCATATGATTATTTCATGTTGGAACAGCCCCGTGCACGAATCACTAACGCTTGGTATGATGCGCCCGTGTGACTCACCGCCCACACCTCCCGCCGAGCCAAGCCGTGCACCGGCTGCTCATAGTCACCTCAGCTTGACCTGACTGGACGTGCGCTCCTCACAATAGAAAACCAATATACGATGGAACTTCCGATGAGCAGTATCCTCGATGCCGTATACGACGTGTCCGTGACGAAGTCTGCGTGTGTTCAGGCGTAAAACCGGCGCTGTTAATTATGTACTTGAAACGAGTTGTAGACAATCAAACTCTGGTAAACGGAACGTAATTTATTTAAGTGTTGGGGAGATGAACAGAATCTTCGTGGCAGTTGAGAAGTGGGGCGAGGTCCGTTAAGAAATACCTGCAGGTGTAGGCACAAAAAGAGCAGATTAGTAATGCACCCTCATACGCTGTTATTTGTACGTTGTGTATAAAACGAGACCAGCCATGCATTGATATACGGTTGATTTGGAAAAACGCAGCTGACAACAACAACCTTATCCCCACGCGAAACCGTTTCAGTCTAGACAGAATGTTTGAAATCGTGGTTTCCGCAAGCTAAAGCCTATATTAGACGCGCGTGTTGCTGATATGCTTTATTTTGACACGGCTCTTGAATACGCATACACCGCTCTGCTCGACGGGTTTACCGAGTGTAGGACTGAACAAGGTGAGAATGGATTGGAACTAGATGTGTATTTAAAAGGTATAGGCTCCGAGATATCTTGAACTTTGCTACAAAGGACTTGAGCGATACAGGGCTGAGCTCACCTACACTGTTCATCCTGAAGAGCTATTTCTCTATATAACGGGCAGCTGTCGGCACGATTTAGAAGATTACTTCATTTGTCGATATGCATTGTGAAGAAGTGAGCACGGTTCAAAAGCTCGGATTAGAAAGAATAAACCCTCGTTTGGAAAGGAGTTTATAAACTTGAATTTAATAACGATGTGGCAAACGATGCCCTCTTCACGCGTGCTTTTGAATGTACTCTAACCGTGTTTAAAGAGAGTGATAACTTACCAATTGTAAAATGGTTACAAAAATAGTGTTAAACGATCTGAAAGCCCTTTACATTGAGTATAGACACCCGCGTACTTTGAGTGGTGAAATAATGTTAAATCGTATTTATTGCATAGTATAAAGCAACGAGGATGTAACTGTTGACTCGATCACATGCGAATTTAGTATTTTAATTAAGCGTAGTAGAACAAAGTGCGTATATTTTGATGTATATATTATCCATGTATTGGAATTCCTCTGCACTATTATTTTGAAGTTTATATATGTGTGTAGATGCGTGTACATATATTAAATGTGTATATAGATTTCCCCTGTACTATTATTATTTTTTATGCTTATATACAAGTGTGTAGGTGCGCGCACATATATTAAACGTGTATATAGATTTCTAATGTACTATTATTATTATTATTGAAGTGTATATATATGGGAATGAACTCAGAATGGTCCCCTGAGTTTTTTTATGATACACACAGAGCGTGCATGGAACAAGGAACTCTTCTGGGATAATTAAATCCACTATAGTCCCAAAGCTGGATCCTGTTTGCTTTGCAGATAGCTGGTGAGGGAAGCTATATTTATGGGACCTCTTTGCGAGTGACCCGTTGTCCACGTCGGGCTAGCATCATGAAAAAGAAAAACTATGGTATTTGTCATTTACCATTACTTATTCGGACTATAGTGGATTTAATTATCCCAGAAGAGTTCCTTGTTCCATGCATGGTCTGTGTATCATATATATATATATATATATATATTCCTCCCTTAAAGTGTATATTTTAGGTGTATATAAATTTCTTCTACTATTATTATCATTTTGATTGTATATTTATCTCCTACATCTTTCAAATAAGTATATGCAACGAGATATGCCTGCGAAAAGTTCTCCTCTCCTCTCTCAGGCTACCTTCCTAGGTCAGGTTAGGCTTGGGGGAAGTAAACCCCCTCTTCCCCTTTATGCAGCTTGGGGGCTAAACACCCTCCCCCTTGCTTGCATACCTTTGATAACTTCGAACATATTGACAGCAACATTGAATTTGTATGTCACTTAATTTTAAAATATTTAGCTCTTTAAATATTGGGGAAGTGTGACTTTGTTGCCATTATTCGAGAGAGTTGGCAGACATTTTTTATGACTTCCAAAGGATGTTTTATATATTTCTTTGAGTTACCCTATGCTGTAATGCAATATAATAAATGTGGATGGATGAAAGAATAATATAGGGTACGGAGTGCGTTTTGAGAAAGGGCCTTTTTTTAGTTTAAATAATATGAAGAGGAATTTTCATATTTTGGATTTGACATGTACATGATTTTTAAAATTTAGTTTTTTATCTAAATTAATGCCAAGCACTTTAACCTCATTCACCCTTGCAAGAGTAGTATTCCCAATTTTTATATGAAAGTTTATTATGTTTTGTGGTAATAATCATATAAGATGACTTTGTCAGGTTTAGTAAAAGTTTATTAGCACACATCCATTTATACACGTTTTCTAATTGCTTGTTCGTTTCATTAATCAGAAAGTCTGCGTTATGATGGGAAACAGTAAGTGGGGTATCATCTGTGTATGTACGCAATTTAATGTGGTACATACTATTAGAAATAGTAATGATCCAAGAATAGATCCTTGTGAGCATGGGCGCAAATACCTATGGGACAAGGGGTACATGTACCCCAACTTTTTGAAGGTTAGGAACAAAGTATCAATTGAGGCGTTCGGAACCAAACTGGCGAAGACGCCAAATCTATGTTTCGAGTAAAGCACAGTTAAAGTTGTGAAACCGTGCACCACATGCCCTATAAATAAAGCCAATTTCTAAGGCTAAAAATGCGAAGTCGCCATATGTGTGTATGTTTACTGGATAGCTCATGACAAGGAGAGTTTATTGGTATTGAAAACGGGTTTCCGCACCCATGACGGCTTCGCCTCTTTGGTTCCGAACGCCTCAATTGTGCCCCTCCCCCCCACCATTTGGGGACTATTAGGAACGCTTAGTAGGCTAACGGTATTCCAAAGTAATAAGCGGAATTATAATGCATGAAGAAATATTACTATTTATTATTATTATTATTATTATTATTATTATATTATATCCCATTGAGACCCATGACCAGTATGCGGTGTTTATTTTCGAGACGATTTCCGCGATGAGTATTTCAATTTCCGCGCGGTTATGGCTATTGGCCACCAATCATTCATGAGAATGGACGTTCCAAGAAACTAATAACAAGCAATAATACTGCTTGTTATTAGTTTCAGTTGTTCTCATTAGGTTGTGCTCACGTGATCCACAGCGATATTATTATTTCATTTTTGTTACGGTATTTTAAATACATGTACTAAATATCCATTAATTTTTATATCCAAATGTATCCCCCACTTTTTTATAGCGATTTGCGTCCATGCTTATGGGACCCCACTAGTTAGCATCTCCTTGTCCGATAAATTGTCTTTTAATCTGATGTACTGATGGCGATTTGGCAGATATGATTTAAACCAATCGAGGATATTTCCTCTTATTCCTTGTATATGAAGTTTATTCAATAAAATCTCATGCGAAAGTGTATCAAATGCTTTTGGCAAGTCGAGTACAAAATCAAAGCAGTGTTTTTTGCTGTTTAAGTTCTGATATACATTTTTTAAGAGAATATTTATGGCATCTTCCGTTGTATATCCACCTCTAAATCCAAATTGTTTTTGTTAAAATATCGTTGGAGTTTTTATTCCGCATTTTACGTATACATTTCTAATCTTTTATTACTAAATAACTATTGTATATTAAAACCATTCATTCACCATTTCATACTTAATGCAATAACTTTTCCCAATTTCTACGAAATTAGGAAAAGATGATACTACTAATATAACCTATAACTATAACCTAATACCTAGTACCAATTATCGACGCCATCCAACTCCTGACTCTCCATCAGTTTATATTTCTGGCCTGGAATCGTGCAAAATCTGTTCTTCGACTCTCCCAAAAATTCCTTCACTGGACAAAAATGTGAAAACTTATCTGATTCTAATTCTTGTCGTTCTTTCTGGCACCAAGACAAGAACATCTCCAACAACTTTACTTATTCTTGTTTCCTTCTTCTTTTCCATTCTGACGGCTCAGTTGCCGTCTCTTCTCTTGATCTCCTGATGAAACTAAACTCTTCGCTCAGACTTTCGCTTCCAACTCAACCCTGGACGATTCCGGTGCTGTTCCTCCATCTCCTCCTCCCTCTGACTTAATTATGTCTGAAATTAGAATCTCTTGCAAAGATGTTTTTACTGCCCTATCCGTGCTCAACTCTAGGAAGGTGTATGATCCTAATGGTGTCCCTCCTGTTGTTCTCAAGAAATGTGCTTCTGTGCTGACACTGCCTAGGCAAACTCTTTCGTCTTTGTCTCTCATTTGATACTTTTCCTTCCTGCTGGAAGTTTGCTTTCATTAAACCTGTCCCAAAGAAGGGTGACCGCTCTTAACCCTCCAACTACCGTCCAATTGCTTTGATTTCTTGCCTTTCCGAAGTTTTTGAATCAATCCTTATTAGGAATATTCTTAAACACCTCTCTTCTTACAATGGTCTTTCTGATTGTCAGTATGGATTCCGCAAGGGATGCTCTCCTGGCGATCTTGCATATCTCTGACATTTGGTCATCCTCCTTTCGGGATTTCGATTAAACATTTGCTATTGCGCTAGAAATGTCAAAAGCTTTTGATAGAGTCTGGCACAACTCCTTAATTTCCAAACTGCCCTCCTCCAGTTTCTATCCTTGAGCCTGTGCCTTCATCTCATTTCCTTTCTGGACATTCTATAGCTGCGGTTGTAGATGACCACTGTTCTTCTTCTGAAACTATTAATATTGGTGTTCCTCAGGGTTTTGCCGTGACACCCACTCTTTTCCCCTTATTTATCAATGATCTTAATTATTAAGTCTCGCTTCCTGTTGTACCCACTCCCATGCCGATGATTCCACTCTTCACTTCACCCACTTCATAAAGCGCACCTCTCAACAGTCACTCCATGCTTCGTGTGGGCATGACTCCAGATTCCTGGGATCTTGGGAGCATTGCTCCAGTAAATTTGACCATGAGAAAAAGTAAATTTGGGTTTGGGTTTTGTTCATCCGCTAGACGTTATGCAATTTTTTTGCGTATACGTTCTTGTACAAACCAATTTTTTTAAATTACAAATTTAGTTATTTTAAGTTTAGTTGGTAATTCCATATTTAACAATTATTTTTATTTTTTGTTAAGCTTCAATGTTTTGATAATTAAAATTTTATTAAAACGTATATTTTTTTAATATAAAATTATCAGGATTGGACTATGTTCCATTGATCTCGGCCAGGTTTGATAAATTGGCCAGATAATTACTTGTGCGGTTTTAAGTAATCCACCATGACTCTAGAATTGAAAAGTTTAGTTAAGTTTAAACTTACTTTTACTTACTTTAACTTACCTACTTTTACTTACTCTTCCTTACTTTTACTAAGTTTAAAGCACTTACTTTTACTTACTTTCATTGTACTATATTTACTTACTTTTACTCACTTTTACCATACTATATTTACTAACTTTTACTTATTTTGTATTTTTTCAGGTAGTCAATAATCAATAATGGATCCTAATATTGATGAAGTTGGAGAGAAAAGTGAGGGTGTTAAAAGGGGTTACTTTTGTGGTCAATGCAAGAACAAATATTCAAAGAAGCAAAACTGGGAGGAACATTTTAATTCCAAAAAAAATATTTGTTACAATACAAGAGGTCCCAGAGTTTGGGCCCACAGCTTAGATATTGCAGTAAAGAAATACCAGGATGAAGTGCAGCAAAGAGATACGGCAAAAGCAGTCATTTAGTTTGTTCACAAAATGTGCTAGTGCTAGACCTCAGAAAAATGAACCAACTTCATCAACTGCTGATCTAGAAAATGAAACTTTTTCACTAGATGTTTCACAGACTGAAGAAAGTGCTTCTCCTCCACCTAAGAAACAAAAGGTAAGTGAGGAATCTGCGCATCAGACTAACAAAACTGCTTTAGAGGAATTTGAAAATTCCCAAATCCAGAAGACATTGAATGCAATTTTGCGCCTAACAAAAGAAACTCACCAAGCTGTTGTGGTTAATAAAGAGAAGAGTCAAAATATGCCTTCAAGTTCAAGTGTTGCATCCAAATCTAATAAAGCAAAAAGCAACAAGGGGAAAAAAAGTAAATTCAGAGCTGTGCTCCAGTAAATTTTTTCAAATCTGGAGTCATGCGTGTGGGAGGGCTATGATGCAACTGACCTCTGATCTTTCTGCTATATCTGATTGGGGTACGGAAAACCGTGTGGCTTTCATTGCCTCAAAAACTCAGTTCCTGCACCTGTCTGCTCGTCACAATCTTCCACACGACTATCCCTTTACCTTCAACAATACACAACTCAATCCTTCCTCTTCGCTTAACATTGCGTTTCCTTTTCTCGTGATCTTTCCTGGAAGGATCACATATATTCTCTTTCCAAAACAGCTTCTAAGAGGTTAGGTGTGCTGTACCCCTGTATAGAGTATTCTTTTCATGGTTGCAGTGGCTCAACCCATACTTGACCGAGTGGAATCAAATGCTTTTCGTCTCATTAAGTTCCCGCCTCCTACTGACTGTCTTCAATCCCTCTCTTTACGTGAACGAGGGGGAAACTATTTAAATTGGGGACTCTTTAGTGCGCCATATGGACAGAGTTCGTTGAACGGCATCCAACCAAGAGGAAGAGGGTCTGTCTCCCAGGGGCCAGGGTTGACAGAGTTAGAGACGAAGTGGATAGGATTGATGTTGCCTCTCGTCACGCGATGTTGGTGACGATGGTAGGGAGCAACGACTCGTATAGGCCCGATACGAGAGTGCCTGACCTCTTGGAGAGATATAGGGGGTTAATTAGGTCCCTGAAGGCGAGGTCAGATAGGTCTTTAGTTCTAGGTATTACCCCTAGGCACGGTTTGGGTCTTAGGATTACGTCAAAAACGATATTTTTTAATACTAAATTAGAAAAGATTTGTGCTGAGGAAAATGTACCCTTCGTAAAGCTGTGGTCCGAATTCAGTGATCCTAGCCTTTTTATAAAAGATGGGGGTGCATTTTAATGAAATAGGTAATGCAAGGCTAGATAGGTTAATTGATGAAAACGTTCGAAAGCTGTATAGGTCATAGGCAAAGCCTTCTTTAAACGTTGTGGGTCCGGGAAACGCGGGCCCGACGTGAAAAATAGTTTAAAACGCCGACCTGTGGTAAAAAATAACTCAAACGTCTTTTATTGTAACGCGCGTAGTATTAGAAATAAATTAAACGAATTTAAAGCGATAATTTATTCTGGCAATTACGATATAGTTGCTATCACTGAAACGTGGTTAAATACCGTGACTCGGGACTTGTTCGGGGAACGTGACATAGCGGGTTCTAAACGCTTTACTAATGATAGATTACATAGGATTGGTGGCGGCGTTTTGCTGTACATTCGTAATTCCCTTAGGGCTATCGAGGTTAAGATAGATTTTCCGGCAGCAATTAATGCGATGTGCGTTGAAGTTAGGGCGCGTAGTTTTAGTTTCAATTTTGTTGTTGTTTATAGACCTCCCGTTCAACTCCTCGATACCGATACTAGATTTTACACACTTCTTGGTAACTTTATTAATAATCGGGATAGCATAGTTGTCGAAGACTTTAATCGCCCTAACGTTAATTACGAGATTTTTACTGGTAACGATGACGGTTTGAGATTGAGTTCATGGAAGATTAATTTTTTACGACAGATGGTTACCGAACCAAGGCGCGGTGACAATATTTTAGACTTGATGACGAACGGTGAAAATATAGTCGAAGGTTTAGAAGTAGGTGAGAGTTTAGGATGTAGTGGTCATCAAATTATTAGATTCAAGTTATTGATAGAAAACACTAAGAACAGTAACGTAATAGAAGCCCCTGATTTTCGTAGGGCCAATTTTGATAGTTTTACGGATAGGACGAGAGTAGTGGACTGGGATAACTTATTTATGGGTAATGACGCAAATTTGCATTGGGAGCCGTTTAAAGAGTTTCTTGAATATCGAAAGAGAGTTTATTCCTCGTCGGCCCAAGCGCGCTAGAAATCATGGTAGGCCCAAGTGGTGGACTAGAGAAATAGGCAAGTTCATAAACGAGCGTAACAGACCATATAGACTTAATAAGCGCAATGGCACGGTAGCTAACTTTAATAGATATTTCGAGCTTCGACGTCAGGTTAAAAGACCAGTTAGGAATGCTAAGCGTAATTTAGAGATACTTATAGCTGCGGATAGTAAACATAACCCAAAAAAGTTTTCCGATTACGTGAATAATCGTAAGCCGATAAAAGATAACATAGGCCCTCTCGTGGGCGCTAATGGCGCTTTGGCTTCCGACGCTCAGGCGATGGCGGGTATTTTTAATAACTTTTTTGCCACAGTTTTTACCGTAGAAGACGTCAATAATGTCCCCGACGTGGACGATATCGTTCCATTTAGCAGCGAGATTATTTTGGATGAAATAACTTTACGAGGGTGAGATTGCGCATTATATCGATAGGTTAAACGTTAGCAAGGCTCCAGGCGCTGACGTGTTTTATCTAGGGTGGCCATTTAAAAAGGAGGACTGCGTATGTGGCCGTACGTTAACATATATATATATATATATATATATATATATATATATATGTTAACGTACGGCCACATACGCAGTGTCCTCCTATTTGGAAATGGCCACCATAAGGACAGAGTGCTCAAAAGGCGGACTGTCCGCCTAAAGCCGGACGTCTGGCCACCCTAGTTTCATCCTAGACATCTGAAAGATTTGAAAGACGTTGTCGTAGGCCCCTTAACGAAGATTTTTAATTAGTCACTGGAAACGGGGATTATTCCTGAAAACTTCAAATTAGCTAACGTCACGCCCATTTTTAAAAAAGGCGACCGCACAGTAGCTAGCAATTATAGGCCCATTAGCTTAACGTCAATTGTCGGTAAACTTTTGGAATCCATAGTTAGGGATCGTATCATCGAACACTTAGAAAGTCGCGATTTGATTAATAGTAGTCAGCATGGATTTCGACGCCATAGATCTTGTTTAACTAATTTGTTAGAATTTTATAACGAAATAGTGCGCGAATACGATAGGCATAGAGCGGCTGACGTTATTTATTTAGATTTTTAAAAAGCGTTCGATACAGTTCCGCATAGAAGATTAATTGCGAAGGTTAAAGCGCACGGTATACGCGGTCAGGTAGCTAACTGGTTAGAGGAATGGCTTCAAGCTAGAAGACAGAGGGTCGTTGTTAATGGTAGTGAATCGGGGTGGCTGGATGTAGGTAGCGGTGTCCCACAGGGTTCAATGTTAGGCCCATTGCTATTCGTAATTTATATTAACGACATAGATGTGGGTTTGACTAGTAACGTGTCAAAATTCGCAGACGATACTAAAATATGCTGTAAGGTTGTTAGCGAGGACGATAGAAATAGGCTCCAAGACGATGTAAATAGGATTTTGGAGTGGACGGATAAGTGGCAGATGCAATTTAACGTAGACAAATGTAAAGTTTTGCATATAGGTTCCGGTAACAATAATTACACGTACACAATGGGTGATAGAGAGCTAGCGAGCGTTGACGAAGAAGTAGATTTAGGCGTACGCGTATCTAAGGATTTAAAAGTTAGGAACTGGTGTCTGGGGTTTTGCGCTAAAGCTAATAGGATGTTAGCCTTCATAGCGCGTAATTTCGAATTTAAATCGAATATTATATTGCCCCCTTTACAAGTCCCTAGTCAGGCCTCACTTAGAATATGCTGTTCAGTTTTGGTGCCCGTATTTGCGTGAGGATATTGATAGGTTAGAAAGGGTTCAGCGTCGTGCCACGAAACTAATTCCGTCATTGCTCTACAAGCTTTATGAATATAGGATTAAGACTTGCATTCACTCGAAACTAGGACATTAAGGGGGGAGCTTATTGAAGTTCTCAAAATCGTTAATAACATCGATAACGTAAATTTTGACAAACTGTTCACTTTCGATAATAGCAATACTCGTAATAACGGATTTAAATTGCGTGGCAGACGTTTCATTACTAATATCACTAAAAACTTCTTTGCTTTTAAAGTAATTGGTAAATGGAATAATCTTCCCGCGCCTGTCGTGAACTCAGTAGTATAGCCGCAAAACCTATGAGTTGGTGCAAGTTGCAATTGCAAAATACGTAATGTTGCAAGATTGCCAACCCACCCCCTTTGTTACAAGAGTGCCACCCCCACCCCACCACCCTTTATTGCCAACCCTCACCCCCACCCCCCTTTGTTGCTAAGCCCCGCCCCTCGTTGCCAAGGCACCGGCTTTGTTACCAGCCACGAAATGGGACTGCAAGGGGTATGCAACCTGGAGTTATTCCCTAAACTGATACCCCCAAAGGGGAGTACCGACCTTTGTTGCCAACCCCAAAATGAGATTGCAAGTGGTATGCAACTTGGAGGCGGAGTTTTCCCCCAAGCTGAACCCCCCAAAGGGGCATACCTAACCTAAGGGCGCCTCTTTGGGGAGGAAGGGGTTTCTTCACCCCCAAAAGGAGCAGAAAGAGATAGGAAGTTACAAGGAGTTACAAGGAAAAGAAGTACCTCAAAAGGCCTTGCGGCCCATACCGAGGAGGTACCAATGGCAACGGGTGGCAGGGAAAATTTTGTACACACTCAAACAGTGTGCAAGATTTGGTCTAACCTTTTCTTGAACTGATCCACAGAGGAACTGTTCACAACTTCCGAAGGTAACCTGTTCCATGTGTCACAGATCTTATACGTAAAGTAATTCCCACACACACTAGTCCTAAACCGTTTCAAATCCAACTTCCAACCATTGTTGCGAGTTGGGTTATCATTTAAACTAAACATACTTCTAAAATCGACATCGTTGAACCCGCGTAAGAGCTTGAAAACCTCGATCAGTTGACCGCGCAGCCTCCGAGTTTCAAGCGAAAACAAGTTCAGGGCGCGTAACCGTCGATTGTAGCCCATATGCCTAACGGAAGGGATTAACTTTGTGGCCCTCGCCTGCACTCGCTCCAGCCTCTCAATATCTTTCCTGAGGGTGGGCGACCAGAACTGCACAGCATACTCCAGGTGCGGCCGAACAAGGGAATTGTACAGTGAGAGCACAATTTCCTTGTTCCGAAACTGAAATTGCCTCCTGATATAACCCAATAGTTTCTGGGCTTTCTTTTCCACCTCTACGCACTGTTTCGTAAACTTAAGGTCGCTGCTAATTAGCACACCCAAGTCCTTTTCTAAATCAGTCACCTCGATATTACTACCCAAAATCGAGTAGTCCGACTTGGGATTGGCGTAGCCAATGTGCATCACTTTGCATTTACCCAAGTTAAACGGCATTTGCCATTTTCGGACCACTCTCCTATCCTACCTAGGTCCGCACGCAGTTCCTCGATCGCTTCGGGCGTCCCAACATTGGCCCCAAGCTTGGTGTCATCAGCGAATTTGGCGATCCGACTGACGATGCCACCGTCGATATCATTTATGTAAATGATAAACAACAGTGGCCCCAAAACGGAACCCTGAGGAACCCCACTAGTGACCGAGGCCCAACCCGAACTAGCACCTTTAATTACCACCCTCTGCCGCCTATTCCTCAGCCAGTTTTCAATCCACCTACCTATTTCCCCACCGATACCCAGCGCGCGCACTTTCGCTATTAGCCGGCGGTGAGGTACCTTATCAAAGACTTTCTGAAAGTCGAGATAAAGTATATCAATCGCCCTACTCTTATCGTACTCACTCAACATGACGTGGAAAAACTCGAGCAAGTTGGTGAGACACGACCTGTGCCGTCTAAACCCATGTTGGGAGTCCCCAAGCAGCTTGTAGGAATCCAAATGGTCAACGATCCTATCAGCTATTATCCCTTCTAATAATTTACCTACAACTGAAGTGAGACTAATGGGACGATAGTTCCCTGGATTTTCGTGATCCCCTTTCTTAAAGATAGGGGTCACGTTGGCTTCCCTCCAGTCACCAGGCACCTGGCCCATCTCCAACGATTTGTTGAAGACTGTAGCCAGGTGGGGAGCTACCTGGTCGCGCACTTCTCGCAACACTCTGGGGAGAAACTGGTCTGGCCCAGGAGCCTTAAACGCGCTCAGTTTGTCTATTCTATCGGCAACGACTGTCGCGGTACATCTAACACTATCCAGGCCAGCACCTTCGTGCCTCACGCTTGGCTCGGGGATGACGCGGGTATCCTTCCTGGTGAACACTCCCGCAAAGTACTCATTAAGCACATTAGCGATGTCCGCGTCGGAGGTCCGCAGAACGCCGCTTCCGTCCTTTAACGGACCTATCATGCTTCTAATGGGCTTTCTACTATTAACATAACTGAAGAACTCCTTAGGGTTCCCCTTGCAGAGGCTTGCCACCCGTAGTTCTTCGTTACGTTTCGCTAGCCTAACCTTCGCCTTCACTTCCCTACACAGGCGGACATACGCTTCAGTGTTCTCGTGGGAACGATTGGCCTTCGCCCTCCTATACGCTACTTTCCTATTTCGGATAGCCGAAGCGATGTCACGATTGAACCACCTAGGCTGCGTTGAAGCAGGGGTAACCGGTTTTGAGGGTATGGCAGCAGACTGCAGCACCATAAACTCGTCCCGGAATGCACTCCACACTCCCTCAACATCACCGCCAACCTCTAACCCCATCTCTCCTACGCTATCCCTGAGGCTAACAAAGTTCGCCCGCCGGAGATCGAGCTTACTGCCTCTCGAGTTACTACGTTTCACCCGAGGGACGCACACACGAAACCTAATAAGACCGTGATCACTCCCGCCCAATGATTCGTCAACGGTGAGGCCAGTGACGAGGTTGTCTTCGGTCGCGAATACTAAGTCTAGGAGGGTCTTTGCTCGGCGGACTGCCGAGCTCATATGGATCCGTCGGCCAACACCCGGCCTCTTATAGTGCCTCTATTCAGCCAGTTGGCTTAATCAGCCAATTGCCAGATAGCATTAAATATTTATTTCTTCTATATATTATTGAATCAGTCGGCTGCTGAGTTGCCAGACAACGCCATATATATAATTATTATTCAGCCAGTTGGATGCTGAGTTGCCTGATTCGTTATTTATTTTAAATAAGCTTATGTTACAGTTGGCTGAGCTGTCAGCCTCGTTACTTATCTATTCAATTACTCTGTTTTAGAAAATGATATGAACGTGTTCAAGGAATAAATAAAACACCATTACAACGTTCTGTTTATTAATTATTGGATATACAATGATATATATATATGATCAAATAATAAAACGGGGAATATATAATCATGCGAATCATAGTAGTAACTAAATATTAGAAAAATATATGTTTATATTATATATAGTCGTACAAAACATGGAAAATATATAATCATACAAAGCACAGTATTAATCAAATAGAAAAATATATAGTTATATTGTCAAAAGTTATATCAAATATTAGTACAGGAAAAATATAGTTATATTAATTATATATAATTGTACAAAACAAAGTATTAACTAAATATTAGAAAAATATATATTTATATATAGTCGTACAAAACATGGAAAATTTATAATCATACAAAGCACAGTATTAGTCAAATATTAGAAAAATATATAGTTATATTATCAAATGTTAGTACAGGAAAAATATAGTTATATTAATTATATATAATTGTACAAAACATAGTATTAACCAAATATTAGAAAAATATATATATATTAATTATATATAATCGTACAAAACGCAGTATTAGCAAAATATTACAGTAAAAATATATATATTGTATTTACGTTCTACGGTACAAAACGGTAAATTCAATGTTGATTGATGCTACATCAACATCGGCATTACTCTGCACGATGTGGGAAATCCGCTCAAGCATCAACTCGCCGCTTAACTGATACGGCGGTTTATATTCAATGTAAAAGGCTTTCATATCATTCAACACTATTTTTGTACCCACTTTACACTCGGCAGGTAAGTTGTCTTTAAGCGCCACTGGAACGCAATCAAAAGTACGCGCAAAAACGTCATCGTTAACTGTGTCATTAAATACAAGCTTATAATCATGCCTTTCCAATCGAGGGTTTTTTCTTAACGTACCGAACTTTTTAATCGTGAACTCTTCTTCACCCGGCATAGCAGCTTGAAATAATCTTCCAAGTCGTAACGGCAGCTATCTACTATATAGAGGTACAGTTCTTCAGGATGGACAATGTAGGTGAGCTCAGCTCTGTACCTCTCAAGCGTTTTGTACCAAAGCTCGGGATATTTCGAAGAGTCTAAGCCTTTTAAATATGCATCCAGATCTAGCCCGTTCTCTTCCTGCACATTCCTACATTCAACAAATCCGTCGAGCAGAGCGGTGTAAGCGTACTCAAGTATTGTGTCAAAGTAAATCATGTCTGAGATACGTGTGTCTAATATAGGCTTCAGCTTACGGAATCGAACGATCTCAAACATTCTGTCGAGGATGAAACGGTTTCGTGTAGGAACACGAACGCCATTATCAGTCGTGTTCTTCCACATCAATCGTATATCAACGCATGGTTGATTGTTATTTACACTCAATGTACAAACAACGGTATATGAGGAGGCTTCACTAATCACCTCCCTTATTATAGCTACGTCAGCTGGTATTTTATAGGGGTCCTCAGCCCACCTCTCAACTACCGCGAAAGTTTTATGCAGCTCCTCAAGATTTAAATAAATAACGTTGCGCTTGCTCGCAGGTCTACTGTTCATTTCAAGCACACAGTTAGTGGTGCCGGTTTCCCGCCTGAACACACTCAACGACTTCGTCACGGAGACGTCGTACGAGGCGTTGAGAATGCTTCTCAAAGGAAGTTCCATCGTATTCATCGAGATGACTGGCACATCCACTCGGCGAAAGCTCTGAGAAGACTATGAGCCGTGTGAGGCATGCAGGTAGGCAGAAACGGTTCGATGGGCGGTTGACTCACCCTGATGATACGTGAATGGGTTTGTTCGAACCCGTATGATCCGTGAGGTGCGAGTCGCACCATAATCTAATGAAACCTGTGCGTCGCTGTCCCAATATCAATTGTTGTACCCCATTATACTGGGTAGGCGTTTTGAGAAATTTTCCGGTAAAAGAACTAATTTCGGTTAACGTTTTATCACTACCACTTCCCCGAATACGCACCAGACAGTTTCCCTCAGGGTAAATTTCATGAACTGGGCACATTTTATAATGGTTTATCTCCTAAAAATCTTCACACTGCGGGGCGCTGTTAGAGAGAAACATATGTTCATATTTAGGCTTTTTATTTAACAGGCGAAACTCATCTCTAAAATCTGTTAAAAACTCTCAACCCTTTAGCCACAACCTCACCACATACCTCATCATGATATATATTAATGTAGTGGTAAAAATACTTAAGATTGTCCATGACAACGAGATTCACATTTTCAGTCGTAGGGTATGAGTAATCGACATGGTGTAGCATGATATAATACCGTTTATCACACAAGGCTCACTACCCATAACTGTTGTTTAGATTTTGAGCGTGCCGCTTCTACCACGCGGTGCACGTGTGCCTTTATAAAGCTTAGTTCTACAACATACTTCAGTACATCGTCTGTACTGCGAAATCCTACAACCCCCTCGCCAGAATATCCGTAGAGTATTTGAATAGCCTGGCCCTTCGCACGATTCATTGCATCCTTAAAAGAGTCAAAGGAGGCTGGGATAGGGAGTTTTTCAGTGTCCACTACATCTACGCCCTTTACTGAATACCACTTCATAAATGTTGAACAAGCGATATTAAAGGTGGCCATTTTCTTCTACGCGGGAGAGAATACACGTCTGAGCTCAAGGGTGTACAGAGGTCAACTGAGAACGCGGGGACAGAGGTCTGCTCAGGCTACGGGATGAATCACGTCCCCGGTCTTACAGTGGGCGGGGTTTAACTTTACTGTAAACACGCACACACGCAAAGTGAAACACAAGTCGATGCATGATTTATTTAATAAACGAAATAATCAGCATGTATATATTTAGAAATACATGCAATAAATAAGTTAACAATAGGCACATCAAAGATTGTTTTCAATACATATATATTTACAAATATGTGTGATGAATAAGTTAGCAGTAGACCCATCAAAGTTTATGGTAACCAAAGGGTACAGTATCATAGGTACCAGGTAACTGGTAACGTTTCCTATAGGTGTTACGATACACCTTTGTACCCCTAAGTTCCTTCACGCCCCCCCAGCTTCTGCGCCCGAAAATTGTGGGTGCCTACAACTAGTTCGGGAGGCCGATCGCCCTCATCATCGTCCAAACACACTAGATCTTTCAGCGAATCAAAGTTAACGACCTGTCGATTCGCTTGGTTAAGCGTGATACCCTTTGCCTTCACGATATATTCCGTTTCATTCCCTATCCTCACCCGTACCCCATAAGTTTTAGGTCCTGTTGAGACAAAGGAGTCGGCGTATGCATTATCCCCATACTCATCCTTGATCTCATCAGTGAGCTCGCCGAGGAATTCACCAATAGCAGGCATGTATTCACCCTCCCTGTCTGAATATCACACTATCTGTCGTGGGAGTAAAACGGCAATTACGGGTGGTCCCTGGGTAAAGGACCTATGTCCCTCTCAGGGAACCACCGGTTAGTTCGCCTCAGCATAGGTTTTGAAGCAATTTACGAAGGGGTGCGGGGCTAAGGAGATCCCCCATCCCCTACCGATGTTGGAGGTGGAGTTTTGACACGTGACCGACCGTTTCACCTCGGGGATTCGCCTATGATTCCAGTTTCGGGCTAGTAGTCGGGGGGAAAACTTCTCACCTATCTTTTAGCCTATGGATAGGCCCGCCGGGATCGCGTATCTCCGGCCGGCATAGGGTCCCCCGAGTCGAGGGTTCGCCGATAAGTCCAAACGTGGTACGGGACAACCTGTAGATTTTTGCAGACGAGGCATGTAGCCGCGTAAAGTAGCCGCTTGTCGCCGTTTAATTAAGTCTCGGTTCCCCGGGTTCCTATCGAAGTTTGGCCGTGTCAAGAAGCACCTATGAAAAGGGAAGGCCGAGGTGATCCCGGACCCCTGTGACCTATGCGTTGACTTATAAGTAGCGCGGATAGGGCCTATGATTCGGCCAAAAATTTTCCATCAATGTCGTAACTAACGCCTAGTCGCGCGGGAGACGCCTACTCCCCGGTGCCTACGGCGGCCCCTAAGGGGTAGGTTCGGCAATAAGCTCGAGAATGAAGGTCGCAGATTGGGCTCTAAAGGCGCCGAAATCTCGTGAGTTTCAATAGGTAGGTAACATCTATGCGAGGGGTGAGCTTGTGAGTTTTAGTCCCGCCCTTCTCACGTATCTACCAGTTGAATTAATCCCCGTAGCAATGTGAGTCAGGAGTCTGCCTAATCGAAAACTCACAACTTCCTCATTGGGTTGTGTAGACCGGTATCGGCATACAAGACTCTCTGCCCAAGAGAATGCAATAGACCCCAAAGTTTGATGCGGGCGTAGGCTGTTGTGAAGCTGGCTACAGGAATGTTTGTAACCCTTGAGGTATCTGTGACCAATTCAGTGTTGTACTTTATTATGTAAGTATTACCTACATTCACGATTTCCATGACTTCTTTATCTGGTGCGTTGGCATAATTCCAGACTTCGCTATAACTTTGTGCCAAATAAACGTTTATCTTGCCAGTATTCTGTGCAAATTTTCCCCATAGACTGTTTAGACAACTTTGCACTAAAGCGCTTGCCAGGATTCTTTGCAATTTGGGCGCGATCAAGTTTTATACCTTCGTGGTCGCGGTAACGTTGAATATAGGCAGACTTTTCATCTTCGGTGTCAACTCATCGCGGATACCCTGATGCCTCAAACTTATCCTTCAAAAATGCGTTTATATATGGTGTGAAAAGGTTGGGTAGCTTCTGAAACCTCCAAACCTCATGTATCTTCAGTATTCTATACCCATGGCGTACGGCTAGGGCCAGCTCAGGACTTGTATATACGCCTCTGATCTTACGCTGGTTGGGCGTATGGTTACAATTACCGTTAGGCTCTTCCGCACACTTCACGCACAGGGGAAACATGAGCTTGTGGTCAATGACGACGGGTAAGATCGGCATCCATAATTCGCGAGGGGCGAGCACGTCTACAAAAGAGAGCCCAAAGTAGCGATCATTCAAATTTCTTGAAAATTCATTGATGGAGGGCAGGCTAAGACCCACCAATTTCTCAGGAGCACCCACGGGGTACGGGTTGTTCTTCATCACGTATGGGTATAAAGAACAGAAGTCGTAGTAGTGAAGTTTCACACCCTCCGTAGGTGGAAAGTATAGCTTGAAGGGATTTGTACGCCCACCGAACAAGCTATCACCGCATTTGAGAGGATCCAGTACCATTGAACGCTTGATCGTGTTTATTTCCTCACGGTACACCTCGTCTGTCTCCATCCGTGCATCATATTCATGCTCCCACAAGACTTTGTGAGTGAACTGGGACCCTATAAGTTGATCGCGGGTGCGGGTCCATGCAAGACAGTCGGCAGGAGATCTACCGTGGATATCTCCGGCGATTCCGCACTCAGGACGGGGGCATCCATGCCACCAGCATCCGTTAAAGGAGTACACAGTCTTCACACCAGTGACACGGTTTTCACTTAGTCCATCAACCCAAAAAACACGACCATTAATCTTAATGGGTACTTCACCCGTGTTGCGGGCGTGCTTTATGTATACACCTGTCTGCTGCTGTAGGTGTATGAGCCAGTAAATAGCCTTGTGGCCGTAACTGCGGGGGTTGTTTCTGTGAATAATGGTTAAGGTGGCTTTAGGCATGAAGTTATTCTTGAACACCGTAAAGCATAGTGACGCGATGGTGGTTGCGACTTGCAGCGGATCGCATTTGAAACGGCCTATGTACATCCTTCTAAAGGCTTGGAAACATACTCTAAGCACGCGCACATCATTCACGCAATAACGCTCACATTCATCAGCTATATTATAAGGATTACGTTCATTAAAACTGTCGTAGTATCGATCAAAGTCTTCACGTTCATCTGCACCCATACAACCATAGTTAAAATAATGTTTGGATGGAGGTAGCCCCACGTAATTCAAAGTCTCGCTAGTGAGGAAAGTGTAAGGGAAGTAGCCTTTTGACACTTCAGCTGCTACCCCCATCACCTTGGGTAGCTTTGCTAATTTACAAGGCGTGAATAATAAAGTATATTTAAATTGCACATTACCTCTTATTTGCATCTGTATAAGTTTGTTTCCTCTTTTCAAGGGATCACCTGTAAATATCTCGGAGGACTCGTGCTCGAGCAGCTCCTTATAAAGGAACTGTGTGTCAAATTTTGCCCCGTTATGGGCAAGAATATAGTCAATTTTTTTAACTTGTCGGCTAACTTGACAATATAGGATACAAATAGTTTCACAGGGCTATCGTGGACATTCGTTTTGAAAACGTTTGTTCGTTTACCGCATTTGTGACACTCATCACAATCGATCTCCATACACTCATCGCAGATAGTCTGGCTCACAAGTAAATGTGGAATTACCTCTTTGGTTTCAGCATTCGTATATGTTTCTATATCGTAGTATACAGTTATACAAGGGCTATTTTTAGGGTTAGCGGCTTTCATATAACATACATGCTTTACACCATCCGCCTTATATTTCTCATGGCATGTAGAGCAGTGAATTTCGTCACACTTGTGCTTAAACTTTCCCCAATTATCCATTGTGTGAAACATGCCACATTCGCAGATTCTCATTTTCCTGCACGTGCCAATTGATTTATGGAGCTCAAAACAGTTATTGTTGAAAAATGTGCGTCTACACACATTACAATCCCACTTCTCAGCTTCAACTACACGGCTTTCACATGCGGGGCTTTTACACTGCTCACACATCATGTGGCAATCTTTACAATGTTTCACTATATCATCTGAAAACTCGAGGCACCCCTTACACAAATCATGATGTCGCCCATATTTTCGACTTTTATCATAACTCGCGTAAAGGCACCTTATATTACGGATGGGGAGATACGTTGTACCTGACAGTCCTAAAATAAGTAGGGGTCTTGTACGATCTCTCACACTGCTTTTAAAAACATACACAGTCCTACGACGATCATCCAGGCCAAATACACTATAGCGACATTCATTTCTGCTCTACCCTTCTCAGTTCTTCAGGACCCATATTACAGTCAAATTCAAGTTCACAGTCTACAGCTAGTTTACGGGCACGCTCCACGATCGTAGGCAGCCAAATTTGCTCGGTTTGTATTTTGTACAGTAAACATACGTGCTAGGACTACTGCTATAAAGCCGCAACCACGATCGACGTTTATATGCCGTCTAAAATAGCCTGAGAATTGAAGTTAAGAGTATACGGAGTGGCACTATGACCCGCAACACGGAATACACGGTCAATATTTACCGTGAAGTTGTCCATATTGAATGCTATACTACTTTGGGCAGCTTGCTTTATACGACCTAATATATAATCTATATCCTCAGCAGCCAAACGTCTAAATGGCACTACCACCCAAAAATCATCTACATCATCATCTGAGCCGAAACCGAAGGACAGACTCGTCCTGACTTCACGCTCGTCGCGGTTCTGAAGGGCAAACTCTACAATGCGCTCTACAACGCGACGTAGCCCGCTCTCAATTCCATTGCTATACAGGGATCTAGGGTCAACCCTGACTATATACCGATTTCTAGTCAAGGCTGGGGTCGGGGTTGCGGAGCGCACCAACTCAAACGTTATATCATCCTCAACAGAACGAGTCACCGCTGAGGAGGATGGACGAGTGCCTATATTGGACGATGTGGGGATTGCGCCGTAAGACGTTGAGGGCTGGGGGTCTATTACAGCAGACTCTACAGAACGGGTGGGGGCTGTAGGAAGTACAAGGGGTCGAGGAAGCTGATGTAGGGTTGGTAGCGTAAGACGTTGAGGGCTGGGGTTGTACCGCGGATTGTCCATCAACCGGCGCGTATTTCGCGCGCTTTATACCTGACGTGGAGGACTCTTCAGCGTGTCGCCGCTTTGAGCGTGCCGCCGTTGAGGGTATGGGCCCTGTAGATGCACGGCCAATGGATTCACCCGTGATGTCGATGATGGTGGGCTGTACATCGTCGTCATTCACGGTTCTGTGGAAGAAGAAAACAAAATATAAGGAGCAGAACTCGTTATTTGTGATATTCTGTAAATGAGTCACTTAGGGGTGTGACGTGTTAGAAATGGATGCTGTAGAAAAATTCAGATTCACGAGCCCATCCACATGTATTATATCTGGACCTACAGGATGTGGTAAAACGGTGTTTATGCTTAAAATTATTAAAGAAAAGGGTGAAATGTTCTCAAAATTTGTGCATAAAGTTATATGGTGCTATTCGACATACCAATCAGTGTTCAACGAGTACCAGGACGATGTTTTGTTCCATAAGCGGGTCTATGACGTTAATTCACTAAAGGGAAATGAACATACAGTCATCGTAATTGACGACCTCATGTTGAAGATGGATAAAACGTTTGCCGAGACATTTACAGTATTCTCCCACCACCTTAACATAAGCGTGTTCTTCATCAATCAGAATCTCTTTTTCAAAAATAGATATATGCGCGATGTATCGTTAAATACGCAATATCTAGTCTTATTCGCTCAACGTAGAGATGTCTCACAAATTGGGGTATTAGCCAGTCAAATGTTCCCAAGTCAGCGTAAGGAGTTTTTGGAGGTTTATAAAGAGGTCACAAAACAACGTTATGGATATTTGCTTTGTGACCTTCACCCGCGAAACACGTTTAGGGTGCTTCTAAGAACAAATATATTTCCAAACGAGCCTGAAACCGTGTATATTCCAGAATGATGAATAGGCTAAAGAAATACCGTGAATTAATAAAAATCTATGAACGACTGCCTCGGTCGTTGCGGCAGATGCATGTTAAAAATATCGACTCTGACTTTTTAAAATGCATCTGCGAAATCTGTCTCAATGTTATAAAATGTAATGTTCCAATGAAATCCCCTCAGAAGGCTCGTTTACGTCGTTACAAGAACATAATACGTACGCTCGCCCATGAAAGTCAGACTGTGGGTAAGAAAAAGCGTATTATTGTACAAAGAGGCGGTTCGTTCCTACCCATCTTACTTTCAATTTTGGGTCCTTTACTGACTAGATTAATATAATGAAGAAGGTGGTTGTGATCCCGCACGAGCTGTATGCTTCATTACAAAGGACCCCAGACGCTGCTCTAGAGCCCCGTAAAAGTAGGCTTAAAAGAATGGAGTGACCTACTATCCCTATTAAACAGTGAAAAGACGCCTGATGAGAAAAGGGTTTTGTATCAAGAGGCTTTGCAGAAATTTTTTCACGGGTACGAAGATTATAAACATCCTACAGAGCTCCCCGTGAGGCACAGCTCGAGTAGCGCTGAGCATAATGGTGCAGGGCCTGAGCAACCAAAGGGTAGCGGAACACAGTACATCGAACATGTGCTAAAAAACAGCCTCCCCCATACATTGAGGAATAAAGGGTTAAGTCTTTATAATCTATTAAGTGAGGACCCCGTCATACAGTGGGCAGACACAGGTGAGGTCATTGTTGATGGATCAAGGGTGCAAGGGTCCAATATCGTTGATATTGTTCATGATCTGGTGAGAAAGTGGGACAGGCCATCACCAACAGGATGGAGGCATATTAAGGAAAGACTACAGCAAATAAATGTCCCCAAAACATTGATAGGTAATCTGAATAGGTTAAAAGACTTGAGCATGCATCGCACGTGTCACAACTGAGTACACCTTCACCCACAACAGCTGCAGTGTCTCTGAAGAGAAGAAAGAAGAGAGTAGAAGGTAGGGTTGCACCGATTAATCGGTTGACAATCGGTAATCGGCCATTTGCCGATTAATCGGTCATCGGCTTTTTTTTTGCCGATTAATCGGTTTTCATACTCGGTCATCTTTGTTTATTACATTACAGAAATTGCATCCCTGGTTTAAGAATTTCAGTTATCCTAGACATGGAATGAACTTAAATAATATTTTGCTTGTTTTTCATTAAATATTTTCTACCAATTTGCATTGTTTGGAGAATAACACTGGTATGCATCAATTTTGCTGTCAAGGGTTTTGTACGTGATTCTTATAGAGTTTTTCCTGCAGATTTCGAATCTGCAATCCGTTTTTCTCAATCAGCTCAGGTTATCCGGCTATGGCCTCATAAGTAAAATAGAATTTTTCGTGATTTTGTCAAAGCGGAATTGGAACAGTAACATCTATCATCACTTGTTTCACTTGTATAATATCTTTTTTTACTTTTCAGGCATATAGATAAAATATTTCATAATGAATAGAGCGTGTAAAAATGATCCCAATAGATTCTGTTACATATGGGACGGTTACCATGCCAAATAACCAGTCCCAAATCACTAAATTTGTGAAGACAATGTATAGAGCATACTTTGGAATTAAGCTAGGGGACCAGGACAAAAATTTCGCCCCTCATATGTGCTGCAAGACGTGCATTGAAAATTTGAGAAGATGGAGTAAAGGCAGAGCGAAATCTTTGCCTTTTGGAATTCCCATGATTTGGAGAGAAGGAAAGGATCACGTGACAGATTGCTATTTCTGCATGACAAACCTCCAAGGTGGGCTTATAAATTTATTTTTCTTAAATATTTTGAAATCCTCGTATGAAACTTGACATAATATTCACCATAATGTAATATTCACCATAATGGTAATCATACATTTACATATACATATTGTTATAGAAAATACATTTACACATACATATTGTTATACAAGTTACATTTACATATACAATGATTGTATATTTTCTTTCTTTTTCATTCATATTGTCCCCGAAGGGACAATATGAATGAAAAAGAAAGAAAATATATAGACTCCATCGACCTATTTCATATCTTACAGACCGCAGCCTTCCCTCACGAGCCGCAACTGTCTGAATGCTTCTTCTATTTCATATGCAAGTTTTATATCCATGTTTCTGTGTTTCTATTTTCAGGAGTTAACAAGAAGAATAAACACATTGTTGTATACCCTGACATTCCTTCTGCTATGAGACCTGTACCCCATGGTCCTGGAATTCCAATACCCGACCCACCTCAAACCCTGGACTTCGATGATTCTGATGATGAATCAATGACCAATGCCAATGACCAGTCCCAGTCGTATATACCTCAAAATACCGCTTCAAATGAGCCGAGGCCTCAACCAGGCCAAACTTAATGATCTTACCAGGGATTTAGGACTTTCCAAATTAGCTGCCGAGATCTTGGGCTCACGACTTCGAGAGGACAACTTGCTGGCTCCGGGAACAACATTCTCCTGGTATAGGAAACGAGAGGAAGAATTCCGCAAGTTTTTTGCAGTGCACGAAAATACCTCTTCCTTAGTGTACTGCTGCAATGTTGAGGGGCTAATCGAATCCTTGGGCCTGCCATATAACGCATCAGAATGGAGGCTATTTATAGACTCGTCTAAACGAAGTTTGAAAGCAGTACTTCTCAACATTGGGAATAGGGTTGCATCAGTCCCTGTAGCACATTCCGTACAACTTACTGAGAGCTACGATAACATGAAAATTTTACTGGATGCTCTCGTATACGACCAACATAACTGGAGGATCTGTGGAGATTTGAAGGTAATACTAATATCATAAGTAAACTATTGCTATTGACTATGTTGTTTTTCCAAAGGTTATTTGAGAGCGTATAAGAACACTTAACTTCCCCACAGAAGTGATACAGTCCAATGCATAGATTTTTTTATCTGATAGAACAAATTCTCTAAATTCTTTAAATATTTTCATTTTTTTTCAGATTGTGGCATTTGTATTGGGAATGCAAGGGGGATACACGAAATACCCATGTTTCCTCTGCAAATGGGATAGCCGAGCGGATGAGAAGCACTATGCACAGCGTGAATGGGCATCCAGAGAGAATTTTGA
Source organism: Bathynomus jamesi (assembly GCA_023014485.1). Classification (NCBI taxonomy): domain Eukaryota; kingdom Metazoa; phylum Arthropoda; class Malacostraca; order Isopoda; family Cirolanidae; genus Bathynomus; species Bathynomus jamesi. The sequence continues at coordinate 297,750 of JAJOZX010002891.1, read as the reverse complement.
ACCTGGGTCGCATAATGTCGTTTCAGTGCCCCTTGTACCACCAACAAAAATTTTGCTCCCACCACTTCATATTAAGCTGGGCTTGATGAAAAATTTCATCAAATCAATGAATAAGGAGGGTTCAGCATTCCGATATCTCCAGAGTAAATTTCCTCATATATCTGATGCTAAACTAAATGCTGGGGTTTTTGATGGTCCTCAAATTCGAACTTTGATCAAAGATACTCAGTTCGAAAACGCAATGACTCCAACTGAGAAGAATGCCTGGCAGGCATTCAAATCAGTTGTCACTGATTTTCTTGGCAAGCGTAGAAGTCCGGAATACGAGTCCGTTGTCGAAAACTTGATGGAAGCTTTCAAAGCTCATGGGTCGCGCATGTCCATAAAAATGCACTTTTTGTGGTCCCACTTGGACTATTTTCCTGAAAATTGCGGGGATTATAGTGAGGAACAGGGTGAACGATTTCACCAAGATATCAAAATAATGGAAGAGAGGTACCAGGGAAACTGGGATATCAATATGCTGGCGGACTATTGCTGGTGTTTGAAGCGAGACGTGCCCGAAGAAAAACAGACGGAAAGCCTAAAAAAACTTCCTTCCTTCCTCAATAAACTTTTTTCCATATTCATTGTATGAATAAAAGTATTTATTCACACAATGTTTTCATTTTTCACGAGTGTTCTTATAATATTACTCGTATCTACAGTGTTTAAGCTAAAAAAATCAATAAATTTGGGGATAAAATTGGACTTATAATAAATGGCCAATAGAGAAAAACCCTGACCTGATTGAGGAAAACCAATGTCATTTTCGAATTCAGCATGGTCGAATTATATAATATGAGTTGAAAAAACCCTCACAGCAGACAAAAAAATTTCATATGCATACCAGTGTAATAGGCAGAGTATTATTGAATTAATTTACTCCATTATCACTCCATTTATTAAAACAAAAAAATTATTGTACCTTACTGAACAAAAGAATCCATTTAAGCTTTCCTGTTGCAAAACAAAAGTGGCCTTAACCTACTCTCTAACGATAAACAAAATTTGAGATGGAAACATTGCATAGGGTGCATTTGCAAATAATTTTGTTATTTTTATCTACTTTAAAGTATTTCCATGCAATGCTTGGAGCCATAAGGGCTTTATGTTATTTAAATTTGTAACAAAAATATAACATTTCTTGGCAACTTTCATTAAAATGCTTAATTTAATCTGTAAAAGAAATTAAAGAATTAGAATATGTAAATAGTTCTAAAAATATTAGATTAATATTAGATAAAAAAATATTAGATATTAGGCCTACGTTTTATATTGTGTGCTCCTATTTACCAGTATAATAGGTATAAGCGGCGTAATTCAGTAACCATATAGTGCTATAAACTTATACAGTATATAAAAAGAATTATCGGCCGATTATTTTAGGCCGATTAATCGGTAATCGGTAATCGGCTAATTTGCTTATCGGTGCAACCCTAGTAGAAGGCCAACCTTATCCACGTGCCTCTAAAATACGCAAATGGCTAACGTATTAAGTAAGCACTATTATGACATTTCTAGCCCAGCATCCTACGGTGGCGTTAATAGACTGTACAGAGTCTTATGGTGTAAGGAAAAAGGATGTTGAGAGATTTTTGTGCCCAGGATGCTTACACACTTCATAAACCGGTGAGAAAAAGGTTTAAAACAGCAAAGACAACAGCCGCTTCGATTGACTCTATTTGGCAGGCAGATTTAACAGACATGCAAAGATATTCGGTGTACAACGATGGTTACCGCTACATCCTATTCATAATAGATGTATTCTCTAGATACCTGTGGCTAGTTCCCCTGAAAAATAAATCGCCTGAAACAGTCGCTAAAGCGACCAAAACACTGATGTTGAAAGAAAACAGGATTCCAGGCTATTTTTGTACGGACATGGGGAAAGAATTTATAGGGCGAGCTTTTCAGAACATGTCAGAGTTTAATATCAGCTATTACACTTCCAACTCTATACATAAAGCATCTTTAGCTGAAAGAGTTCAACGTACCATAAAGGAACGCATGCACCGTTATTTTACACATAAAAGCACGCTCAGATATATAAACGTTCTCGATTCACTGGCTTCATCCTACAACCGCTCACACCACCGTACGATCGGTACAACGCTTAACAATGTTTTAGAAATAGGCACAATCTGTGCGTTTCAAAATCAATGATTATGTAAGGTTGTCACGTTCGGGAAATAAATTCGCGAAGGGTTTTGAGCAAGGATGGACACGCGAGATTTTTAAAGTTAGGGCTATGAGGCCTAAAGGCGAGATAATGATGTATTACGTTGAAGATTTGAATGGGGAAGAAATCTCGGTTTTTTTTACCGCGAGGAACTTCAGAAAGTGGCATTTAATTTAGGAAAAAATGTGTTTAAAATTGAGAAAATTTTAGCAACCAAAGGTACAGGAAAGAGAAAAATGTACCTGGTGAAGTGGCTAGGTTACCCAGAAAGCTTCAATACCTATATAAAAGCTGATGCAGTCATGAAGCTTAATTAGTATGCAGCATGGCCCCCAACCATTTCTACGTCACGCTCCCGTCCTCATCGTCCCTGTCTGTACACCCTAACAACACACTAGCCAATTTTGTAACAGAACTCCATGGTCCCATTGAATTGGGTCGTGATTCGTATGAGGTGGGGATATGTGAAATTCAGCTGGATACCGTCTTTTTAAATATTGATATAAAGATGCCGTTTTTACAATTCTTAGAAACTGTGATGAGTGTGCAAAAGCCGGGGTAACTCGGGATGAAACTATACGTATCGCCCGGACTAAGGTCGCACAGTTTTTCAGTACAACTGTGACACTAGGACCGGGCCGCTATGGTTCGGTTGAGGATGTTGTGAGAGACTTAAACATATGTTTAAAAAACTCACACCTTACGAATGATTTAATATACGAATCGTAAACAGAGGAGGCACTGCACATACTCTAATGCTAAAATCAAAGGCTAACAGAAATCTTAAAGACGGAAGAGTGTTCAAAATTATAACCGAGGGGCGTTATCGAGCAGCCTTCCAAAGAGACACCTTTCACGAGGCACCGGATGACTTGTCCAACTTAGTGTATCAGCTGAAGATGGAGAAATTGGATGTAAGCTCTCAGCCTCCAGACATGTGCTATATTTACAGCAATATAGCGGAACACCAGTTTGTTGGGGATACCCAGGCACGACTGCTGCGCGTAGCGCACATTCCCAACCATAGAGGACGGAGCTTGAGTATTACATATGACAGACCCCATTATGTGATTGTCTCAACTAATCTAATAACTAATATCTCAATATATATAAGAACGATTGAGGGTAAAAATTTCCCATTCGGTGACGGGAGCTTAACAGTGAAGCTACACTTTCGACGCACTGAGTTATAATGTCCAGGAAACCATTCACGGTATACCGAGGGGTGAGATACCAGCGTGGTAGTGGACTTGGGTCCATTTTTTCATCCATACTGCGCACAGCTGTACCACTACTGAAGAGGGGGGCTAGGTACCTTGGGAGGAAGGCGTTACAAACAGGTTTTAACGCAGCAGAGGAAATGCTCGCGGGAACTAAACCTAAAGAAGCTCTAAAAAAACATTTAAAACGTACACGGGATGAAATCAAAGATGCTAAGAGGAAAATGCGTGGCGGAGGAAAGAAGAGAATTGATAGGAAGAAGGGGGTACCAACACGTGGTGTAAAGAAGAGAACTGTTAGGAAGAAGGGGTCCCGTGGTATTAAACGTAAAAGGGCGCCAAAAAAGAAGTGTTCTAAGCGTATGAGAACTATGACCGATCATTTTTTTAACTGATATAAACTGCGGACGCTACTCTCACGAATCATAGATTGACTGATACTCGTCGGGGGAGGTGGCACTGTTTCTAACTCACCATGGCACGTTTCATTCATCCTTGCAGTTCACAGTGCTGTAAATCGGAGCTATCCCTCTTTGAGCTGCCTCCAACTCAAGTTTCTATTGAGCACAGTGACTTTATTACAATTAACCCTTTAAACACGATTAGTTCACCCAGTGCCCCTATAGAGTTCGTGATACCCAGCTCAGGCCCTTACTTTTTTGATCCAGTTGTATGGACATGTACACTAAACTACGCATAGCTCATTCTGATGGAACGGATTGCGATGATAATTATGCTGCATACCCCGAAACAAACTTTCTGCACACCATATTCAGCCAGTGTGACGTATATTTAAATCAGACTAACATCTCGGCAGGCACGGGGTACTACCACCTACGATCGTATCTGGAAAATGTCCTCAACTTTTCAAAAGAAGCGAAGGATACCTTTTTATCTGCCGAGGGGTATTACCACACTAAAGATGAGGGTAGTATAAAGGATAAATTTAAAAATTCTAAAAAAAGATATATGAATGTTTTGGACGCCTGCACACGGACTTTACATTCCAGGAGAAGTTGCTTATGAACGGGGTAGATATGAAATTGAAGCTTACCCGCACGAGCCCTGAGATCTGTATAAATCTGGGCGCTGACCAAGAAGAAGGCGCGAAACCTGTTGTGATCCATATCATGGAGGCATATTTGCGTATACGCCGAGTGAAGCTAAGTTCCGCGAAACATATAGAAATTGAGAAAGAACTGTTACACACCACAGTGAAATACCCAATTAACAGGGTACAGATCAAACTGTACACGATCCCCACAGGATTGGCATCGAAACAGATAGAAAACATCGCTCTTGGAGTACTGCCTAAAAGGATTTTAATTGGGATGCAAGACCACGCTTCGACGAATGGGGATTATAAAAAGAGTGCCTTGAAGTTTGAAAATTTTGGGCTTAAAAATATTACTTTATATATCAATGGCGTCGCATTGGGTGGGACAATGAATATGGACTACTCGTCAGATGCTGTGTTCCCGCTCTGCGCGAGAGCATACAGCAGTTTAGCCCATAACACAGGGGTGTGTGACGAACTTGGAATCGGCCTAACACAAAGAATTTGTGGAACAGTTTAATATTTACTCATTTGACGTTACGCCTGACTTGACTGCTGGCGTAAGTACCCATTTAAACCCGCAGCAGACCGGTGCGATTTCAGTGCGTTTGGATTTCGCCAAGCCTACAGACGCGCCTATTAGTGTACTAATGTATCTAGAAACACAGTCCCTAATAGAAGGACGTTTAGGAACATAAGCACAGATTTTTAAAATGGATGCAAATACACTCCAGAGAGTGATGAAAAGTGACTGTTTCGCGCGTTCCAAATTTATCGGGGTTTTTGCAAAGAATGAAATAATGAAGCCGCCTAGCACGAGAAACTGGCACGGGGCAATCGTTAACACCGACATTGCGGGTGGCGAGGGAATTCACTGGTTTGCGATTTATTTTAAAACTAAGGAAAGAATGTATTACTTCGATTCACTCGGGCTCCCCCATGGCATGACTCGACAATCGTAAATTTTATCGCGCAATTACGTGTGCCTGAGATAATTTGGGCCCCATATCAATTTCAAAGCTTTTACAGCGAAACATGTGGGCTATATTGTATCTTGTTTCTCATACACATGTCGCGCGGGAAGGGATTTGTGAATTTTTTAAATTATTCGATTTGTGTGACACAAATATGAACGATAAATATGTATGCAGACAGATAAAAAAAAATTCCCACATGTTGCAACCCCCTGTAATTTGTAAGCTCTATATTGTGTAAATCTGTATATACATTTGTAACAATAAGAATTGGGCGCTGCCCCTTTTTGTACATGTTTAATAAATGAAAATAATGTGTTTTGTTAATATCCTAAAAAAACTTACAATCTCTGCGACGACAGCGCATTCGGATGAGCGGTTGTGTGCCAATACCATGACATCTGATTCGCAGCGTGGGTGGATACCACTTCGTTCGCCACCCTTTCTCCAAAAGTTTTTATAATCTCTTCTAACTCCGTTTCGCTCCTGTAAAATAAAGAGAAAATTATTTTTAAAAACGAATGCACTTCTTAAAAGTGCATTGTTTCTAAAAACCTAGCTGTACAAGAAATTAAAATATATATATATATATATATATATATATATATATATATATATATATATATATATACGGAAATATGATGAAAGATGTAGAGAATAACTGAAAATGCTTTGCAATTATGGCTTCTTTATAAGATAACACCGATTGAAACGTATATATATATATATATATATATATATATATATATATATATAGGTCGTGAATAAGGCCAGGTTATATTATAAACGAGAAAAGACCGGTTAAATCAATGAGCATAATTTACCTTGTAGAAAAGTCTACCTACTTTTAAAATACTGTACGGGGTCAAAACACTCACATTAGCTCGTCTGCAAATTCGGGCTCGCTGGCTTGTGATTCATTACTGTAACCTCTGCACCGCTGGCGGACTGTTCGGCGAGCACTCGTTCTCCTTTCGCCGAAAGTGTTTATAACCGTCTAACTCCGTGGCGGTCCTGTAATTAAAATAATTGTCATGGATTTGAGGCGATTAAAAGTGATGGCTAAAATTATTTTTAAAAACGAATGCACTTCTTAAAGTTTAACATTTCTAAAAACCTAGCTGTACAAGAAATATAAACATACCATATATATATAGATCGTGAATAAGGCATAAACTATTTTCAAAACGTGTTTGTAATGGGCCTTATAAATCTAATTAACAGAGTAACTACCAGATTATAATTATAAACGAGAAAAGAGCAGGTTAAATCAATGAGTATAATTTATCTGCACAATAGAGCCGTATATCTCGACACTACCCAAACAATACACACACACACACACACACACACATATATATATATATACACACATTTAAATGTGGGAATATGCATTAAATAAAGGCCTGCGACAAGTTAACTGAACTGGGGTATAGAAGCGAGACGTGAAAGCTGCAAAGACTACTACGTAACTAATTGAATAAATTCTAAAAAATATGGACTTGAAAACCGTCAAGCTTCTCGATATCTCATTACTGTTTACGCATATATATATATATATATATATATATAAGGGGGTTCTAAGCTCGTGCTCTTGAGTGCTCTTTGTGCTCGTTTGTACGTGCTTGTTCCTGGAGGTTTCACGTGCGCCCTCCCGGCCCTAGCACCCAAGGATGATGGGGCTCGACCCTGCAGTCCTTGTCATCCTTGGTCTTTTTCCACTTCGACTGTCCCCTCCACCCTTTCTTTTTCCTCTGTCTTTCCTTTCACTTTTTCTTTTTTTTCCGCTGAGATATGCCCTTTTAAATAGAGGCGAATCGGTTCTTCCCGAACTTAAAAAAATAAAAAAAAAAATATATATATATATATATATATATATATATATTTAAAAGGTAAATATAAATGGAAGGCCGCACAAATTAATTTTCAAAGCCTTTAATATGACACCTTATCAGTGTTTACGATATATATATATATATACTATATAAGCTACTTACATTTCAGCAGTTTCTTGAATGAGGGGGTGCTCTACTGTCTCGCAAATTTCCGCGACATTCTGAGATGAGAATAATTCATTCTGACCTAATGTGTTGAATAGAAAAAGTGTTGTTTGCCCGTAAATATCGCTTTCTTCAATGAGGGCTGGGGAGTTATAGATTTCAGACATGATTCGTGTGTAGCAGCAAGTTGTACGAAAAACTGGTTCTGAATAACGAAACACCCCATTCATAGGGGCTAAGTGCCCAACCCACAAACGTGATTTAACTGCCTATTGGTTTACGAGTAATGCTTTTTCGACCAATCCGAGACCAACGCTCCCTTTTCACGAGCAATGAATGGGAGGAGCCACGAAGGGTAGGCGGGGTTTAGGCATATGCATATTCAAAAACGAGATCATTCAGGTATCCCTGGACGGTGATTGGAAGACCGTCATCAAATCTGGGTGGAGCATCAGACCCGTATGTTGGTAAAACCAGTTCATTCAAGTATGCCGGAATTTCGCAAAGTTTTTTTTATTTAGATTTGCTCTCAGAGACACCTGCATATTTCTATTGTGGGACAATGGGGCTTTGTCTGTCATTACTACAATCATATTCGGCGAAAGGTGGGCACTCCTTACGGTCATATGGTCACTTTTCAGAGTAGGAAAGGAACGTGAAGGCTTAATGTCTTTCTAAAAATATTAACAAATCAATTCAATTCAGCTTTTCGGAAAACCATTGTTATGCTTTGTTCGAATGGTTAAAAGTCAAATATATATATATATATGTGTGTATATACAGTGCCCGCGAAAAGTATCCGATCACTCAAGAAAATACAATATTTTCCCTTGATATTCAGACACATAATTCACTTTCTATTTGTTCTAGCGACATCTGGTAACTTTGAGGTTGCTCGCTGATATGAGAGCTATCCAACGCATTCTCAAATTAGTGTTCTGGTAGCCTTCGTTGCGGGTGGCTGTGTCTCAAAGTTGTCAGATTTCACTGTTTGTGTAAATTTATTGATATTTTGTTATTTTTTACAGAAAGTGGTGTAAATAAAATTTATATATAATGTGTGCTAAAAACAACTTAAGAGTGATTGTCGAGGTGCTATTGTTGCTTTGCATACATGTGGGAAATCACAGAGACAGATAGCTAAGGAATTAAACATATCCCAAAGTACCGTTAATTTATGGGTTTCACGGGCTAAGAACAATGCCGGCCTAACCACGCCAGTCCCTAAAAAACGATCTGGCAGACCGAGAAAAACAAATTCACGAACAGACAAACTTATGAAACGTTTAGTATTGAAAAACCCAACAATAACTGCGAAAGAAATAAAATTTAATATGAATAATTTGTTATCTGGTGTTTCTGAACGAACTATCCAGGAGCGGCTCCAAAAAGAACTCGGATTACCATCTCGCCATGCTGCTAAGAAACCGTTCATTAATGAAAAAATGCGTAAAAAACGTGTCGCATTTTGTAAAAAATATATTCATTGGACTGTTGATGACTGGAAGAAGGTTTTATTTAGTGATGAGTCGACATTTTTGACATTCAGAAGTTGTCCAAAAAAGGTTCGCCGGCCCATTGGCTCAAATAGGATGGACCCTAAATACACCCTAAAGACAATGAAACACCTTCCAAGTGTGATGGTTTGGGGTTGTTTCGGTTACTATGGGCGTGGAAACCTATATTTTCTTCCGAAGAACACAACTATGAATGGTGCACGGTATTTAGCAATGCTACAGGATAAACTTCCAATGGCAATGGCAATCCAAAGGACAAAAACATACATGCATGATGGTGCACCATGTCACAGGGCCAAAATAGTGACAAAATGGATTACTGACAATAAATTTGATATTTTGGATTGGCCTGGTAATAGTCCAGATCTCAATCCGATAGAAAATATGTGGCTAATAATAAAAAATAAGGTTGAATGCCACGACACTGGCTCAGTCGAAAATTACAAGAAGCCATCAAAAAGGTATGGTGCAAGGAAATATCAGTGGAAGTTTGTCAAAACTTGATTAAATCCATGCCAAAACGTCTAGAACAAGTCATCCAAACCAAAGGACAGATGACAAAATACTAATATAAGGTTAGTATACATTTAAACATTGTTTTTTATGTAAAAAATACAAATTTCCAGGGTGATCGGATACTTTTCGCGGGCACTGTATATATATATATATATATATGTGTGTGTGTGTGTTATTTAGCTGTATACATACGTATATCCCAATTGTATGGAATAATAAACACTGTAATCCTCAGCCTTCTAAGCCAACTGGCTCTGGCTGATTAATATATGCTTTAATTAAATGATTATTTCTATCTGGTAGCTCAACCCTCTAAGACAGATGACAGAAGAATATACGCTTTAATTAAATTATTGCTATCAGCTTTCTAAGACAGATGACGGAGGAATAATAAACAATGTATTTCTCAGCCTTCTAAGCCAACTGGCTCTGGCTGATTAATAAATGCTTTAATTAAATGATTATTTCTATCTGGCAGCTCAACCCTGTAAGTCAGATGACAGAAGAATATATGCTTTAATTAAATTAATTATTGCTCTCAGCTTTCTAAGACAGATGACGGAGGAATAATAAACAATGTATTTCTCAGCCTTCTAAGCCAACTGGCTCTGGCTGATTAATAAATGCTTTAATTAAATGATTATTTCTGTCTGGTAGCTCAACCCTGTAAGTCAGATGACAAGAATATATGCTTTAATTAAATTAATGATTGCTATCAGCTTTCTAAGACAGATGACGGAGGAATAATAAACAATGTATTTCTCAGCCTTCTAAGCCAACTGGCTCTGGCTGATTAATAAATTAAATACATGGCGCTATCTGGCAACTCAGCCAACTGGCCGATTAGAGGTCTATAAAAGAGCGGGAGGCGGACGACCCCTTTCCGGCAGAGTGGGCTGCATCCTCTACCTCCCTATGGAGTGGAGGACCGGTCTGCAACAGCTGGAAATATTCTCTTCAACTATTTTTCTGACTTGTCGGCAGTGGCCGGTGGATGATGATGGTATCTTTGTCTTTTTCTGAATGAATTTTAACCCACGAGTGATAGGTTTTGCTACTTACTTAACCCCTTATTCTCTTCTTTTAACCCCTTCCTTTCTTCTTTCTCTCGGGCTAACCTTAGAGTGGATCTTAGGGTCTTTGTTAGCCTTAGCATTTGTAGATCTGTGGATAATGTTGCTTCACTCTCTCTTTACTGTCGCTGTTATAACGGACACTGCGCTTCTGAAGTCTCTAACTGCATGCCGCCTCTTTTAAGGAGAACCTGCTGTACCAGACTTTCGACACATTCTCATCACTTTTCTGTGCACCTCTCTAACGCAAGAGTAAATCGGTATTCTCAATCTTTCATCTACTCAGCTGGTCAACTCTGGGACAATCTTCCTCAGTCCATCTTTCCCCCTGTCTGTAATCTCCAATCTTTCAAACGCAGTGTGTCCAGGCATCCACAATTTTGGGCCTTGTTTTTGGCTCTTCTTCTTCGTTAGGGATGGAGCGTTTTTGCGGACATTCGCCCTTGGCCCTTCCTGCACACACACACACATATATATATATATATATATATATATATGATGCAAATCCACGAGGAAAAAAAGATTCCAAGGTCTTTCCTATATTCAGAAGTACACCTCAGTAGTATAGCCGCAAAAGGTTAGAGTGCAGGAATGTTGCAATTTATTACGCAATGTTGCAAAGGGGTGGGGTGCATCATGTTGCAAAGGGGTGGGGGTGTTATGCAACATGTTGCAACGGGTGGGTGTTGCAAAAAATCCCCCAAAGGGGGGTGGGGGATGCTGCAGGTCAAACAAGGAAACTTGGAGGCGGCGTTATCCCCCAAGAGAAAGGAGGAGAGGTGTTCACCTGGCAGGAGCCAAGTGCATATTAAGACTTCAGCCGAGTAGGCGTTGTCTTATAGACTCCTAATCAGCCAGTTGGCTTAGAAGGCGTAAATGGCTTGAGTTGCCAGATAGCGCCATGTATTCAATAGAAGGCTGAGTTGCCAGTTTGTGCTATATATTTAATTAATTAATTCTAATCGAAGACTGAGTTGCCAGATACTACTTTTTAACATTATTATTACGCCGAGTAGGCGTTGTCTTATAGACTCCTAATCAGCCAGTTGGCTTAGAAGGCGTAAATGGCTTGAGTTGCCAGATAGCGCCATGTATTCAATAGAAGGCTGAGTTGCCAGTTTGTGCTATATATTTAATTAATTCTAATCGAAGACTGAGTTGCCAGATACTACTTTTTTAACATTATTATGGAGAGTTGCCAGATAGCGCCATGTATTCAATAGAAGGCTGAGTTGCCAGTTTGTGCTATATATTTAATTAATTAATTCTAATCGAAGACTGAGTTGCCAGATACCACTTTTTAACATTATTATGGAGAGTTGCCAGATACCATTGTATACATTATTATAGACTCCTAATCAGCCAGTTGGCTTAGAAGGCGTAAATGGCTTGAGTTGCCAGATACCACTTTTTAGCATTATGGAAGTTGCCAGATACCATTGTATACATTATTATAGACTCCTAATCAGCCAGTTGGCTTAGAAGGCGTAAATGGCTTGAGTTGCCAGATACCACTTTTAGCATTATTATGGAGAGTTGCCAGATACCATTGTATACATTATTATAGACTCCTAATCAGCCAGTTGGCTTAGAAGGCGTAAATGGCTTGAGTTGCCAGATACCACTTTTCATTATTATGGAGAGTTGTCAGATTGTACCATTTATTTTCTTAAAAGTTGGTTTAGAATTCCGCTAGTAGGTTTAGAAGGCGTAACATGATATAATTAACCAAAAGAATTAAGTAAAACAACATTGCATCATTCTGTTTATTATAAACATATAGAAAATAAATATACATTTCAATAATAATAGAAATGAGGAATATGCATATAATCCGTCAATATAACAGTACAGGAGAAATACACACACACACACAACACACACACACACAACACAACATTATGGAGATATATAGAAAATAAATATACATTTCAATAATAATAGAAATGAGGAATATGCATATAATCAAAAAAATATATACACACAATTATGGAGATATATAGAAATAAATATACATTTGAATGATTAATATTAATAGAAATGAGGAATATGCATATAATCCTTCAATAACAGTACAGGAGAAATATCACACAAATATATAAATACATTTCACTTTTTTTTTCAAAATACTAAACTCGCACTTAATCGAGTTTACAGTTACATCATTATTGCTCTGCATTTCGCAGTATATGCGGTTTAATATTTTCACCGCTTAAAGTATAGGGAAACCTGTATTCGATATGAAGGGCTTTCATATCGTTCAGTACTATTTTTGTTCCCACTTTACAACCGGTTGGTAAGTCATCTTTAAATACGTCTAGAATACAATCAAAAGCACGCACAAAGAGTTCATCGTTAGCTACATTATTAAAAAAGTTTATAAACGCTTTTCCAATCGAGGGTTTATTTCTACCGACTCGAGCTTTTCAATCGTGAACTCATCTTCACTCAACATAGCGGCAATTGAAATAATCTTCTAAATCGTTACGACAACTGCGCGTTATATAAAGAAATAGTTCTTCAGGGTGAACGGTGTAGGTGAGCTCAGCCTTGTACCGATCATTTGCTTTGTACCAAAGTTCATGGTATTTCAAAGAGTCTAAACTTTTTAAATAAACGTCCAGCTCTAGACCATTCTCACCAGCCCTACACTCGGTAAACCCATCGAGCAGAGCGGTGTATGCGTATTCAAGTACTGTATCAAAATAAAGCATATCCGTAACGCGCGTCTAATATAGGTTTCAGCTTGCTGAATCCGACGATTTCAAACATTCTGTCGAGGATGAAACGGTTTCGCGTAGGAACAAGAGCGTTATTATCAGAAGCATTCTTCCACATCAGCCGTATATCAATGCATGGCCGATCGTTATTTATACACAACGTACATACAACGGCGTATGAGGGTGCGTCACTAATCTGCTCTCTTCTTGTACCTACGTTAACAGGTATTTTATAACGATCTTCACTCCACTTCTCAACTATCACGAAGATTCTGTTCATCTCCTCGACACAAATAAACCCGTTTGTTTGTTTGTCTACATTCCGTTTCCAGTACATAGCTAACGGTACCGGATTTACGCCTGAACACGCGCAACGATTTCGTCACGGACACATCGTACGAGGCGTTGAGAATGCTGCTCAAAGGAAGTTCCATCGTATTCGAGGAGCGCACGTCCACTCGGTTCAAGCTCTGAGACAACTATGAGCCGTGTGAGGCACGCAGGTAGGCAGGAACGGTTCGATGGGCGGCTGACTCGATGATACGTGAATGGGGTTGTTCGAACTCGTATGATCCGCGAGTCGCACCATAATCGAATTGTACATATTGGGTAGGTGTTTTTCCGGTACAAGAATTAATTTCGGTTTTATCACTACCAGACTACGCACCAGACAGTTTCCCTCAGGATAATTTTCACGAACTAGGCACATTTGTCTTACTAAACATCTTCACACTCCGGCGCACTATTTGAGAGGAACATATGCTCATATTTTTCCTTTCTGCCCATCAAACGATACTCGTCTCTAAAGTCTGTTAAAAACTCACGCAGGGCACTAGCCACAACCTCACTACGAACCTCATCATGATATACATTAATATAGTGATAAAAATACTTAAGATTGTCCATGATCACGAGATTCACATTTTCAGTCGTAGGGTATGAGTAATCGACATGGTGTAACATGTAATACCGCTTGTCACACCACCCATCCGCAAGACTCATTATCCATACCTGCTGCTTCTCTTCTGCACGCGTTGTTTCTTTTACTTCACGGTATATGTGAGACTTTATAAAGTTTAGCTCTACAGCATACTTCAGCACATCGTCTGTGCAACGAAAGCCTTCAACGGTCTCACCAGAACATCCGTAGAGTATTTGTACATCTTGCAACTTCGCACAATCCAATGTGGTTTTAAAAGAGGCATAGGAGGGGGAATAGGAAGTTTTTCGGTATCCACCACATCCTGGCACTTTGCTGAATACCATTTCATAAACGTTGTACAAGCAATATTAAAGGTAGCCATTTGAATACACGTCTGATCTCAAGGGCTTACTGCAGTCGACTGACCACGCAGGGAATCCCAGATAGGAGCATGACTCACGTTGCTGATCTTACAGTGGGCGGAGCTTAGAACTTTCACCTGTGCACACACACACACACACACACACACACAAAGGAGAAAGTGAAACGCTAATTGAAACATGATTTATTTAATAAACGAGATATTCAAGTTATATATTTACAAATACGATTTAATAAACGAGATATTCAAGTTATATATATTTAGAAATACGTGTAATAAATCAATAGATACATCAAAGATTAATAACAAGACAAATACGTGTCATAAGTAAGTTAACAATAGAAGCATCAAACGTTATGGTATCCAAAGGGTACGGTATCATAGGTACCAGGTAACTGGTAACGTTTCCTATAGGTGTTACGGCACACCTTCGTACCCCTAAGTTCCTTCACGCCCCCCAGCTGCGCCCGAAAATTGTGGGTGCCTACAATTAGTTGGGAGGTCGTTCGCCCTCATCATCGTCCAAACACACTAGATCCTTCAACGATTCAAAGTTAACAACCCGCCGATTCGCATGGTTGAGCGTAATACCCTTTGCCTTCACGATATATTTCATATCCTCCCCCACCCTGACCCGTACCCCATAAGTTTTAGGTCCTGTTGAGACAAAAGAGTCGGCGTATGCGTTGTCCCCATACTCATCCTTGATCTCATCAGTGAGTTCGCCGAGGAACTCCCCAATAGCGGGCATGTATTCACCCTCCCTCTCTGTGAATATCACGCTATCTGTATCGGCATACAATACTCTCCGCCCAAGAGAATGCAATAGACCCCAAAGTTTTATACGGGCGTAGGCTGTTGTGAAGCTGGCACAGGTATGTTTGTAACCCTTGAGGTATCTGTGGCCAATTCAGTGTTGTTGTACTTTATTATGTAATATTACGTACATTCACGATCCCCATGAGCATTGGCATAATCCCAGACATCACTATAACTTTGTGCCAAATGAATGTTCCCTTTGCCGGTATTCTGTGCAAATTTTCCCCATAGACTGTTTAGACAACTTTGCACTAAAGTGCTTGCCAGGATTTTTTGCAATTTGGGTACGATCAAGTTGTATACCTTCGCGGTCGCGGTAACGTTGAATATAGGCAGACTTTTCATCTTCGGTATCAACTCGCGGATACCCTGATGCCTCAACCTTATCCTTCAAAAAGGCGTTTATATATGGTGTGAAAAGGTTGGGTAGCTTCTGAAACCTCCACACCTCGTATCTTCAGTATTCTATAACCATGGCGTACGGCTAGGGCCAGCTCAGGACTTGTATATACGCCTCTGATCTTACGCTGGTGGGGTATGTGGTTACAATCGCCGTTATCCTCTTCCGCGCACTTCACGCACAGGGGAAACATACCACATTCACAGATTCTCATTTTCCTGCACGTGCCAATTGATTTATGGAAATCAAAACAGCTATTATTGAAAAATGTGCGTCTACACACATCAGTCTCTCTTCTCAGCTTCAACTACATGGCTTTCACATTTGGTGCTTTTACACTGTTCACAAACCATGTGACATTCTTTACAATGTCTCACTATATCATCCGAAAACTCGAGGCACCCCTTACACAAATCATGATGTCTCCCATATTTTCGACTTTTGTCATAACTCGCGTAAAGCCACCTTATATTACGGATGGGGAGATACGTTGTCCCTGACAATCCTAAAATAAGTAGGGGTCTTGTACGATCTCTCCCAGCTTTTAAAAACATACACAGTCCTCCGACGATCATCCAGCCCAAATACAACTATACGGACATTCATTTCCTGTTCTACCCTTCTCAACTCTTCAGGACCCATATTACAGTCAAATTCAAGTTCACAGTCTACAGCTAGTTTACGGGCACGCTCCACGACCGTAGGCAACCAAATTTTTGGGGCCTGTGTATTTTGTACAGTAAACATACGTGCTAAGAGTACTGCTATAAAGCCGCAACCACGATCGACGTTTATATGCTTTCGGTAAATAGTCGGAGAATTGAAGTTAAGAGTATACGGTATGGCACTATGACCCGCAACACGGAATACACGATCAATATTTACCGTGAAGTTGTCCATATTAAGGGCTATACTGCTTTGGGCGGCTTGCATTATACGTCCTAATATATATTCTACATCTTCAGCCGCCAAACGTCTAAATGGCACTACCACCCAATAATCATCTACATCACCGTCATCTGACCCGAATCCAAAGGACAGACTCGTCCTGACTTCACGCTCGTCGCGATTCTGAAGAGCAAACTCTACAATACGCTGTACAACCCGGCGTAGCCAGCGCTCAATTCCATTGCTATACATGGCTCTAGGGTCGACCCTGACTCTATACCGATTTCTAGTCAAGGCTGGGGTGGGGGCTGCGGAGCGCACCAACTCAAACGTTATATCATCCTGAACAGAACGGGGGGCAACTGTGGCGGATGAATTAGGGGATATATTAGCGGGGGTGCTGCTGGGGGGATTGTTGCGTAGGAGGTTGAGGGTTGGGGATCTGTTATTGTATACTCAACAGAACGGGGGGCAACTGTGGCGGATGAATAAGGGGATATATTAGCTGGAGGTGCTGCTGGGGGGATTGTTGCGTAAGAGGTTGAGGGTTGGGGATCTATTACTGGTGCAACAGGCGCGTATTTCGGTCGCTTTATACCTGACGTGGGGTTCTCTTCATCATACCTCCGCTTTGGATGTGCTACCGGTATCGCTGGTGAGGGTTCGTTGGCAGGGTAGAGATCACAACTACACTGTCGTCGAGGTCATCCGTAATGTCGATGATGGGGTGCTGTACCTCATCGTCATTCACGGTTCTGTGGGAGAAGAAAACAAAATATAACAGTACTCAAAATTTGTAATATTTTGTAAATGACCCATTTAGGAGTGTGACGTGTTAGAAATGGACTCTGTAGAAAAATTCAGATTCACGAGCCATCCACATGTATTATATCTGGACCTACAGGATGTGGTAAAACTGTGTTTATGCTTAAAATCATTAAAGAAAAGGGAGAGATGTTCTCGAAATTTGTGCATAAAGTTATATGGTGCTATTCGACGTATCAATCAGTGTTCAACGAGTACCAAGATGATATTTTGTTCCACAAAGGCGTATATGACGTTAATTCGTTAAAGGGAAATGAACATACAGTCATTGTAATTGACGATCTCATGTTGGAGATGGATAAAACGTTTGCCGAGACATTTACAGTATTCTCCCACCATCTTAACATAGGTGTTCTTCATCAATCAGAATCTATTTTTCAAAAATAGATACATGCGCGATGTGTCGTTAAATACGCAATATGTAGTCTTATTCGCACAACGTAGAGATGTATCACAAATTGGGGTATAAGCCAATCAAATGTTCCCGAATCAGCGTAAGGAGTTTTTGGAAGTTTATAAAGAAGCTACAAGCACGCGTTACGGATATTTGCTTTGCGACCTTCATCCGCGAAACACGTTTAGAGTGCTTCTACGAACGAATATATTTCCAAACGAGCCTGAAACGGTGTATATTCCAGAATGACAAAGAGACTAAAGAAATACCGTGAATTAATAAAAATCTATCATCGACTACCCCGGGCAATGCAGCAGATGTTTATTAAAAATATCGACGCCGGCTTTTTAAAATGCATCTGTGAAATCTGTCTTAACGTCATAAATTGCGATGTTCCAATGAAATCCCCTCAGAAGGCTCGCCTACGCCGTTACAAGAACATAATACGTGCACTCGCTCGTAAAAGTCAAACTGTAGCGAAGAAAAAACGAATTATTGTACAAACAGGAGGGTCATTTCTCCCCTTCTTATTTTCAGTTTTGGGTCCTTTACTGACTAGATTAATATATGAAGAAAGTGGTAGTGATTCCCCACGAGGTGTACGCTTCACTGCAAAGGAATCCAGACACGGATCTAGATCCTCGTAAAAGCAGACATAAAAGAATGGAAAGCGAATTGCTAGCCCTATTAAACAGTGAAAAAACACCTGATGAGAAAAGAATCTTATACCAAGAAGCTCTGCAGAAATTTCTTCACGAGTACGAAAATTATAAGAACCCTACAGAAATTCCTGTGGTTAATAGGCACAGCACGGGGGACGATGGACATGGCGACATAGGATCTATGCCCGACGATACAGCTGACCAACCAAAATTAAGGGATTAGCCACACAACATATCGAGCATGTATTAAAAAGCACCCTCCCACATTGAGGAGTAAAGGCTTAAGTCTTTATAATCTATTGAATGAGGATCCAGCCATACAATGGACCGATACAGGCGAGATCATTGTGGAAGGATCAAAGGTACAGGGATCGAATATCGTAACATTGTCCATGATCTGGTGAGAAAGTGGGATAGGCCATCACCATCAGGATGGAAGCATATTAAAGCAAGACTACAACAAATAAATGTCCCTAAAACGTTGATAGGAAATCTGAACAGGTTAAAAGACTTGGAACATGCAACGCATGTGACACAATTGAAGACGCCGTCACCCCCGGCGGTAACACCTTTGAAGAGGTTAAACAACGGTCAACCCTACCCACGTGCCTCTAAAATACGCAAATGGCTAACGTATTAACTAAACGCTATTATGACATTTCTAACCCATCCTCTTACGGCGGCGTAGATAGACTGTACAGAAGTGTTTACGGAGTAGGGAAAAAAGATGTTGAAAGATTTTTGAGGGAGCAGGACGTTTATACGCTTCATAAGCCTGTGAGAAAAAGGTTTAAAACAGCCAAGACAACGGCTTCCTCGATTGATTCTATTTGGCAAGCAGATTTAACAGACATGCAAAGATATTCTGTGTATAACGATGGTTACCGCTACATTCTATTCATAATAGACGTATTCTCTAGATATCTGTGGCTAATTCCTCTGAAAAATAAATCACCTGAAACAGTTGCTAAAGCCACCAAAACGCTAATGTTAAAAGAAAACAGGGTTCCTGGCTATTTTTGTACGGATATGGGGAAGGAATTTATAGGCCGTGCTTTTCAGAACATGTTGACAGAGTTTAATATCAGCTATTACACAACCAATTCTATACATAAGGCTTCTTTAGCTGAAAGAGTTCAGCGCACCATAAAGGAACGCATGCACCGTTATTTTACACATAAAACACATACAGATTTCTAGACATTCTGGAATCATTGGCATCATCCTACAACCGCTCACACCATCGCACGATTGGGACAACACCTAACGAAGTTTTAGAAAGAGGTACGTCCCGAGAAGAGATGGATCACCACACCACCACCACACTCTGCGCGCTTCAAAATCAATGATTATGTAAGGCTGTCGCGTTCGGGGAATAAATTCGCAAAGGTTTTGAGCAAGGATGGACACGCGAGATTTTTAAAGTTAGGGCTATGAGACCTAAAGGTGAGATAATGATGTATTACATTGAAGATTTGAATGGGGAAGAAATCTCAGGAGGCTTTTACCGCGAGGAATTGCAGAAAGTTGCGTTTAATTTAGGAAAAAATGTGTTTAAAATTGAGAAAATTTTAGGAAGCAAAGTTCAGGAAAGAGAAAAATGTACCTGGTGAAATGGCTAGGGTACCCAGAAAGCTTCAACACCTATATAAAAGCTGATGCAATAATGAAGCTTAAATAGTATGCAACATGGCTCCTCACCATTTCTACGTCACACTCCCGTCCTCCTCGTCCCTGTCTGTACACCCTAACAACACTAGCCAACTTTGTAACAGAACTCCACGGGCACATTGAATTGGGTCGTGATTCGTATGAGGTGGGGATATGCGAAATTCAGCTGGACACCATCTTTTTAAATATTGAACATAAAGAAACCGGTTTTACGATTCTTAGAGACATTGACGAGTGTGAAAAAGCTGGGGTAGCTATGGATGAAACTATACGTATCGCTCGGACTAAGGTTGCACGGTATTACAGTACAGAAGTAAGACTAGGACCAGGTCAATATGGTTCGGTCGAGGATGTTGTGAGAGGCTTAAACGTAAGTTTAAGAAACTCAAACCTTACGAATGATTTAGTATACGAAATCGTAAACAAAGGAAACCCTGCACATACACTAATCCTAAAATCAAAGACTAACAGACGTATTAAAGACCATAGAATGTTCAAATTCTAACCAATGGCCGATATAGCGCAGCCTTCCAAAGATACACATTTCACGAGACACAGCATGACTTGTCCAGATTAATGTATCAATTGAAGATGGAG
The DNA here is from genome assembly GCA_023014485.1 of Bathynomus jamesi. Lineage (NCBI taxonomy): Eukaryota > Metazoa > Arthropoda > Malacostraca > Isopoda > Cirolanidae > Bathynomus > Bathynomus jamesi. The sequence goes on along the minus strand of JAJOZX010002891.1, from coordinate 276,892 downwards.
AAATTGGCTGAAAGGTCCCCAGACATGTGCTATATTTACAGTAATATAGTGGAGCACCAGTTTGTTGGGGATACCCAGGCACGCCTGCTGCGCATTGCTCACATCCCCAACCATAGAGGAAGGAGTTTGAGTATTACATATGACAGACCCCATTATGTGAATGTCGCAACTAATTTAATAACCAATATCTCAATATATAAGAACGATTGAGGGTGAAAACTTCCCATTCGGTAACGGGAGCTTAACAGTGAAGCTACACTTTCGACGCACTGAGTTATAATGGATAGAAAACCTTTCACCGTCTATCGAGGGGTGAGATACCAGCGCGGTAGTGGACTTGGATCCATTTTTTCATCCATACTACGTACGGCTGTTCCTTTGCTGAAGAGGGGTGCCAGATACCTCGGAAGGAAAGCGCTACAATCAGGTCTTAACACTGCAGAAGACATATTGGCCGGGGCTAAACCTAAAGAGCTCTAAAAAAACATTTAAAGCGTACACGGGACGAAATCATCAAAGATGCAAAGAGAAAAATGCGTGGTGGCGGGAAGAAGAGGAGGGCTGCCCGAAGAAGGGGTCACGTGGTATTAAACGTAAAAGGATATCAAAAAAGAAGTGCTGTAAGCGAATGAAACCTATGGTTGACCACTTTTTTGACTGATATAAGCTAAGGACATTGATCTCATGAATCATAGTTTGTTTACCACTTGTTGAAAGAGGAGGCACTATTTCTAACTCGCCATGGCACGCTTCATCCACCCATGTAGTTCACAATGCTGTAAATCGGAGCTCTCCCTTTTTGAGCTGCCTCCAACCCAAGTTTCTATTGAGCACAGTGATTTTATTACAATTAACCCTTTAAACACAATTAGTTCGAGTGCACCTATAGAATTCGTGATACCCAGCTCAGGCCCTTACTTTTTTGATCCAAGCTGTGTGCACATGTACGCTAAGCTACGTATAGCCCATTCTGATGGAACGGTCTGCGATGACAAATATGTTGCATACCCTGAAACAAACTTTCTGCACTCCATATTCAACCAGTGTGACGTATATTTAAATCAGACCAACATATCGGCAGGCACGGGGTACTATCATCTACGAGCCTATCTGGAAAATGTCCTCAACTTTTCCAAAGAAGCGAAGGCTCCCTTTTTAAGTGCCGAGGGATATTATCAAACTAAAGATGAAAGTAGTATAAAGGACAAATTTAAAAATTCTAAAAAGAAAATATACGAGTGTTTTGGACGGCTGTACACAGATTTCACTTTCCAGGAGAAGTTGCTTGTCAACGGGGTGGATATGAAAATAAAGCTCACCCGTACGAGTCCTGAGATCTGCTTAAATCTGGATGCTGATCAAGAAGAGGGTGCAAAGCCCGTTGTGGTTCACATTATGGACACATACCTCCGCGTACGGCGAGTGAAATTAAGTTCACCAAAACAACTAGAAATTGAGAAAAATGTACTAAACGCTACAGTGAAATATCCTATTAACAGAGTACAAATCAAACTATATACGGTTCCTGCAGGGTTGGCATCGAAGTAGATAGAAAACTTTGCCCTGGGAAATCTTCCTAAAAGGATATTAATCGGTATGCAGGACCATGCTTCGGTGAATGGAAAATATAAAAAGAGTGCCTTTAAATTCGAGAATTTCGGACTTAAAAATATAACTATACGTTAGTGGCACTGCTTTGGGTGGAACAATGGGCACGGACTATTTATCAGACGCTGTGTTACCTCTTTGTGCCAGAGCCTATAGTAATCTGACCCATATTGCGGGTGATTATGATGAGCTTGGTAATGGGGTAACGCAGGAAGAATTCATTGATCAATTTAACCTTTATCCGTTTGACATTACACCTGACTTATCTGCTAGCGTAAATACGCATTTAACCCCACAGCAGAGCGGAAACATCTCAGTGCGGCTGGAATTCGCCAAGCCTATAGACGCGCCTATTAGTGTACTAGTATATCTCGAATCGCAAGCCCTAATAGAAGTAGATAGATTTAGGAGCGTTATCACTGACTTTTAAAATGGATGCTAATACACTTCAGAAAGTAATGAATAGTGAACGAGTCACACGTTCCAAATTTATCGGCGTGTTTGCGAAGAATGAAACATTGAGTTTGCCAAGTACGCGAGAATGAGGTAGTCTTATTGTGAACACAGATGTCATCGGTAATGAGGGATTCATTGGATCGCTGTCTATTTTAAAAATAGACAGCGCCTGTACTATTTTGATTCACTCGGTACTCAACCCTGGAGTGACCCTATTATTGTAAAATTTCTCGCTCAGTTACATATTCCCGAAGTTGTATGGAACCCGTTTCGTATACAAGGATATTTTAGTAATGCTTGCGGAATGTACTGCGTCTCATTTCTCATGCATATGTCATGTGATAAAGAATTTATAAATTTTTTAAATTTATTTGACCCGTGTCACACTCGCCGAAACGATGAAATGGTATGTAGACAGATAAAAATCCTTTTTCCAATTGTACGTACTCGTTGTATAGTATGTTTTGTTCGTGTATGTATATTTGTAACGGTATATTCTGTAGTTGGTTATTGTACTGATTTCTTTCATTTAATAAATTTATGAAAATATATTGTCTTCTTACCCCAAAAAGATCGAAAAACACTTACATTATTTCGGTGTGACATTCATTATGCTGACTGATCAGTATATCCTCCGTATTCATGACACGAGATACTTCAAAAGATTGCATAACACGTGTCAAATCCTCATCGGACCTTAAAGGAATAATGTTCATTCTTTTTTAATAAAAACATATACAGAGTATACAGACAGGCCCCATTATGTGAAGATATCTTTGGTTCGAAACTCATTTAAGAGGTAAATCCAAACAACATTTAAAACGATTGCCATAAAAAATTTCGATTTTAGCATAATGGCGATAAGAGGTAAATCCAAATAACATTTAAAACGATTGCCATAAAAAATTTCGATTTTAGCATAATGGTGAGTATCTAAATGAAGTATTTGACGAGATACTACAACCCTCCATATATATAAAATCATGTTTCTTGTGAATAAATTATAGACACTTACATTTCTATGGTAGTCCCTAATTAGGCCTGTTCAAAAATCAACTTTTTCTTATTTTCATAGGTTTTTGTACATTTTCCCATGCTTTTTAACCTGAAAAAGCCGAAAATCACAACTATTTTGACCTAGGATGTTGGGAAGCATTGCCGCATGGAGCTTTAAATTTTCTGCCTTGAAATCGGCCAAAGCGCCAATTCCGGGGTCCCTTGAATTATGTTTTGCACTTTAACTTTTGATCTAAACAAGATAGAGCAACAAATTAGGTATCAAATGAAAGAGCATAAAATTAATAAATAATAATAATAATAATAAATAAATAATAATTAATAATAATAATTAATAATAATAATAATAATTATCTATCATTTTTCAGGAAACAACAGAAACTCAATCAGAATCTAGAAAACCATCTACAAGTTACAACTTCACAATGGCATTAAGCAAGGAGCTGAGGGAGCTCCGTGGGCGCACAGTTGATATCTCAGAACCTCCACGTACTGTCCACAGGCAGGTGTCAACTGGGCCATCTACCAGATCTCTCACTGAAACTTTCCTGGTTGGATACCCTTCAGCTTTTATCAGTGGTTCCCAGCTTCCCACCAACAGACAGGCGTTCCAGTATTTCCTTAATCTTCAGAATTTACCGGAAAATGCAGGGAGGCCCATGGTTCAAGACCTTGCATATGAAACAGTTGAATCTATCATCCCATTCTGGCAGATGGCTAGGATCAAGACAATGACCAAGTACAACGCAATGAAGCTCTTCATGAAACTACATGAGAAACATCGTGCTCTGGTGAAAAGCAAAGGAAGAGCAAGTAACCCTGGAGGAAAAAGAGGAGCATTTGTGCTGGAATTAGACAGCCTGTTCGATATAGGAGCTCCAGATGCAATCCAGGAAATACAGAACAACAGACTGCTATCCAGAGAGAAGAAAGATGAGGATATCAGGTTCTACGAAGACCAAAAGACTGAGAGGAAAGGTCATTTGTCTGGTCATGACAAGATTTTTGAGACAAGATCCCTGCAGCAAGCAGTGAGGAATGAAAGACTGCAGCATAGACAAGAACAAGGTAAAACTAATTACTTTGAACGTTACAAAAGTTTTAAGTTTTACTCCATTGCGATATTTAGCATGTACTTAACAATTACTGTCTTAACATGTACTATTTTACAGCTGCAGCAGAACAAGAGGCAGTTGTTCATGTGGATGACATTACCTGGGGTGACTCAACTGACAACGACGCTAACACAGAGGACATGGATTACCATCAGCCTCGTCCTGGATGTTCTCACCATCAAGACACTGTGACTAGTGTGACTTTGACGTTTCCAAGGGTCATGGAATGTGATGTCATCTGCAATACAGCTGATCGTCTTGGTTTATCAGACAAGTTACTGCCATGGTTTCTGCCACCTTGAAAGCTGGAGGGGCTGATCTGGATAACTTCGTCATCTCAACCTCAACAACACGTCGCAACAGAATGCTGTCCAGGTATAATATCAGCCAGAGTCACATGTCCAAGTTTTGTGAAAAAAACCCACAGTACGCTGCCTTACACTGGGATGGAAAGTTGCTCAAAGATGTCTTGGGCAGTGAACCTGGAAGTACCTCAGAGACTTTAGCTGTGCTAGTGTCTGGTCCACCTTCATACACTGAAGGAAAGTTATTGGGAGTACTTGTCATCGACAATTCTTCTGGCACAGCTCAGGCTGAGGCTTCAATGGATTTACTGGAGACATGGGAACTTACGGATAATGTTACTGCCCTTGTTTTTGACACTACATCCAGTAACAGTGGAGTTCACAGAGGAGCTGCCAAACTGCTAGAGAAAATGCTGAACAAAAAGGTTTTATCTGGCCTGTCGACATCACATCCTGGAAATCCTAGTAGGAGCAGTTTGGAGAAGCTGTTTGGGAAGGTGAAGGGGCCAGATAATCCCTGGTTTGAGCATCTGAAGGATGTTTGGACGGACTTGTCCAAGGAAAACCCAAAGATGCTGGCTATCAACAGCAAATGGCTGAAGGAAAAGAAGAAGAACAGTGAAGAAATACTCAAGACATTCTAACAGCAGAAAGGCTTCCAAGAGCCGACTACAGGGAAATGGCTGAACTGACAGTCATTGTTCTTGGAGGAACGCCTCCTCGAGGTATTCACTGGAGTCGACCAGGCGCCATTCATCAGGCCAGATGGATGGCCAGAAACCTGTACTCCATGAAAATGCTGATGTTTGCAGATCAACTTGAGTACGACGAAGACACTGTATCAAAGCTGGAAAGACTCAACACCTTCCTTGCGCTGTTCTACACTCCTGTATGGATGATGTCAATGTCTGCTGCAGATGCTCCCGTGAATGATCTAAGTCTAATCCAGGACATGTTGAAGTACAAGAAAACTGACCCAGAGCTTGCTGATGCAGTACTTAATAAGATGGAAAACCACAAATGGTACCTGACGCAGGAAGTCGTGCCATTTGCCCTGTTCAGCAGTAGATTGAGTGACACATTGAAGCACGACATTGCTGCCCAGTTACATGCCACTGAGAAGCCAGACAGCTTCAGAACAGGAAAGCCTCTATTCCAGAGAGTCACAGCTAAGACCACCCTGGTTGATCTCATTGGCCCAGAATCACATTTCCTGCTGGACACACTGAACATTGGATCCGAGTGGCTTCTGGAACATGTCACGTCTTGGCCACAGAATGAGGACTACAGAAAAGCGTTGGACTATGTTAAGAATCTGAAAGCGGTGAATGACATTGCTGAACGTGGTGTCAAGATGATGAGCGACTTTGCAAATGTCATAACAACAGATGCCAAGCAAAGGGACTATCTCCTTCAAGCTGTGGAGTTCAACAGACGCCGCTTTGACAGCTTCAAGAAACAAACTCAACACTGACTGTGTAAATGTCATTATGAAATTAATTATCATGTAATGCTTTCACTTCTTGATCGATTAGACTTGTGACAAAATGTTAATCTCAAATTTGTGTCATGAAAAAGGCGCCTTGTCTGCCTTGAGTGTGAGAAAACGAATTTTGTGATATTTCTGAAATCTTTGTATGTACCAATGTGCCATTTCTTGTTCCAAGACTATCATAATTGTATAAGTTAGAAAGAGGATTAAAAACACTTTAATTTGGTGCCTATTTTGTTGCTCTATCTTGTTTAGATAAAAGGTTATAGTGCAAAACATGATTCAAGGGACCAGGAACTGGTGCTTTTGGCCGATTTCAAGGCAGAAAACCTAAAGCTCCATGCGGCAATGCTTCCCAACAACCTAGGTCAAAATGGTTGTGATTTTCGGCCTTTTCAGGTCAAAAAGCATGGGAAAAAGTACAGAAACCTATGAAAATAAGAAAAAGTTGATTTTTGAACAGGGCTATAGTCCCTTGCGTCGGATTGTAAGGAGCGTCACTGCAAATATCTTCAACGGTTTGCGTTGGAAATAATTCATCACAGTCAATTGCGTTAAAAAGATTAATTGCAGTTAATGCTGCAGTGTCACCTTCATACAAATCCGGAAAAGCGTACAGTTCGTGGTCCATGGTGGAGGGAATGCACTGGCAGAGGGAATGATTATTCACTGACGCGAAAATAGCTACTGTTACTCCAAACTGAAAAATATTTCCTTTTATATGCACAGTCGCCAAGCTCCGCCCCAAAAGATTAAGGCCAGATGTTCGTAGTGATTGGTTGCCAGTGTAGCTGGGTGGAGCTATGATAAGTTTGTGTACCAATCGTAACACCGCTATAACGGGTCCGGACGAGTAATGGCATCTTTATATTTTCTCCAATAGATTTAATGCTCGTATTACCCCTTGCTGTCTTTACCATGTCAATATTTTTCCCCCACTATTCCCGGATCATTAGTCACTAATGTAATCGAGAGGATTTTATAATAAAGAAATTATAAATATATCCTAATTATATTTTTAAAAAAGAAAAGAGCATTCGGTTTCCACGTTAAACTGTGGGTCTAAGGCGGAGTGAAAACCTTAACCGTTGTTACAATTCGGCGAGAAAGAGTTAATTACACTAGGGAACAACATTTTTGTTTCTTGAAAACTATTTAGTGTTTCTTATAGAACTTTTGATGCTGATTCCAAATATGGTTTCAGAATTTTTTTATCACCCATAGTTTTCGAGAAAATAATATTTCCATTTACTCAGAGTTTTCCCAAAATATTAGTTAAAATTAAGTGTACTAATTTAATTTTACTTTCTTTTTTCCAGGTTAACTATTTAATAGTATTTTTTGCATTAAAAAAATATAGCTATTTAAACAGATTTTTAATAAAAGAAAGAAATTTTTTTCAAGTTTTGCTCAAATTTTAAAATTTTTCATAGTAGAAAAAATTGGTTTTTCATTCCAAAAAGTTTCCGTGATTTCAATAATTTTCCGCCAGCATGAATCGAAACTATTAATCCCAGAGATACATTTTGCTACGTATGTGGAGAACTGACCATAATGGCACAGAGGAAGACGATGGCCCCACTCGTGAAGAAGCCTTACGAACTTTATTTTGGATGTAAGGTAGGCGACCAAGACAAATCCTGGGCACCTCATATCTCATGCATTTCCTGTGCCGTCACTCTTAGGGGTTGGATTAAACTCACTGAGTGGTGGCCAACCGCGGCGCATTGCGCCAAAGGTGGCGCATCGAGGTCTAGTATGAATTGTGCTAAATTTTCACTTCTAACACTAAATATTAAAAATCAAAGATTTAAGCAGTTAAGATGTAGTTAACTAAAAATTAAGGTAAATATTTTTCACATATTTCTATTTAAGGTAAATATTATATTATATTTTATTTTTACTTACAAGTAATTAGTAATTTTTTCACTTTTTTTTTTGGCGCATCCGAATTAAACCTAACCTAAAAATGGCACGCATCAAAAAATGGTTGGCCACCACTGGATTAAAGGTACCCGCAAATCTATGCCATTTGCCATACCAATGATTTGGAGAGAGCCCAAGGTTCACCTAACGGATTGCTATTTTGTATGACTAACGTTTCAGGATTCTCTGCCAAAAATAAACAAAATTCAATACCCAAATCTTGCATCTGCCATGAGACCAGTACTACATGACGATGATAACCCAATTCCAACTCCCCCAAAGTCATGGACACTGGATGAAGAGTCTGAAGTTGAACCAATGGAAATTGATGACACTAAAGATACAGACTTTCAGCAACCTGAATCAAAAAAAACGTATGATAACGCAGGTTATGCTGAATGATCTCGTGAGAGATTTGGACCTTCCGAAAAAGAACGGAATTATTGGGCTCCAGGTTACGTGAATGGAATTTGTTGGCAAAAGATACAAGCATATTCCTTATTTATTAATGAACAAAACTCACTCTCTCTTTCTTTCTCTCTCATATATATATATATATATATATAATTATTAGTACTTTCAGGTTTGCCCACCTTATTTCTTTCGCCGATTATTATTTAACATAATTGTGTGTATATCTAAGAATCGGAGTGAAGAGAGGTTTTGCTCGCGTTGACTGGAAGAAAGGTAAAATTATGGTCATTTCAAAAGGCCTCTCGGCAATCAGGTGTGATTCGAGTCGGGGGAAACGATTCCGCGTGTGTGTGTGTGTGTATAGATTTGAGAATACGACCGTGTGTTTTGGTTGTTTTCAACTTTCTTCGTAAGTTTCCTTTCCCACTGTTATTCGATATTTATAATAAAAATAGGAATTAAGTAATAAAGTTAATGTTTTAATTCACTTTAAGGTGAAATTCAATATATATATATATATATAAGGATTGACAAAATATGTTCGGCATTTTTTTTTCTGATTTTCATTCACATGATATGTACAGAGGCGTGTTTGCGTGTGTGCACGAGTTGTTCATTCGTTTATATATACAAACACAGATGGGGTGAGGAGATTGGGGGGAATGGTCGACCGTGTGTTTTGGTTAATTTTCACCAATCTTCGCAAGGTTTCTTTCCCACTGTTATTCGATATTTATAATAAAAATAGGAATTAGGTAATAAAGTTAATGTTTTAATTCACTTTAAGGTGAAAATCCATTTATATATATATATATATATATGTATATATATATATATATATATATATATATATAAGGAATGACAAAATTAAATAGACACGGTTATTATGATTTTTATATATATACAGGGTATCCCAGAATTAACTACTTATTTCAATGAAATCGGACGAATTTTTTAAAAACACACTTTTATTTATGTTTATCATGTTTAATATGTGTTAAAAATGTATAAATTTCTAAATTTTTTCATAATTTTATTTTCATAATTTTTTCATTATCTGGTCCAATGAAAGACCGTCTGAAGTCATAGAATGGCAAAGAGACTCTCCAAAAGTTAACGTGTGGCTTGGAATGACCAAATCCAAAATTTATGGTGCTCCATCTTGTTGAAACACAACATTATCAAGAATGCCATCATCAAGAAGCTGTGGTTCGAGAAACTGCTGAAGCATATCAAGGTAGACGGTACCTGTTACAGTTGCTTCCGCAAAGAAGAATGGGCCATAAATTTTGGATTTGGTCATTCCAAGCCACACGTTAACTTTTGGAGAGTCTCTTTGCCATTCTATGACTTCAGACGGTCTTTCATTGGACCAGATAATGAAAAAATTATGAAAATAAAATTATGAAAAAAATTTAGAAATTTATACATTTTTAACACATTAAACATGATAAACATAAATAAAAGTGTTTTTAAAAAATTTGTCCGATTTCATTGAAATAGATAGTTAATTCTGGGACACCCTGTATATATATACAGGTCTATTCAAAATGATTCATCCGATTTCAACTGAGAATACTTCCGTACCTATCAACCGTACATCAACTGGGCATACACTACATGAAAGAGGAAATCTCCAAGTTTTACAAGATCACCACGAGAGGGCTCCAAAGTCACGCCGTGGCCTAGCCTAGCAACAAACAGTCAGTGTGAAAATGGCGTCCGCGCAGCAGAAAGCGTTTTGTGTGGCAGTTTTCGAGCTGTAAATCGGTAGTCACAGTGCAGCGTGAGTTTCGTCGACGTTACAGAACAGATCCACCGGGTGCTCAGAGCATCCGTCGGTGGTATCGGCAGTTCGAGGAAACAGGATGCCGTAGAGTCAGTGACAACGGACATGCTGGAGCGAGTATGGGAGGAATTCGACTATCGTGTCGACGTTGCTCGTGTAACTAGGGGAAGTCACATAGAGCATTTATGAGGTGAGAGACAAAATTTGGACAGTTTTTCTTTTGGTTGATGTATCACAAATCACTCTGTATTTGTAACATTAAAAAATATTCTCATTTGAAATCAGGTGAATCATTTTGAATAGCCCTGTGTAATATATATATATATATATATATATATATATATATATATATATACACAAACACAGATGGGGTGAGGAGATTGGGGGGAATGGACGAGCGTGTGTTTTGGTTTATTTCAACTTTCTTCGCAAGGTTTCTTCTCCTTTCGTTTTTCCCACTGTTATTCGATATTTATAATAAAAATAGGAATTAAGTGATTTATTGTGTAAAGAGCGTGTGTTTAAATTATTTATTTAATAAACAGATGAATCTTCTTAATTCCAACAATTAAAAGAAATTCTGTATTGATTAACTACCATCATATAAATATATTGTGGTATTTTGATTAATATATGGTTTTTGCTATCTGGCAACTCAGCCTGAATACATGGCGCTATCTGGCAACTCAGCCGGATTAGAGGTCTATAAAAGAGTGAGAAGCTGATGACGGAGTTATTCAAGCTCGGCTCCCAGCCGAGCAAGGACCTCTGGTCCTTTCTCTTTCTGGCCCTTTGGGAAAACCCCTTAGAGGCCTCTTAGGTTAGGTAAACGAAAATAGCTTGGGGGAGAACTCCGCCTCCAAGTTGCATGCCCTTGCAATCAAAGGCCGCTACTCTCTCTCGCTCTCTCGCTCCCCTTCAGGTGTACCCCTCCCCCCTTGGCTCCTTCTAAGCCAACTGGCTGATTAGGAGCCTATAAGACAACGCCTACTCGGCTGAAGTCTTAATATGTACTTGGCTCCTGCCAGGTGAACACTTCTCCTCCTTTCTCCTTTCTCTTGGGGGATAACGCCGCCTCCAAGTTTCATGACCCCTTGTTGCACCTGCAGCATCCCCCACCCCCTTTGGGGGGGGGGGGGGGAATTGCAACACCCCACCCTACCCTTTGCAACATTACGTAATAAATTGCAACATTCCTGCACTCTAACCTTTTGCGGCTATACTACTCACCTCTTCAGGGAATGAAGGGAGAAGGCGAGATGACAAAAATATACAACGGGATAGCAAAACAAAAAGATTAGCACATGATTAAGAAGAGTTGATTAGAGGCAAAAGGTATTTTAACAGGATATTGTCAATTTTATGCATTCCCGCACTGTTATTGAAATTATTTTTAAAATGGATAAATGCACATTCTAGAGTGTTCCTTTCAATTATATCGGTTTTTAATGAGCGCTTTAGAACTGTCCCACTTGATACTTTGATTACATCCATACATATGGTTAAACAATGCATTAGAATTATTTGCTGTTTTACCCTAATATCTAACGTTTTACCCGTTTAACCTATTAATTTTAACCTTGTTTGGTACAGGTATATCGATGATATTTTATGCCTTTGGCCTAATAATTTGGATGTTGACTTATTTCTTTATTTCTTAGTAGGCTCAACAATTTAGTCACATCTGTTGAGTTCACGGTTGAAAAAGAAAATGATGGAAGCTTATCTTTTCTGGATTTAAAAGTTCGGAGATGCTTTAATCAGTTCAAATTTGAAATTTATCGTAAACCTACTAATAATAACTCTTATGTGCATTTTTATTCTGACCATCATCCCTCGATTAAATCTTCTATTTTCTCTGCTATATTTCTTAGAGCATTGAGAGTTGTCAGTCCTGAATTTTTAGATTCCGAGTTATGCAATATCATGAATATTGGTACTAAATTGTTATCCTATTTCATTTTTAGATAACTGCCTTATCTAATCCAAGAATAGGTATTATAATAGTGTAACTGTAAAGGAATTTGAGCGTAAAATATCCTTAGCCGACCTTAACATGTAAATTTTCAATATCTTCCTACTTTACTTAAGGCAATTGGTATCAATGCAGTCTTTAAGTATAATAATACTGTTAAATCACGCCTAATAAAGAATAGCCCGGATAATGTGGTTGGTTGTGTGTATTCGATCGGATGTACTCAATGTGACTCAGTATATACAGGGTGTTTCAGGAGATGATAGTATCGGCCATTGTGAGAAAAAAAGTTCATATGAACATGTCTAATTCTGAATGGTTACGGAGATAGAGCTGTTTGAATCTACAAATACAAAAGCATTGTTAATAGTAATCAAGAAAGAGAACCAATTACTGTTTCTAACATTTAATGTTTAAACATTGGCATTTTGAATGGTATCAGATACAGAAATGACAAATTTGTTACAGTCTACAATACGTTTTCGAAAATCCCACCGTCAACCTCAATGCACTTTGCAACTCGTGTTTGAAGATCGCGTGTTGTTCGTCTGAGTTGATCTTTATGCGGGCAGCAGCATCCGAAATGCGCGCGAGCAATTCGTCTCGTGTATCCACTTTCTTTTGTAAACTTGACTTTTCATCCACCCCCACAAACAATAATCTAACGGAGAGAGGTCTGGAGACTTTGGTGGCCATTGAATGGGACCACCGCGGCCGATCCATCGACCAGGGAAAGTTTGATTTAGGTATTGCATCACCAGACGAGACGGGTAGAATGTGGAGGAGCTCCGTCATGCTGAAAGTACATACCAGCGCGTGTAGCCAAAGGAACATCCTCCAATAGTCCTAGCAATTCATTTTGCAGAAATTCTAGGTAACTTTGTCCTGTAAGACGATTCTCTAAAGTAACAGGGCCAATCAGCTGATCATCGATGATACCGCACCACACATTGGCAGAGAAGCGATGTTGAAAATTTGTTTCCACAGTGGCATTTGGATTTTCGTCTGACCACCGTTGAGAGTTACGAGTGTTGTTGATACCGTCACGGGTGAAAGTAGCTTCATCGGTGAACAGTATTAATCGAAGCAATCGGCGATTAGCATTTACCCAATGACAAAATTCCAGTCGCATGGCAGCGTCTCCTGGTTGAAGGTGTTGTACACGCTGTACATGATATGGATGCAAGCCTTCCTCACGTAATGTTCGCCATACTCTTGTTGTGGTACATCGAGACGTGTAGAAATTTTTCGTGAGCTAGTAGTAGGACTACGCTCTACCAACTGAAGAATGTTTTCCACTTCATCCACATCTTGTTGACCTTCACATTTAGATGAAACATGAGCGCTTGGAAATGTACCAATTTCACGCAGTGTGTTGAAAACCCTGGTAAACACACTTCGATCCGGAATTCTGCGGTTCGGAAACCGTCGACGGTATTCTGCAACAGCAGCTGTTGCACTTCCATCGCAAAAACCGTAGACATACACCATATCTGCATATTCGGCATGTGTGAGGGTGTGTGGCATTCTTAACATTGCTTCAAACACCAAACAATGTCACTCACAACAGTCAGCTGTCGATTGGCTTATGTTACATGCTTACATTACAGCTTCCATGGTTCAAGGTTATAGGGGGAGGAAGAGCTGCGCGCGCATCAGATTCAAACAGCTCTATCTCCGTAACCATTCAGAATTAGACATGTTCATATGAACTTTTTTCTCACAATGACCGATACTATCACCTCCCGAAGTATTGACCTTTCCTCCTGAAACACCCTGTATAGGTCAAACGGGTAAAACGTTAGATATTAGGGTAAAACAGCATAAATATGCGTGTAAACAGCAAATAATTCTAATGCATTGTTTAACCATATGTATAGATGTAATCATAGTATCACGTGGGACAGTTCTAAAGCGCTCGCTAAAAACAGATATAATTGAAAGGAATATTCTAGAATGTGCATTTATCCATTTTAAAAATAATTTCAATAACAGTGCGAGAATGTATAAAATTGACAATATCCTGTTAAAATACCTTTTGCCTCTAATCAACTCTTCTTAATCATGTGCTAATCTTTTTGTTTTTCTATCCCGTTGTATATATTTTTGTCATCTCGCCTTCTCCCTTCATTCCCTGACAAGGTGTACATCTGAATACACGAAAGGCCTTAGAATCATTTTTCTTTTTCCTTGTGAGTTTGCATCATTCATTCATTTCACGTGTTTAATTGTGAAATTCATCCCATATATATATATATATATTATTTAGGAGAAATCCAATGACAAGGAGAAATGTAAATGCCATGAAAAGTCTTCTTTATTGCGCAACGTTTCGAGCAATACGCTCATCTTCAGGCTGTTTAATAACAATGTGAAATTAAAATCAATATTGAATGAAAAACAAACAGAAATTTCTATAACCTATTCGTAAAGACAAATTTTAAAAGACTGAGAAAAGAGGGTTAAGTTCTAAGTTATACAGATTTACATATAAAAATTAAGAAGTTATTTTTAAATACATGTAGTAAATGTGAAATTAATACTGGAAAAATTACCAATAGTACACTGGAACAATGGAGCTATCTACCTTACACAGCAGTATCCGAGGCCGACTAATTTGAGCAGAGGAAACGGGAACGAAGGATGGCGAGGGAGATAGGGGAAGGAGGGATTATAAGGAATTGGGGAAGGAGGAGGGATCATAGCAAATTGAGAGGGACGGACGATGAGTCAACATTCAGACTAGGGGACAATGCTTTAATGAAAAGGGATTCTAAAATTCTTAGTGAGTTGGGACAAGTATTACAACCAAGAATTTTAAAATTGTCTAAAGTGACATCAATTTTGCATTTGATGCTATGTTCACGAATGCTGGAGGCTTCCTTAGTTTTAAAATTTTACCTGTTCGGCCACTTATTCCCATATGCGAATAAAATCTAGCCCTGAGAGAGCGAACAGTGCTGCCGATGTAATTCCCAAGGAGACACCTGGGGCAGGTAAATAAATATACAACACCGCTACGCAACGAGTCAGGGGTTCGATCCTTCGCTGAGAAAAAGCTACCTAAAGACGTTTTATTAATAAATATGATGCGGAAATCAGTATGATAAAAAAATTTCCTTAACAATTTTGTAAATTTAAGCTTAAATTCCTTATTCAAGGGACCCATTTCAGGTACCAAGAAATATTTTATATCCTTCGGCACTGTAATACATGGAAGTTGAGGGCTATAAACATTATTTAAGAAGGATCTAATTAGTTTGTCTACATATTGAACAGGAAAACTATTATTAGTAAAGTATGATCTTAGATTATTAAATTCATCATTAAGTAAGGTAAAATTAGAGGTCAAATTATATCCTCTGAACAGGAGAGTTTTAATACAAGACATCTTATAGTTGAAATCAGTAAAACTAAAAAAATTCATGCCCAAACCAGTGAAAGTGGGTTTCCTAAACTGATGTAGTAATAGAATCACCGTTTTTCGAAATTAAAAGATCTAAGAAGGGGAGGGAGCCATTTTGCTCAGTTTCCATTGTATACGTTATATTGGGGTGCAAAGAATTTAGGAAGTTAAAGAATTGTTGCGCTTGTACCGCATTATCAAAGACTGCTATCGAATCATCAACGAAGCGTCGATAGAAAATTGGCTTGAGATGAGTGGGAGATTGTCTAAAAATTACACTTTCTAAATGAGTCATAAAAAAGTCAGCTGCTAACGGTCCGACTGGTGATCCCATCCCTACCCCATCAATTTGTTGGTAAACCTTATTGTTGAAAGTGAAATAGCATTGTTTGAAGACCAATTCTAAAAGTTCCTTCAAATGAGACAATGAAAAACCATGAAAATTATCAACTGAGCTAAAAACCCTATCTAAAATAATGGCAATAGTTTCAGATACAGGTACATTTGTGAAAAGTGACTTTACATCAAAACTGACAAAAAACTTTTTTGAATCGAAGTTTTTACCCAGGAGTTCTTTTTGGAATTCAAACGAGTTATTTATAGTGTAAACATTTTTCGCAAAGGGGGACAGGAGACGAACAACAAATTTTGCCAATTGAAAGGTGGGTAAGTTATACGAAGCTAAAATAGGACGGAGAGGTGTTCCAGCTTTATGGATTTTAGGCAGACAGTATAATTGAGCAAGATTAGCACCAGATGCGAACAACTGAGAGTAAGTATCATTTTTTATTATCTTTAAGGACTTTAGTCGTGACAGAAATCTATTAACCTGGTCTTCTAACCTTACAATGACTTTATTTACAGGTTCTAGAATTTGTTTGAATTTAGTAAGATCACTTAGGATTTCATTAGTTTTGTTTATGTAGTCCGATTTATTCAAAATAACCACTCCGTTACCCTTGTCTGGTCTAGTCACAACAATCTCCTGGTTCTTTGCCAAATTCTTAATACACTGCAAATCACTCTTCCTAAATATGAAAGATTGAAATTTAAGATTTCTAAGTTTAAGAAAAAATTCTTGAGTTAAATTTGAGAACTGACATTTGAGATTATTGAAATCCCCCACATGGGGAACATTTTTCAAGCCATTGAAAAATTTTTCAAAGTAAAGAAAAAACGAGGGCTTATATATTTGAAACAACGGAAGCTTAAATTGCAAACCAAGTGACAGTAAAAACTTTTCCCGAGGGGAGAGTGTGTAACTAGAAAGATTCGAAATTACCTTCTCTGAATTGAAAAAATTTGGTGAATTCATTCCCAAAGCCTTTAACTTACGTTCATGTGTTTCCAAGATGGTAGAGTGAAATTTTTCTAGTTCACGTTGTACAAGAGAAATTATTAATAAATAGTCCAACAACGACAAGGTATTTTAAGAGTAGTTATATAATGCCCAAGAGACTTGTTATGCGAATCTGATATTTTGATTTTATAATTAATTTCATTATTTAATAAATATTCCAGGGACGATTGATAAAATTCAGAGTCATATAGATTATCACGGTAGAGTTTGAAGTAAACAAATTTCGGGAAAATCCTGCAAGTCCGACACATTTCAAGAAAAAACAGTCCAGTTTTGACTTGAGAAACTTTCGTGAAGTCTTCCAAACATGGCGATAAGCCCTGAGGCCATCTTGTCCATACCTTGAATATATATAATTATGCGGGTTGCTTCTACAGAGCTTCAATTTAATATTTAGGAGAAATCCAATGACAAGGAGAAATGTAAATGCCATGAAAAGTCTTCTTTATTGCGCAACGTTTCGAGCAATACGCTCATCTTCAGGCTGTTTAATAACAATGTGAAATTAAAATCAATATTGAATGAAAAACAAACAGAAATTTCTATAACCTATTCGTAAAGACAAATTTTAAAAGACTGAGAAAAGAGGGTTAAGTTCTAAGTTATACAGATTTACATATAAAAATTAAGAAGTTATTTTTAAATACATGGAGTAAATGTGAAATTAATACACTGGAAAAATTACCAATAGTACACTGGAACAATGGAGCTATCTACCTTACACAGCAGTATCCGAGGCCGACTAATTTGAGCAGAGGAAACGGGAACGAAGGATGGCGAGGGAGATAGGGGAAGGAGGGATTATAAGGAATTGGGGAAGGAGGAGGGATCATAGCAAATTGAGAGGGACGGACGATGAGTCAACATTCAGACTAGGGGACAATGCTTTAATGAAAAGGGATTCTAAAATTCTTAGTGAGTTGGGACAAGTATTACAACCAAGAATTTTAAAATTGTCTAAAGTGACATCAATTTTGCATTTGATGCTATGTTCACGAATGCTGGAGGCTTCCTTAGTTTTTAAAATTTTACCTGTTCGGCCACTTATTCCCATATGCGAATAAAATCTAGCCCTGAGAGAGCGAACAGTGCTGCCGATGTAATTCCCAAGGAGACACCTGGGGCAGGTAAATAAATATACAACACCGCTACGCAACGAGTCAGGGGTTCGATCCTTCGCTGAGAAAAAGCTACCTAAAGACGTTTTATTATAAATATGATGCGGAAATCAGTATGATAAAAAAATTTCCTTAACAATTTTGTAAATTTAAGCTTAAATTCCTTATTCAAGGGACCCATTTCAGGTACCAAGAAATATTTTATATCCTTCGGCACTGTAATACATGGAAGTTGAGGGCTATAAACATTATTTAAGAAGGATCTAATTAGTTTGTCTACATATTGAACAGGAAAACTATTATTAGTAAAGTATGATCTTAGATTATTAAATTCATCATTAAGTAAGGTAAAATTAGAGGTCAAATTATATCCTCTGAACAGGAGAGTTTTAATACAAGACATCTTATAGTTGAAATCAGTAAAAAAAAAAATTCATGCCCAAACCAGTGAAAGTGGGTTTCCTATAAACTGATGTAGTAATAGAATCACCGTTTTTCGAAATTAAAAGATCTAAGAAGGGGAGGGAGCCATTTTGCTCAGTTTCCATTGTATACGTTATATTGGGGTGCAAAGAATTTAGGAAGTTAAAGAATTGTTGCGCTTGTACCGCATTATCAAAGACTGCTATCGAATCATCAACGAAGCGTCGATAGAAAATTGGCTTGAGATGAGTGGGAGATTGTCTAAAAATTACACTTTCTAAATGAGTCATAAAAAAGTCAGCTGCTAACGGTCCGACTGGTGATCCCATCCCTACCCCATCAATTTGTTGGTAAACCTTATTGTTGAAAGTGAAATAGCATTGTTTGAAGACCAATTCTAAAAGTTCCTTCAAATGAGACAATGAAAAACCATGAAAATTATCAACTGAGCTAAAAACCCTATCTAAAATAATGGCAATAGTTTCAGATACAGGTACATTTGTGAAAAGTGACTTTACATCAAAACTGACAAAAAACTTTTTTGAATCGAAGTTTTTACCCAGGAGTTCTTTTTGGAATTCAAACGAGTTATTTATAGTGTAAACATTTTTCGCAAAGGGGGATTGTTGTGACTAGACCAGACAAGGGTAACGGAGTGGTTATTTTGAATAAATCGGACTACATAAACAAAACTAATGAAATCCTAAGTGATCTTACTAAATTCAAACAAATTCTAGAACCTGTAAATAAAGTCATTGTAAGGTTAGAAGACCAGGTTAATAGATTTCTGTCACGACTAAAGTCCTTAAAGATAATAAAAATGATACTTACTCTCAGTTGTTCGCATCTGGTGCTAATCTTGCTCAATTATACTGTCTGCCTAAAATCCATAAAGCTGGAACACCTCTCCGTCCTATTTTAGCTTCGTATAACTTACCCACCTTTCAATTGGCAAAATTTGTTGTTCGTCTCCTGTCCCCCTTTGCGAAAAATGTTTACACTATAAATAACTCGTTTGAATTCCAAAAAGAACTCCTGGGTAAAAACTTCGATTCAAAAAAGTTTTTTGTCAGTTTTGATGTAAAGTCACTTTTCACAAATGTACCTGTATCTGAAACTATTGCCATTATTTTAGATAGGGTTTTTAGCTCAGTTGATAATTTTCATGGTTTTTCATTGTCTCATTTGAAGGAACTTTTAGAATTGGTCTTCAAACAATGCTATTTCACTTTCAACAATAAGGTTTACCAACAAATTGATGGGGTAGGGATGGGATCACCAGTCGGACCGTTAGCAGCTGACTTTTTTATGACTCATTTAGAAAGTGTAATTTTTAGACAATCTCCCACTCATCTCAAGCCAATTTTCTATCGACGCTTCGTTGATGATTCGATAGCAGTCTTTGATAATGCGGTACAAGCGCAACAATTCTTTAACTTCCTAAATTCTTTGCACCCCAATATAACGTATACAATGGAAACTGAGCAAAATGGCTCCCTCCCCTTCTTAGATCTTTTAATTTCGAAAAACGGTGATTCTATTACTACATCAGTTTATAGGAAACCCACTTTCACTGGTTTGGGCATGAATTTTTTTAGTTTTACTGATTTCAACTATAAGATGTCTTGTATTAAAACTCTCCTGTTCAGAGGATATAATTTGACCTCTAATTTTACCTTACTTAATGATGAATTTAATAATCTAAGATCATACTTTACTAATAATAGTTTTCCTGTTCAATATGTAGACAAACTAATTAGATCCTTCTTAAATAATGTTTATAGCCCTCAACTTCCATGTATTACAGTGCCGAAGGATATAAAATATTTCTTGGTACCTGAAATGGGTCCCTTGAATAAGGAATTTAAGCTTAAATTTACAAAATTGTTAAGGAAATTTTTTTATCATACTGATTTCCGCATCATATTTATTAATAAAACGTCTTTAGGTAGCTTTTTCTCAGCGAAGGATCGAACCCCTGACTCGTTGCGTAGCGGTGTTGTATATTTATTTACCTGCCCCAGGTGTCTCCTTGGGAATTACATCGGCAGCACTGTTCGCTCTCTCAGGGCTAGATTTTATTCGCATATGGGAATAAGTGGCCGAACAGGTAAAATTTTAAAAACTAAGGAAGCCTCCAGCATTCGTGAACATAGCATCAAATGCAAAATTGATGTCACTTTAGACAATTTTAAAATTCTTGGTTGTAATACTTGTCCCAACTCACTAAGAATTTTAGAATCCCTTTTCATTAAAGCATTGTCCCCTAGTCTGAATGTTGACTCATCGTCCGTCCCTCTCAATTTGCTATGATCCCTCCTCCTTCCCCAATTCCTTATAATCCCTCCTTCCCCTATCTCCCTCGCCATCCTTCGTTCCCGTTTCCTCTGCTCAAATTAGTCGGCCTCGGATACTGCTGTGTAAGGTAGATAGCTCCATTGTTCCAGTGTACTATTGGTAATTTTTCCAGTGTATTAATTTCACATTTACTACATGTATTTAAAAATAACTTCTTAATTTTTATATGTAAATCTGTATAACTTAGAACTTAACCCTCTTTTCTCAGTCTTTTAAAATTTGTCTTTACGAATAGGTTATAGAAATTTCTGTTTGTTTTTCATTCAATATTGATTTTAATTTCACATTGTTATTAAACAGCCTGAAGATGAGCGTATTGCTCGAAACGTTGCGCAATAAAGAAGACTTTTCATGGCATTTACATTTCTCCTTGTCATTGGATTTCTCCTAAATATTAAATTGAAGCTCTGTAGAAGCAACCCGCATAATTATATATATATATATATATATATATATATATATATATATATATATATATATATATATATATATATATATATATAATTAATGTAAAGAACGACGCTTGTGTAGAAGAGCGTCCGCACAAGATGAGGAGGGAGAACGAGCAAATGAAAAACGAGGCACCTCATTTGCTCGTTCTCCCTCGTCATCTCGTGCGAACGCTCTTCTACACAAGCGTCGTTCTTTACATTAATTGTACTGTGTGCTGTTTGCAGTTAAAATGTATATATATAATATGTGTGTGTGTGTTACAGTCAATGTCTAAAATCAGGCAATTTGTAAGTTGACTGAAATTTTAGTCAGTGTGTCAAATTGGTGATCCACGAAAATAAAAACCCACTCTAATAGACAGAGTTTATTTCCACGACAGTTTCGACGCCCACTGGCATCCTCCTCGGGTGGATACAGAAACACGAATGAACCCAAAACAAGAGGGAAAAAGTCCAGGGACCGACCGTTAAGAAATTCGCACCTAGGTTAGATCCCATTCTCCCTAGGTTAGATCCCATTCTCCCTAACCTAGGTGCGAATTTCTTAACGGTCGGTCCCTGGACTTTTTCCCTCTTGTTTTGGGTTCATTCGTGTTTCTGTATCCACCCGAGGAGGATGCCAGTGGGCGTCGAAACTGTCGTGGAAATAAACTCTGTCTATTAGAGTGGGTTTTTATTTTCATATTTTGACCTTCACGTAGAAAAAAGTGAAGTTTTTTGCATTTATTGGTGATCCACACAAAACCTAACCTAACCTCACCTAACATATTGGGAAATACCAGTGGGCATGCATAATGCATATGCACTACGCAGCATTACCCGAAAGGTTTGGTTAGGTTAGGTTAGATTTTGTGTGTATCACCAATTTAACACATTGCCTAAAATTTCAGTCAATTTACAAATTGTCTAATTTTAGACATTGTCTGTAACATATATACACATATGTATATATCCTTTTCCGTTTGAATTTTAAGATTTTGCAATTAAAATCCATTAATTTTCTGTTTTTCCAACGAAAATGTCTGAATTTAAAGAAATATAAATTAAATTAAATAATTGTATTAAAATAAAAAATATTTCCCTATTTCATACGTGTATATCGAAAATTCCAATAATGAGCTCCAATTTCATCAATTACAAAGCTTTCCAACTTGACAAAATAATTTGCACAGTTGATTTAAGCAAACTGGAATGTTTCACTTCAGTTCAACTTTCTTCAAAATATTTCAGCGAAGCTTTCTCCAAATTATTACACATTCCACACGAAAGATCGGAAAACGTATACATGCTTTAAACGAAGATAAATTATGGAAAATAACTTTGTAATTTCGTTCATATGACAACTGGATTCAACAAACAGCAAATTTTTTACAATAGTAGCTATGAGGGTGATTAGAGTATACAATGTATAGTAAGCAAACCCAGAATTCAGTCAAATATATTTACATTATTTACGCAACTTTGCAAATATCCATCAGCGTCTGTGTAAGAATCGGAAACTACATTGGCTGCGATGTAATTCATACTTTTTATTTTTTTTATTTTACAGAGATGCACTTTTCTTCATTCAACGTAGGTTTTCTTATGCGCTGCAGTTTGTTCATAGCCAAGCGTTGGAGATAAATTGGCAAATTGTGCTATGACTCGTTACACCCGCATAGACGGTGCGATCAATAAAATCTTTATGATTATTCTAGACATGATGAGCTGAAGATGCGCTCTCTTTGCGATGATACTGGTGATGACCTTTCCTGGTTGTTTCCGCATTAGTTACTCTTTCAGAATTCAGAATTGAGTTTAGAAGTGTACTGACACCAGCTACGTGTTAAATGTCCTGATCTTCACTAATGCGTCGGTCGCTTCGGCCATATTCTGGGTGTCCAACAACGCGGCCCTGCGTAAACCGTGAAATATTGCGAGACCCTTTAATTTGTTCTCGGCTTGCCAGCGATGCGAGCGCACCATTTACGGCTCATTGTTCGTAAACAAGTAAACCCGGCTTCTAGAATATTCCGTTTTTGGAAACTGGGAAAAATAATTTAATAGGAACTGGGAACCAGTGGGGCTGGAACTTTCATCGTGAACCAGTGCCTTGACTCAGAAGCCATCTGGGGCCCTAGAAAAGAACGAACAGTTCTTTTAAGGGTCGAAAATTTAGTGATGTTGGAGGTTGCTTGTCGCATGTTACGAAAGTTCTATTACAATACTGTAATTGTAATGCATTTGCTAGGTCGGTGAAGTAGTCTTGACGGTTTCCTTGCTACTAAACTGTGGTAGCTTGCTAATTTTTTTTCACTGTGGTTCTACTTTTTATGTTATGCCTATACTGTCAGACTACGCGTCTGTTTCAACATACAAAACTGATGAATAATGATAATAGAAAACATTCAAAGTGTGTGTGTGTGTGTGTGTGTGTGAAAATATTCTCTAAATCCCAAGATTTGGAGGGAATTATTTGAAAGTCTTTCAATAACCATTGAAGAAGTTATCATTAAGTAATATATACAGTATATATGTAATCACTCGGTTATCCGTTAATCGAGTTAACCGTGATTTGATGCGGTTTACATCCGCGGTTTCGCGTGATAGCAGAGGGAGGGGTTACGATCTTTGGGAGCGGATGATTTTCACGTCTTGTGGTGAGTAGAGACTACTTAATTGTATATTATAATGAAAGAGAATCGTATCTTATTTATGTACGGAGGGGATGATGATGTTCCAATATAATGTTCGTTTATACACGCCTAAACGGCGAGGCTAATCTTCACCGATTTTAGTATACGCATTAAGGGAGGACTGGGGAAGGTTTTAGTAACACCCCACCCCTCCCAGTCTCCCCCTAGGTCGTGTTTCTGGGGGGGGGAGGGGCTTTTGCGGGCGCAGCAGGCTTTCTAATATATATATATATATATTATATATATATATATGTATATATACACACACAGGATATATATAATGATAATAATAATAATAATAATAATGTAACATTATTCAGTGATACCTAAATTAAAATTTATTTTGATTTTGAATTTAAAAACATAAGGTAAATTAATCAGTGCTATAACGGTTTCGACGAAAATGCAATAATACTGCGTCTTAAAATACAAAACCATAAATCTGTTTTTTCGACCACAAAAGAGACAGATGGAAAATTAGGGTCGCATCTCAGGTCCCTCGGAGGAGGAGCTAGGAAGGAATGTTCAAATTCCTCAGTTAGGATATTTCGTCACACGCGTATACTGTATATATATATATATATATATATATATATAGAAGCTACGCCTTATATATGCACTCTGATTAGTACTGTGTTTTTCTCTAGCAGTATCACTAGTTATTATTTATTATTTATAAAATTTTTAAATAAATTAAGGACTTATTGATAGTATCGGCTGAAATAGGCCTTGCTTGGCAGCGTCCACAGCTCAATGAATAACACCATTTCCCTGTAACTGAGGTGAAGATATTGAGGTAGGAATTTCGACTCCCGATGATGTTCATTAATTAATAATAATGATGATAATATAGGCCGCATTCTTTGGCCTGAGCGCCGCGCCACTTTCCGACCTTCCCGACTGATTATAATTATTAATTATCATCACGTCAGTACCTATAATGTAAAACTCTCGACTCTCAAGAAAAGCATTTACGATTTTTATGTAAATGAACTGCAAAAAAACCTGTAGTTACTCTGTAATAACTTTATAAACATATAATTATATTACTTTGTAAATTTTATGTTCAGTTACGTTCAGTATATTCGTATTAATGTATAAGAAGAAAATGTGCTAATTTTATGCAATGACACGCTGTGAGAGTGATTCTGTGGTGTAACTCTTCACTGATACGAGTCTGACTTATTTATTTATTTTAGTTTACGAGAATTTAGTTTTCTTTGTTGTAGCCTCATTCTCTTTTTAATT
Source organism: Bathynomus jamesi (assembly GCA_023014485.1). NCBI lineage: Eukaryota > Metazoa > Arthropoda > Malacostraca > Isopoda > Cirolanidae > Bathynomus > Bathynomus jamesi. Next base: position 251,755 of record JAJOZX010002891.1, on the reverse strand, counting down.
AGATGATAAACTAAATTAATTTTCTCTCTCTCTCTCTCTCTCTCTCTCCTCTCTCTCTCTCTCTCTCTCTCTCTCTGGATCACCTGAAGCTCAGGGCCCCCAATAAGATCAGAAAAATTTTATTGTGATAAAAAACAATTTATGAGAAACATAAAGGGGGATCGGTTAAGTTAACTGAATGCCGGTTAGGTCAACTGTACGCCCTCGATGATTGGTTAGGTTAAGTCGTAATATTTTCGTTAGTTTTAACGAAAATATCACAACTTAACCTAACCAATCGTAAAGGGCATTCAGTTAACCTAACCGGGCATTATATCCCATAGAACGAATTGTTTGTTTTATTTGTCAAAACTGGGGGAGTATCTTCAGGTGGATCGAGCTGGGGGGAAAGATCTTCAGGTGGACACTCTCGAGGGGGGGAGATCTTCAGGTGATCCCAGATCAGTTTTACACAATGATGATAGAGGAAACTAACATAACCACTACGACTCCTCTCGGTGTAACCTTAACATAAAAATAAAATAAATTTTGCCACCTGAAGACCAAGGCCCCCAATTTTTCACACCTGAAGATCAGGGCCCCCAGATGAGGCTGGGGCCCTGATCTTCAAGTGATCTCTCTCTCTCTCTCAAACACACACACACACACACACACAAGAAGTTCCAAAACATAGCATTGTAATACTTTTATTAAATGTAAATATTAGAATTAAACGTTTTAAAATTCATACGTTTCAATCTTGACTCATTGAAGCTGGAAAAAATCTCCAAATCTAAGCGAAGGAGCTTAAATTGAAAACAAATAACATTATTATGTTCCGAGTTTTTAAATAATTTGCACGCAGTGATTATGTTTTTGCGAAGATGGAACAACTAGGATGGAAGACGAAATATTCAATGCGTACTAATTAAATAAGTTTAAGTTTTCTCGAGATAAAATAGCAAAAGTTTATATTGACGACGTAAGATCTCGTACGTAGTTTGCGTCGCCAACGCCCGTGACTCGCGCGATCAGTGGGTAACACCGTTTCCTCGTTAGCGAAGTGAAGACACTGAGGTTGGGGGTTCGACTCTCGACGGTGCTGGTTAGTAATAATCTAATAGTTAGCGGCGGCGCACTGGGCCGAATTCGTATGGCCTGAGCGCTCTGCTGGCCTTCCTCGCTGTTTATTATCGCGGGTGGTCTAAAACCGTTATAAGAAAGTTTACGAGAACTTAAAAATCGATGAAAATCAGATAAGCAAAATTTACGCGTTTTGCGTTTGAGATCGTACGAGGGGGTTGTAGTACTCTGTCCCCTCAAAAGTTCCTATTACCCGACTCCTCTTCCCTGAATTAATGTCAGGGGGTGGAGCAGCAGCAGCAGCGGCAGTTATTGCCAAGGTTGTTACTGTCAGGGGCGTTATGTGGATAGATGAATGGGAGTTTACATCTTATCCTTCAAATTTATTACTACGGTATAAAAAAATGATCTTAAACGAGGCTTAACTGAAACGTATCTTGTCCATATACATATCACTTCACACCCATACTGTACACTCTAAAAAATGTGTAAAATATCAGTTTGAATCATATTGTAACTGCAACTCATAAACGCATTACACACACACACACACAAGTTCAGCGACGTTGAGTCTGGGTAGTCACTGGATGGGTGAACGTATTCTGCGCGTCCAAATTAGGTAGCCACCCATTGGTTCGGATCCCACGTAAAGCTGTAGGTCCCCTCCGTCACATGATCTTTGCCGTTACAAAGGAGATTAAACAACAACCACTCCTAAACCCCCCAAAACATATATATATATATATATATTTGTGTGTGTGTGTGTGTATATATAACCATACAGCTCGTGCATTCACCACATTTTTAACGGCAGCTACATATAGATTGAAGCAGAGGGACTTTTACCCAACAATTATCGGAACAGGTCAGAGATACTAATTATACGTTCATAAAATTGTAAAATTTGGTATGTGAAATTAAAAAACTTTAAAAAAAGAAAATGTTAATTTTCGCAACAAAAAGGTTTCTTAAACTCGTTTATATATATATAATATATATATATATATATATATATATATATATATATATATATATATAAGAATATGTAGGCACGCGTGGTTAAAGAGCCTAAAGGTATTTCTCGGCTTGTGGAACCGTGTGGTTCGTCCTCCTAACTCGGGGTCCCTCCCACTCGGGGTTCCTCCCACGTGACCTCTTCCTAATTTTCCATCTGTCTTCGGCTGTGGTCAAAATAACAAATTTATGATTTTGTATTTGGAGATTCGGTATTATCGCATCTTTTCTTTTCCTTCAACCCATTCTTTTTATCTCTCGCATAATGAGCAGGACGATCAAAGAGAAAAAGAACACAAATAACCAACTCTTCTCTCATATATTGCTTTTACTTTTATTCAAGTATATATATATATATAATAATTACTTTTATGGTGCTGAACTTTATGGAATATATATATATATATATATATATATATATATATATATATATATTGTAGCATCTCCGTTCAGTGGACTAATGATTCCAATTCTGCGTGATTTGTCACGCCATTTCGTTGTTAACAAAAGGGTCTCGACTAAAAACTCGACTAAAGAGATGAAAAAGAAGATGAGAGAAAAACCGAAAAAAAAAAAAAAATGACATTTATTTTTATCATTTCTTTTTGCCAGGAGGACACAATATGTATTCCATAGCCTACACTCTGCCCAAAGTCACTTTATTATACCGAGGGAATTGGGCATAGTGGGCATATTTTTTTTTTTTTTATCAGGGTTACTTTTTGTATTTCTTTATTTTTGGGTATTTAGGGTATTTTGGTATTCTGGGTATTTTCTTATTCTTTTTTTAATGTATTTCGTTGTTTCTTAAATAATTATGTACTAAAATTCTCTCTCTCTCATATATATATATATATATATATATATATATATATATATATATGTGTATGTATATGTGTGTATGTATATATTATATATATATATATATACACGGTGAACCAAAAGTAGGTGGACAGTAAGTTGAATACGGTTTGTGTTATATTATATTATAACTATGGTGTTCATTATAACATTGGTGTTTGTGTTATATTATATTAAATATTATAACTAAATTTATTTAAATTTTATTTTGTATTATAGTATACAAAAAAATTAAATATGTATTCTCAAAATAAACGTTATCATTTACTGTCCACCTACTTTTGGTTCACTCTATATATATATATTGCGTGTGTAAAAGTAAACATTTTCCAAGACTGCTTTTACATGAATAATGTCTCTTTATCGCGCATGCGTATTGGAATGTAAAATTGAATTAATTTATTTAAATTGATCCCACCGTATCGTAACATCCAATTAAAAGGAATCAGATAAGGTTAGTAATGGCATTATCCTCCTCTCTCTTTATCCATTTGTATAAAAAATATTAATAAAGGGGACAAAAAATAAAAAAGGAAAGAAGCAGGCCTAATGAGCCTTCGCGTACCTTTTATAAATTCACATGCAAATCAGTCTATCATGATAATCATAACAGATGATACGTAAGAGTGTTTGTGAGGAGTTCTTATTGAAATGGCATGACTTTCTCGGTCCGTACCAATACGGTACGTAATTCAGGTTTTCGTCTCGGGGTGTATATATATATATATATATATATAATATATATATATATATATATGAGAGAGAGTGAGTTTCAACCTGTTTCGTAAATGACGTTCGTACGTACGTATGTATGTATGCCTGTCGATACGTACCTGATGCTCCTGTGAATGTATGTACTCGTACTTTATACGGCTCACATATAGCATGAACCCTTTTGATTCTACCCCGTGGGCTCTTAATCCGTATTAGAATCGAGGTGTCATCCTCTCTGTGGAATACTTTTGTACTCTTTAATATCACCAGTCACTCTAGTCTATTTAACCCCTTGCTTAAATAGGCCTATATATATATATGTCTATTGGCTTATTTTCAGCTTTTTCTCTTTTCGTATATAAAGAAAAAAAGACTCGCAATGCGTATCCAAGACGAAAACCTTTCTATCCATCAAGCAACGCCATCTGGTGGCTGGTTGACAAATCATGACAGGTTCTCATTTGTAAAGATGAGCAAGAGTGTTTTGACGGCATGTTAAATTATTATTAGAACCTGGATCATTCTTCTGCAGGCGAGAGACATGACTGGAACTTCCATATACGAAAAATACAATACCATAAAGGATAAGAATTGTTAAAAAGCGGACTTTTTTTTTAATATAATTGTTTTTTACGGATATATCTGATTATAAGGGTGTGTTTGCCTATATATAGATAGGCTAATAAGAATTTTTTTAAATATATTATAAAATAATGAATATATATATATATATATATATACACAAAATTATCCAACCAGAATTCGAACCCGGAACCTCTTGAGTAGGAGTCGCGAGCACTGCCATCACACTACGACACGGTAAAGGTAACACAACCTGTCTTATTCCCTCAATAGTACCCCAATGTTACATCAGAGTGATTTGAATTAAATCCTGTCATTACCTCGAGTGCGGGAGGGTTAACACGTAAAATGCCTCTGTCTGGACGTGAAAGTATTATGGATATCCCCGGTTGAAAAATACGACAAGTTGTTATAACTTTTACCTCGTTGCAATGTGGTAGTAGCGTTCACGACTGCTACCCAAGAGGTCTTGGGTTCGAATCCTGGGAGAAGTTATTTTGTATTATACAAAAATCACTCTTGTTCATGCATAATATTACGCGCACACTTTTTTTACAGATATATTTGTATAAGGGTGTATTTACTTATATATAAATATAACAACATAATTTTTAATAAAAAATAGTATAAAACAATGAATATACAAGTATAATATTATTCTATTTTTGTATATTTCAGGGAAATGAAAAACTGACTAATGTGTAATGGTGGGAATGTTTTTATAAACACACACACACACACACACTGTATATATTAGATTATGTGCCAGCAAAGAAGTGGATCGAAATTTTTTATTTTCAATAAATAAATAAATAAAACTTTTTTGATGTTGGCACTTAAAAAGGCTTTGGAATATCACCATTAATATGTAATTTTATATAAGTTAATTTCACTGGTTACTTCCCACTCAGTCCTTCCCATTCCCATTAAGAATGCACAAAGTGAGAAGAAATCGACAATTGAGAAAAAACAAAAACAAAAACCTAATCCCTTATTCATAAAAAGAATACAAATTACATAAAGTTTCACAATATTTTTATGTACAATTTAAATGTCTGATATGGCATTAATATATTCACAGTATTCTAATCTGAATATACTGTTGGAAGCATGGAAGCTTTTTAGGCAAAATTAGTGGGATTCACTTTATTTATTGCACAACTGAAGTGAAAATGGCAAGTAATAATAATAATAATGGTATAATAATAATAGTAATAATAGTAAATTAAAGGTAAAAAGTTTACAAAAATAGCTGGCAAAATGTTTGATTATTTTACATAATTTTAAATAAAATGATCACGTGCGTATTTAGTACAAAATAATGGTGTTTAATAATGGTGTTTAATGAAATTATAGTATTTTAGATAGGCTATCATCTTCTTCTTCTATCTTATATATACTATAAAAAGGGAGTCCTATCTGTCCGTCCGTCCATCTCAGAAATATCAGAAATAATAATGGTCCAAGAATAGATCTTTGTGGGACTGAGACCCGCTAGTTAGCATCCCCTTGTTGGATAAGTTATCTTTTACTCTGATGTATTGGTGACGAATTGTGTGATACTATTTGAACCAATCGAAGATATTTCCTCTTATTCCTTTTGTGTGAAGTTTATTCAATAAAATCTTCGTGCGAAAGTGTATCAAATGCTTTTAACGAGTCGAGGAAGACGAAGGTAGTGCTTTTTTTGCCGTTCAGGTTCTGATAGGAAACTTCTAATAGTATGTTTATGGCATCGTCCGTTGTATGTCCACCTCTAAACCCGAGTTGTGTTTTAGGTAAAATTAGTTAAAATATCGTATTTGATTAAGTTTATTGCGTACGACTTTTTCAAATACTTTACTTAAAGTTGGCACTACGGAAATGGGGTGTTTAGGTTTCCCGACTTAAATACAGGACATACTCTGGCTTCCTTTAGACTGTCAGGGAATATACCTTGTGTTACTGATTCATTTCTTAGTTTGCTGAGTGGTATTGCAATTTCATCGGATACTAATTTGTATATTTTTATCCCGATCGTATTGATGTCAGAATCTTTATATTTTAGATATTTTATCGCTAAAGAGATATCGTTAGGTAGGATTGGATCAATGAAATTGGCTATTTTGGGGATCATTGTAAGAATTTCCGCCTTGTGCGAGGTAAGAAAAGGAATTTTTAAAATCTTTTTTGCGTTAATTCCTTCAGAATGTTCCATAGCCTTTTGGGGTTGAATTTTTTACATCAATTTTTAAATAGTGTTTTGCTTTCGCTCTTTTAATGAATGCGTCAAGTAAGTTACGGTAATTTTTATATGTCTTTTCGGTAATAATATGAGTTTTTCCATAAAAGAGAGTAGGTTTCTTCATTTGAGAAAAATATCACTCCCATTCGCGTTCGTGGTAAAAGCGACAAGTGACAATGGTTTATATTTATTAACCTAACTAAACTTAGCCTAATTTAATCTAACCTAACTTAACGTGGACCGAAGTGGGAAAGCGGTAGATGAGAACGAGAATGGCATGAAATGGAAATAGATAGATTTGAGCATTTCCTCCCTCGATATTCTCACTCGTGGATTTTTCACTCTGGGACACCGAATGACATTGAATGGATTGGTACCGTTAATTTCACTTGATGTAAAGTACTTCTCCACACACACTAACATTCAGTTTTTCTTCGGGAACGAAGAGTTTGCAAGATATGTGAGGATTAACTTCGAAATAAACTCTTCGAAAGCCAGCTTCAATTTCGAGACGATTCAGCAATAAAAGTTTTTCCTGAAATCGAAATTTAGGTTAATTTCTTCTGCTTTGATGTAGAGTTACGCTTCATCGACAAGTGTTCTGCGCGTGGGTTAGGTTAGGTTGGAGGTGCCGATGATATGTCGATGAAATTATTTTATATTTATATATATACAGGGTATACCATAAGCAGTGGTGTAGTGCTGTGGGAACGGCGTTCCCTTACTTTTTTTGGTAGACGGAACGGCGTTCCCTCACTATTTCAAATAAATCCGAACTTACAAATCTCTAACGTCATGAAATTTTAATTCTCACCCCTAGAAGAAATATGAGAAAGAATCATTAACTGTTTCATTTCTTTTAGCTTCGACTGAGGTAATGCTAGCCTATAAAGATCTGGTGAAACAGTCACCACGGCGTACCAGTTAACTTTTTTTTAGTTAATCATTCCAGTTGTTAGCTATTTTTATTGATCGTACTGGATGTCGTATATCTAATGACACTGGAAATACTGCATCTTCAACCTTGGAATATATCCTAATATCCAGTGCATATGACCTCAAAATATCCCTGAAATTGGTCAGATTTCAAAAGATTTCCCGGGGGCTTACAGTGCCCCCGGACCCCCAGCTGTATGGGCTCGCCGCGCTCGCCATTGTCCCCCCCGCATCTGAGTAACACTTTCAAAATGCGTTCCCTCACTTCTTTATTTAGCACTACACCACTGCCCATAAGTCCTAATCGGTTATAATTAAGTGAAAATCCATCTAACGGATTCTAAAAAAAAAATTAAATTAACTTTTTTTTAACAAATATTTCTAAACTTATAAACTTTTTACTTTGGTTTATTTTGTATTTCCGCTTAATTTATCATATATATATATGCGCCTCGGTGGTGTAGTGGTTAGCGTCGCTGACTACGAATCCATCGGCCCTGGCTCGAAACCCGACGGCAGCCGACGCGCAGCAAAACCCAGCTGTTCATCCTTCCACCCAATAAAGAAAGTGGTTGGTAGATAAATGGGTACCCTAGGTGGGCTTAGTGGTTAAGACGCTGGGCTGCTGATGGGGCGTGGTTCGGATTCCACGTTAAACTGTAGGTCTAAGGTGGAGTGAAAAGCTTGACCTTCGTCAGAATGAACAATTCGGGCAGAAGCTAACCAAAGGTTTTATATATATATTGGGATGATGTCCGTCTGATTGTTGTGGTCGCTTATACGCATTTAAATGGCTAGGGTAATCTGCACCAAATTTAGTATACACATTAAGGGAAAACCAGGGAAGGTTTTAGTAACACACTCACCCCTCCCAGTCACTCCCTAGGTTGTGTTTCGAGGAGCTTCAGCTGCGCAAGGCGCAGCGGGCATCTCTCTCTCTCTCTCTCTCTCTCTCTCTCATATATATATATATATATATTATATATATATATATATATATACACACATACATATAGTTCATTTGACGTATCCACTTCTTAACTGAATACGCCCATGGTACATTTTATCATTTTATTACATAAACCTATATAATCTGTGTATCTTAACCTAAATTAAGTTGTATAACAGACAGAATTGGAATAAGGTACCTATGTTCTCTCTCAATGAGAATGAGAAGTTTGTTTTATATAACAACTGAAAGTGACCAACCTACGTACGTAGATTTCAGATTTTAAATGGAAATGACTAACCTAACCTAACCTAGCGTAACCTAACCAAACTTAACATAACCTAATTTAACTTAACATTGATCAAATCGACTCCTGTAAAGTCGAACTGTTTGAACTGAGGCGCGCTAAGAATTTTTAGCGTCAACTTTATGCGAGTCCACGTTATTTCTCTAGACCAATAGTTATCGATTGGAGTGCCACGGCACCCTGTGGTTCCGCGGGTGCTCGTTTGGGATGCCGCGTAAGTTCGTGGAAATGACGAAAATAAGTATTTAAAAATTTTGAACGTTATTCGAGATATGTAAATTTAAAATGAACCTATACATTTGCCATTTATCGTGTTCATCCGTAAATCGTATACGAGCTCAGTTCGAAGTTACGTGGTGGTGTTCGTGGGTAGAGGTGGGGACTGGATGTTGAACAGCGGGAGACTGTTTGCCGCGAAAGAACAGATGGCATTAGGGTGCCATGTATCAAAATAGGTTGGGAATCACAGCTAACTCTACACCGACGAAATCTGGATATAAAACCTGATATTTCATTATTTAAGCACGAAGAGAAATTATGGTGCATTACTATTTAAAACAACTGTCTCTAGAAATAAGTATGAGTGTTACGTTCATGAATTTTATCTGTATTCACAAAAGAAAATCATCATTTACACACACACATACACACACACACACTGTGTGCACATCTCCACATGAGCGAGATGTTATCTTAAAAAACTAATTAACCAACTCCAATTTAACCTGACCTACCTTTAGTACCATCGACCCGAGAAAGGGGTGATAAGTGTTTCGAACGCAATTAAAGGCTCGAAAAGTGTTTTCTGTTAAGTCATTAAATAGTGAGGTACTCGCTAATCTAGCCTAACCTAACCTAATTAGGACTAACATCTCTTTTTTTTATCTGACGATAAAAATGTTTTTAGATATTTTTATTTGAAATTTTAATGTTCTAAGCTGCCAAAAAGTGTTACCTCACAAAATTTTTTTTTATTCCACTACATCTGCGAATTATCACACACTCGACTTCACTTATGCCCAGTTGTCTACGTACTTGTGTTTGTTCTCGCATTATCATTGGTAGCGCCTTTTCATTAATTATCCACAGTGCCTTTTCGTAATAGTTAATAATGATTGTAAATTCATCTACTGATTGCCATATACAATAGTTGAAGTGATTTTAAAAATCAAAATCCTCCTATACATCGAGGTAAGAACAAACTTTCCTACGACCGGTCTAACGCGTGTTTTATGACTCTCCTGACATGGATTTTAGAGGGAACTCATGCGGACTCTGGTAATCAGAGCTTTTATGCATGATAAACATTTTAAAAGCATCTCGCAGCGGGGGCTGTTGTTTGCATTTCTACTGGTCTCATGTTTCTTTTAATTGATCTTTATCACTAGTTCAGGGTTCAGTCGCAGGCAATAGAAAGAAAGTGTTGTTGGCACTCGTACGACAACAGCTGGCACTGAATGAATGTAGCTTTTAGCGTATAATTTAAGTTATTACACACCGAACTGACCAGATATTTCCTAATAACTTTACTTCACTTTCCGCGTAAGTCCTTGTTATTCGGTCAATTTCGATTATAGTGGTGTGAATCAGACATCCTTTATTGGATAGGGTGAAGCTAGCTGGAAACTGGCACTGGTTGTTATACAGCGAAGACTGGTACCTCTCGCTTTTCCCTTCACCTTCCTTCCCTATTTGGCGTTGAAAAGCGGTCCTAAATAAGTGAATAATTGGGTAATTTGTGTGTGTATTACCTCCAAAATAGTCTTCCATTTTGCGTACGGTACATCTTTCAGAAGGTAAAATAAATGAATTTCTACTGCCAGTTGTTTTATGTCCGAAAACGAATTTTCATCGAACATCTGCTGAAGTGTCTGCGCAAATTTTAAAAAAAAATGCATAATCAGGTGCGATAGGTATTTGCCAATTCTATGGTTATATAATTTTATAGTCTTTAGAAACATAACATTTATTATGCTTTCTGTCAGCCCGTATACAAATCGCTAAATTTATTTGCTTCATTTTACTTAAAATTTGGTGGTAATATATATATATATATATGTGTGTGTGGTGTGTGTGTAACCTCGCAGCAGTTCCGTGCGTTGGTCTCTCTTTACTGGAAGGTCAAACTGGTGCCCCCCCTTCTCTAGGCCTGGCCTGGTGGAGGAAGTTATGGTGTTCAGTTTGAGGCTAAGCACTAGTTTTTCTATTGTTTTCTGTACGTACCGTATATTATGGTGTACATCTCTCTTCTTTCCGGCGAATACAGATTTAACTTAAGTAGTCTTTCCCAGTAGTTGAGTTCTTTACAGCCATTAATCTTGGCTATGAAATTTCTTTGTACTTTTCCTAATTTATTGATTTTTTTTTTCTTTTTTATAGGGAGACTTCAAGACTGAGCAGTATTCCAGTTTTGGTATGATCAGTATTTTCAGTAAGGGAATCATTACTCCTTTGTCCCTTCTTTTAAAGGTTCTCAACATCTGACCCGTAATTCTTCTTGCTTTGTTTATCAGTATCTGATTTTGTGTCTCAAATTTCGCATCGTCGGTCGTTATAACTCCTAAATCTTTTGCTTCCGTGTTTCTTTGGATTTTCTGCCTATTTGGGGCATAATTATTCTGTTTGTTCTAGCTCCTCGTTTTTTTATATATCTTAGGAGCTGAAAATATTTAGTGTTAAATTTCATGTTTACTTCTGCCCATCTGTATATTCTGTTTGTGTCCGTCTGTAAGAATTTCACATCGTCTGCATTTCTAATTTTTCTGCTGATTTTTGTATTGTCACCAAAGGATGTTACTATACTATTGCTGTTTACTTCATTGTTTGTCTGTTAGCATGATAATGAAAAGGAGAGGGGCCAATACTGTTCCTTGTGGTAATGAGCTGCGTACTTCCGATTCTGATGATGTTATACCTTGAATTTTAACGACTTATAGACGTTCTCTGAGGAAGGTGTAGATTCATTTTCCAACTTTGCCTGTTATTTCCATGTTTCATTTTATGTGCTATTATACCATGAGCACGCTTGTTGGATGCTTTAACAAAATCTGTGTATATTAGGGGAAGGTGGGGCAACTCGGAACCCGTAAGGAAATCACAATTTTGTTGGCATATAGGACGAGTATTTGTACCCATTTAATAAAAAAAACATTTATCTTCACCTGTCTTCCATTCTGTATCACTTTTTAAGCGTTCTAGCTTTGCATTAGGTGTAACTAGAATTTGAGAAAGCCGTTGCAATTTTTTGGTTAAAAAAAATCGTGGGGCAACTCTGAACCCGGGGTTCCTTTTTGCACCTTTTCCCAAATTTCAGTACCACGCGGTCACTGATGAAATTTCAGACACGACAATATGTGAAAATCAAACATTGATCCATAAGTAGCCTACACACAAAAAAAGCAACAAAATAAGTTCTTACAACTTTGGAATTATGAATCAAGGGAAAATTTCGCTGATGATAGATCAAATGGAGCAGAAAAAAAAATTCTAATTTTTGCGGAGCTGCGTGTCGCAAGTTCGCAACCCGCCCTCACCATTGTCTCAAGGCCACTGATCAGTGTCGGCACCGAGGGAGATAGATTAAAGCTAGATGGCAGCACTAGTTTGGACTGTAGAGTGGGTGTATATATATATATATATATATACATTTCAACTGCAAAGAACACGCAGTATAATTAACGTAAAGAACGACGCTTGTATAGGAGAACATTCCGCGCAAGATGAGGAGGCAGAACGAACAAATGAAAAAATGAGGTAACCACCCGGGAATCGAACCCGGGATCTTCCGATTGCCGGTCAGATATGATAACCACTACACCATGGTCCTCACTCGATCAGAAGTCGTAATCCTCCTACATACGCGCAGAAACCAATGCCCCGAGGGGGGCACCTCCCGCATGCCGCACCTATATATACATTTCAACAGCAAAGAACACGCAGTATAATTAACGTAAAGAATATATATATAGGGTGTCCCCTAAGTCCGGCATCATAGGAGAAATTCATATTTTTCTATTTCTACAAACCATAATTCATATTTTTCTCTTTCTTCAGGCCATAATGTCTGTGAGCAAGGAAGAACGAATCCAGATAATTCTACTCAGGAAATCGGAGTCAAAGAGAGGCCGCTGCTGAATTTAACAGACTGCATCCAGACCGCGAGCCAATAACACAGAGTTGTGTTAGCAGACTTGTTGCAAAGTTTAAGGAAACAGGATCCATAGAAGATAAACCTCGCAGTGGACCTTCAAGGAGGTCCACTGACGATGATACAGCGACTGCTATCCTGGCTCATTTTAACAGAAGTCCCAATAAGTCTCTTCGGCGATTGTCCGCCGAGACAGGAGTGTCGAAAAGTAGCATCCATCGCATTCTTCAGGCTCACAAATGGCATCCATGTAAACTTCAGATCCTACAGAAATTAAGCGATGATGATGATCCCGACCGGCGGATGGAATTTTGTGAATGGGCTACGGAACAATATGCTCGGGATGCCAATTTCCCGTCCACCATTCTGTTCAGTGACGAGGCTATTTTTTATGGAAATGGTGAGGTAAATCGACAGAACACCCGCGACTGGTCTCAAAACAACCCTCACTGGTATATCTCTTCAAAGGAACAAGGTGCATCTCGGGTGATGGTATGGTGTGGCATTTGGAAGGATCGCATCATAGGCCCCCTCTTTTTCGATGAACATGTCACTGGAGGCACCTACCTACGTATGCCCAAGGAAGAAGCATTTCCCAGTGTCTTGAACGAAGAAGGAAATTTCCCAACATGGTTCCAGCAAGACGGCCTCCTGCACATTACAGCACCCAAGTAAGGGAATACCTGTACCAACAATTCCCTGGTCATTGGATAGGACGTCGAGGGCCTGTGAAATGGCCAGCTAGAAGCCCGGATCTCACGCCACTAGATTTTTATCTCTGGGGCCACTTGAAAGCGCTGGTATACGCAGAGAAAATTAGGAGTGTTAAACATTTACGGCAGCGCATTATTGGGGCATGTAACACCATTACTCCTGACATCATTCACCGTGTGCTTGCTGACTGGGTATCACGTCTGAATTTGTTTATTGAAAACAATGGTGGACATATTGAGCACGTTCTGTAAATAAAAGCTTTTGTTTTGCCTTTTTTTATTATTTTTCCTATGATGCCGGACTTATGGGACACCCTGTGTATATATATATATATATATATATATATATATATATATATATATATATATATATATATATTATGTTACCAAAAGTATTTAAACATAAATAAAACAAAAGATACGTCACTTATGCTTTAACACTTGTTTAATTCATCTCAGAGCCACTCTTTTGCTTGAACAATTGGGTTGCAGTCCAGGCTTTGTGACAAAGGGTATTGTCGTGTTGGTACAGGTATGGGCCCTCACCATAAAATTTCTTCAGTGCTGCTATTGTACTGTTGTCCAAAGTGTTACATTACACTCCAGCAATCATTGCGCTCTTCGCAAACGCAAATGGCTCTAGTCAAGACCGTGAGAAACATGCCAATACCATCAAACTGCCACCTCCATCATGGTCAGGACAATGCGCTGAAGATCGAAGCGTTCTCTGGGCTGTTACCACACCGAGACTCTACCATCGGATGAAAACAGTGTGTAGCGAAACTCATCACTGCATAGGTCGCTGTTCTAGTCCCCATTTTCGCTAAGCTTTGCATTCCGAGCTATAACATGTGGTTTATGGGCAACTGCTTTTCCATAGAATCCTTCTACATGCAGTTCCCTTTGTATACAGTATTAGACACACTTGCCGAAAGACTTGTTCGCTCATTACCCTCTTGGGTGATGGATTTTAGGTGACACATCACTCTTTCATCACCACACGTTTCAGCTTTCGTCCCGCACTCATTTTGTCCCAGTGTTTGGCCTTCCTAGGCTGGGCTTTACACTAGCATGCTTCACAATCTTCCCCTTTAAAATTTTCATAATCTTACGTATAGTCATACCTGCGATATTTTTTTTTATGCCGGATGGAAGGCCAAGGGCGAATGCCCGCAAAAGCGCCCCCCCTCCCATAGAGGAAGAAGAGAGCCAAAATGAAGGTCCAGGGTTTTCGAGATGCCTAGACACTGCGTTTTAAAGATGGGAGGTCATATGCGTTTGAAAGATTGAGGTCATAGACAGGAGGAAAGATGGATTGAGGAAGATTGTTCCAGACTGAAAGACTGAAAATACCGATTAACCCTTGCATTAGATAGTTGGACAGAATAGGAATGAGAAAGCATCAAAAGTCGGGTACTTCGTGCTCTCCATAAAGGAGGGGGCATGCAATTAGAGCAGCGGTTCTTAACCTTTTTCGTGTCATTTCCCTTTTCGACCAGTTCACCCTACCCGATTTCCCCCTCCATTAGGATACAGAAAAAAGTAGCCTCGAAGACAAAATTTAATAACATTAGCAATCTTATAATGCACACTAATTATATGATCACCAAACAAAATTTCCCCCCTGGATTCCTGAAATTTCCCCCAGGTTAAGAAATGCTGAATTAGAGAGCAGAAGAACAGTGTCCGTTAAATGGCAACAGTAAAGAGGCAATATTGCGGCGATGAGAGAGGAACTTAAGACAGTCAGTAAGAGGCGGGGAATTGATGAGACAAAAAGCCTTTGATTCCACCAAGTCAAGCAGAGCTGTGGGGGTTGAGCCACCCCACACACGAGAAGCGTACTCCAACAGGGACGAACAAGACCCCTGTACAGAGACAGCAGCTGAGTTGGGATGAAGAAACTGCGAAGCCAGGACAGCACACCTAACGTCTTAGAAGCTGTTTTAGGAAGAGAGTATATGTGATCTTTCCAGGAAAGATCACGAGTAAAGAAAACGTCAAGAATGTTAAGAGAAGAAGGATTGAGTTGTGTATTGTTGAAGGTAAGGGGATAGTCGTGTGAAAGATTGTGACGGGTAGACAAATGAAGGAACTGAGTTTTTGAGGCATTGAAAGCCACAATGTTTTCTCTGCCCCAATCAGATATAGTAGAAAGATCAGAGGTCAGCTGCACCATAGCCGTCCCACGCGAATCATGGAGTGACTGTTGAGAAGGACGCTTTGTGAAGCGGGTGGAGAAGTTGAGTGAAATCATCGGCACAGGAGTGGATAGGGCACGAAGTGCGATTTAATAGATCATTGATAAATAAAAGGAAAAGCGTGGGTGATAGGACAGAGCCCTGAGGAACTCCACTATTAATTAATAGCTTTAGGAGAAGAACAGTTGCCATCTACAACCGCAGCTGTAGATCGACCGGAAAGGAAGTCAGAGATGAAGGCACAGATAGAAAGATAGAAACCGAAGTGGGCAGTTTGGAAATTAAAGATTTCTGCCAAAATCAGTCAAAAGCTTTTGATATGTTTAACGCAACAGCAAAGGTTTCACCGAAATCCCGAAATGAGGATGACCAAGAGTCAGAGATATACAAGAAGATCGTCAGCAGAGCTTCCCTTTTGGAACCATACCGACGATCTGAAAGAAGAGTGTGAGAAAAGAGGTGTTTAAGAATTTTCCTATTAAGGGTAGGAACAGAACAATTGTTATCTGGAAATTTCGGATACTGGCAACGAAAAGTCTGTCCCAATACTTTTGGATTTTTTCTATATACATACTGTATATATACAGTATATTCGGGCGGTTCAAATAAATGAAAATTAAAAATTCAAGCAAGCATGTATCAGGTCATCCCATAAGTAATGTCGTTTTTTAGATCGGAATTTGAAGGACAAAAAAAAACTCAACTGAAACTTTTTAATCTAGTATATATTTTCCATCGGAATCAATGACACTGCCAACGTCCTACAAGCTTTTCAATGCCATGTTTATAAAATTCAGGCGGTTTTGAGGCAAAAAACGTACAAAGACTGGTGTGCAGATCATCTAAAGAAGTATACTGTTTCTCGTCAAGATAGTTTTGCAGACTCCTGAAGAGATGATAATCTGAAGCCGCAAGGTCTGGAGAATATGGAGGATGTGGAAGTTTTTCCCACCCAAGCTCCTCAGTTTTTGCGGAAGTGATCCGAGCGGTATGAGGACGTGCGTTGTCGTGGTGGAACACGATTCCTTTCCGATTAACCAAAGAAGGTCTCTCTTCTTTTAGTGCAGTGTTCAATCGATCCAATTGTTGACAGTAGACTTGAGCGGTGATTGTTTGGTTGTGTGGTAAGGTTTCAAAGTGTATTACACCACCTTTATCCCACCAAACACTAAGCAACACTTTCCGAGGATGAAGATTTGGTTTTGGCTGTGGTGTCGCTGGTTTTCCGGCACAAACCCACTGTCGACGGCGCTTAACATTCTGGTACACTATCCACTTTTCATCACCAGTCACTAAACCGTGCAAAAACGGATCTTGGAGTTCACGGGAATGAAGAACTGTGCTAATGTTTACCCGCACCCTCAGATTGTCGACCGACAATTCATGTGGCACCCATTTTCCTAACTTAGGCACTTTCCCGAGTTGTTGCAAATGTCGATGGATGGTGGACGGGGATGAATTGAGTTTCTGGGCCAATTCTTCGACAGTTGTTGAACAGTCTTCTTCAAGTGCGGCTAACAGCAGGTCATCATCAAACTCAGCAGGGCGTCCAGAGCGTGCTGCATCTGTCAAACAGCAGTCACCATTCCTAAACTTTTGAAACCACCTTTGACATTTTCTCACATGCAGAATATCGTTGCCATAAACGTCCTGAATGTTTCGCGTTGCTTCAGTAGCACTATTTCCTTTTTTGAACTCGTAAAGCATTATATGCCTGATATGCTCTTCTGATACCGCTATGTTTATGAGGGGTTCACATAAAGCAAAACACACGTCTTCACTGGTCAAGGTCTGTAAAGTATGTAGCGAAACACGATAGATCTCCTCTTAGATATAACCTTCGGAAAATTTATGCTTAAACCGAGTAGGACTAGTTTAAACTTAATCTATCGTAAAATACGACATTACTTATGGGATGACCTGATACTTTTTTTATTAGACTTAAGAACATAAAACTCTGAGACGAATTTGAGTGGAATCCGAGAGTATTTACTCGGTGCTCAAGCATTAGAATATGTACAGTGGGTGAATTGGATAAATAACATTTAGATAACCAATGAATTCACAATATAACGTTCAGTGATGGCACAAATGCATTGATATCACCTTAATATCATACATGAAATCTAGTCGCCTGAACATTTACCGGTGGCCAATGTCGACTTATTCTGGTGACTGGTCAGGAAATTAGTGCTGGTGCATTTCCACTACGTGTAAGAGGAACTGCTTTTGAGTCTCGGCTTTGGTAATGGTTGCATTAAAATTCTTTATCAATGACACGCCCCTTTCAGCACTGTCGTTGATAACATTGAATCTTTACATGGATAGGAGGGATCGTCTATCGTCTTGGTGATTTTTCCACTCATCAGGAGATGTCCTAAGAACCCTCGGCTGATCTTGAAAGTATCAAATAACTTGAATAACGCTGAATCGACAAAGTCTGAGAGATCCATCCTCTCAACTGAAACGTTTCCTTTGTATTTTCTCCGATCTTTCTTTAGTGTTCCTCTCTCTAATAAATTTGCTGCCTCAACCATTTTCATCTTTGTTTTCCGACAAGGTTTCAAACGAAACAAAGCCAAACCAGGAGGAGATTGTAGACACTAATCGACCAGGGAAGTACATGACCGTAAATTTCCCTCAATCGGCGGGCTCTGAAAATTTAAATACCAGAAGCCCCGTACGACAAATCGGCAATCTAGACTCTAGAGTAATCGAACATGAGCTTGAGCACCCACTGAAAGTTTTGCTACAAAGTAGAAATTTGTCATGAAGATTTTTGTAAACAAGTAGAATTAAAACATCCACATGCTCAGTGACTTGCCTACAATAAAATTTTTCACCCCTATTACATGAACCGCCCTAATATATATATATATATATATATATATATATATATATATATATATATAGTGTGTGTGTGTAAATTTTGTATTTATTTATTTATTTATTTTTTATGTACAGTCTATACCAAATTTAATCGTCGTACTTACTCCCCATTCGCTACTCTCAATATCTATCTTCAGGTAATCTATCGTCCTTCCTTCGTGTTCTAACAGCATGAGAATGTTTTTAAAGGTGATAAGTGTTTCAACAGATTCTTGCTGATGCTTTCGGTCTTCGACGTGCATCTTCATATTCTTCTCGTACAGTCCGTAATGATGGAACTTCAGCTGTTTGAAAGGTTGCAGAACCGTCTCTAACTCCTGGATGTGTGGAATTAAAAGTTTACTGAGGAAATCTGTATTTAATATACATTATCTATTTGCATTTTTATTTCTCTCTCAATCCATAACTAATCAACCGCATGTTTTGGGCATGTGATGATGTCCACGCTAACAAAACAGACGGCAAACTTTGCCCAACAACCAAACATTCTTTACACCATACTTTTTTTTTAACACCACGTCCTACATACGTGAGAGTTAGTTCATAAATTTCCTTAAACATAAACAATAGAAAAGTACAAGATAATATTCTTTTCACTAATCAGTTGGAAAAATAACATACGAATGGGATTTTAAATTCATAACCAAATAATTCTT
>JAJOZX010002891.1:200000-230000 GCA_023014485.1 Bathynomus jamesi | reverse complement strand
AGCGGCGCCCTCTCGCGCCGAATGGTGACGTCAGCGGATATACACTTATAGACGAAAAGGGTTTATCTTGGTGTTGCCTATCCCCCATTACAATTTGTACAGAAAGTTTTCAAACACCCTGTATATACAGGGCGTCCCAAAAAAATGTATACACACTTTAAATACTTATAAAGGCAGTGTTTATTAAAATACATTTCATTTTCAAAATGTAATAGAATCTACAGACATTATTTAATTGTTTTGTCAACGCCTGTTTTCAAACTGACGTCCGTTCTGGTCCAGGCACTGCTGATAACGCGAAGCAATGGAATCGCAAACATCACGAAACATTTCGTTTGGTATTTGTGTGCATTCTCGTTCAATGGCTGCTCTCAATTCAGCGACTGTTGCAGGTTTTATAGCGTAGACTTTGTCTTTTAAGTATCCCCATAAAAAGGTCTAGTGGTGTGAGGTCTGGTGAACGCGGAGGGTATTCTACGAAACCCCTTCGTCCAATCCACATCCACATCGTGCCAAGTACCACTCGCAATACTCCACTCTTCGGTCCGGATCATCATCTTCATTAATAGCATGGACTAATCTTGGAATGTAACTTTTCCATTGACAGCGCTTCAAAATGCGTTGGACAGACGATTCTGAAATTCCTACCTCACGACTCGCTTGCCGCACAGATTTTCTTGGACTTTGTTGATACGTTTCCAGTACTCTTTCTTGCTTTGTGGGGCTTGTCGATGTCCGTGGTCTTCCGGAACGCTTCTTGTGGACATTCTGAACAGTTCCATCGGCTTCAAACTTATCTCTAATTCGAGTGATGGTAAGTCGCGTTGGTGGATCTGTTTGAAACTCCCTCCTAAACTGTCTTTGCACTTCAACTGCGTTTTCACACTTCCAGTAGCATTTTAGAATGAATTTCCTTTGTTCAAAGCTTAGTCTGACTGCCATTATTAATTCTAATGGGTTTAACTTGGAAAGAAAGAAACATCAATTGAGCTATCAGCTGTTAAAGTGTGTATACATTTTTTTGGACGCCCTGTATATATATATATATATATATATATATATATATATATATATATATATATATATACCTTATGAACCTTATGTTGTTTCGTGCGTTGGTCTCTTCACACGGAGGTCAAGCTGGTGGCCCCGCCTCTAGGTCTGGCTTGGTGGAGGAGCGAGTTGCTTTCTTGCGCTCTCGACCGTACATAGCCAGGCACGCCCGGCTCATCTGGTACCGTCCTGAGCTAGGCATCCAGTCTTCTCTTGAAGACTTCAAATTTGACCCCCGTTACATTTCTGAGGTCCTTTGGAAGCTGGTTGAAAAGTCTTGGCCCCCTAACAACCAAGCTATTTTCCTTCAGGGTTGAGGAGGTCCCTTGTCGTGCCTTTAATTTGGGAACACTACACATTCTGCCTTTCCTATTTTCCAGTGTTGTTTGAATGGTAATTGGGTTTAGTTTTAGGTTTGGTACCAGTTTTTCGATCATTTTCCATATGTAGATTATGGTGTACCTCTCTCTTCTTTCCAGGGAGTACAGATTTCGTTTACGTAGTCCTTCCCAGTAGTTGAGTTCTTTGCAGCCATCAATTTTGGCTGTGAAATGTCTTTGTGTTTCTTCTAGTTTATTAATTTCTTCCTTTTTATATGGGGACGTCAAAACTGAGCAGTATTCAAGTTTTGGTATAATCATTGTTTTTAGCAGGGGAATCATTACTGTCCTGTCCCTTCTCTTGAACGTTCTTAGTACCTGTCCGGCGACTCTTTTTGCTTTATTTATCGCTACCTGTTTTTGTGTTTCGAATTTCGCATCATCTGTCATTATTATCCCGAGATCGATCGCTTTCGTGCTTCTCTGAATTTCCTGTCTATCTGGAGCATAATATGCAGTCTGTTGAAGTTCTTCTTTACTACCATATCTCAATAGCTGAAATTTCTCGGTGTTAAATGACATGTTGTTGTCTTCTGACCATTTGTATATTTTGTTCGTGTCCCTCTGCAAGGCTTCCACGTCATGTACATCGCTGATTTTTCTGCTGATCTTTGTATCGTCTGCAAAGGATGTTACTATACCGTTGCTGTTTACTCCGCTGTCTATATTTGTTAGCACGATAATGAACAGGAGTGGGGCCAGTACTGTCCCTTGTGGTACTGAGCTGCGTACTTCCGATTCTGATGATGATATACCTTGAATTTTGACGACCTGCAGACGTTCTCTGAGGAAGTTGTCGATCCATTTTCCCACTTTGCCTGTTATTCCCATATATTTAATTTTATGTGCTATTATACTGTGGTCACATTTGTCGAAAGCTTTATTAAAATCTGTGTATATAACATCGTAGTTGCCAATGCCTTCCAATGCATCTAGGATATTGTTGTAGTGTTCTATTAGTTGTGATAGGCATGATCTGCCTGATCGGAATCCATGCTGATTTTCGTTGAATCTTTCCCGTGTCTCCAGGAAGTCATAAATTTTCTCTCTAACTCTTCTTTCAAATACTTTGGTGAGGTGAGACGTCAATGACACTGGTCCATAGTTCTTTGCTTGAGATCTGTCCCCTCCTTTATATATAGGGACAACGTTTGCTCTTTTCAAGGTGTAGCTATTTCATTTTTACAGTTTTTAATCAATAATGCGTTCCAATTGTTCGGACCTGCAGATGAATGTAGTTTCATTTGTCCTATAGCTCTCGCTACATCTTCTGGTGTAAAATCAGTCTGTTATATACTCTCCTTGCAATTCCTCTTCATATATATATATATATATATATATATATATATATATATATATATATATATATATATAGGGTGAACCAAATGTAGGTGGACAGTAAATGATAACATTTATTTTGAGAATACATATTTAATTTTTTTGTATACTATAATACAAAATAAAATTTAAATAAATTTAGTTATAATATTTAATATAATAAAACACAAACACCATAGTTATAATGAACACCATAGTTATAATATAATATAACACAAACCGTATTCAACCTACTGTCCACCTACTTTTGGTTCACCGTGTATATATATATATATATATATATATATATATATATATATATATATATATATATATATATATGGATGAGTAGATGAATACACGAAATTTTCATAATAATAATCATTGGAATCTGAAGCTCAAGCCGTGACTCCAACCCAAGAACTTTAGATGAACAACCCGGCGCTCATACCATGCCTTAACCTACCCTGGTGAGCAGTTTATATGTAAATCCCGAGCAGTGGACATGAAGGAATACATATAAAATTTTTAATTTTCATTTTCTGGACTTTATCATCACCTCGATGTTGCCATACATACTATTAACCTTTCAACTTTCCAGGTGTTCCGCGCGATGATTCTTCATTTCACGGAGATCAGGCTTGTTGTCCCTCCTCTTGAGTTGGCCTGGCGAAGTAGAGAGTTGGTTTATTGCATTTTCCACCTCACATAACCAGGTACTCCAGGCTCATCTGGAATTGTTCTGAGCCAGGCATCTAGTCTTCTTTTGAAGATATCCATCGCTACACCACTCGCGTTCCTTAGTTCCTCGGGCAGCTGGTTGAACGGTCTTAGCTCTTTCACAACAAAATTATTTTACCTCAGGGTTAAGGATGTTACCTGTCTAGTCTTTAATTTGGGAACACGACACATTCTTCCTTTCCTACTTTTCACTGTTGTTTAAGTGGTTATAAGGTTCAAAGTAAGATTAGGGACTAGTTCCTTCATTGTTAAAGGTTATTAAAGGTAACTTTACATACAAATTTATGAAACTTCTGTATCATATAATGAAGGTTGGTAAAGTTATATATATATATATATATATATATATATATATATATATATATATATATATATGCATATATAACTGCAATGACCACGCAGCATATAAATGAATAGAAACGACATAGGTATTAAGGAACGTTTCTGCACACGAGGAGGAGAGATAACGAATAAATGAAAAATGAGGCGGTTCGCCTCATTTTTCATTTATTCGTTCTCTCTCCTCCTCGTGTGAAGAAACGTTCCTTAATACCTATGTCGTTTCTATTCATATATATATATATATATATATATATATATAATGAATAAAATAAACGCTTGAACTAATGTTTTTTATTTGCCAAACGTTTCGGGAGTTTGAACTCCCATCTTCAGTGGTCATAACTTAACGATGTTCAGTTCAGTAGATGAGCCATAATCACTTAAAGTAGATTTATTTCGAAAGATGTAAATGGACTCCATAAATCTTTGATCACTTCCACAGATTTATGTGCACCACTGAAGATGGGAATGCAAACTCCCGAAACGTTTGGCAAATAAAGAATTTTAGCCGAAGCGTTTGTCATTTTATTCAGCTTAAAATGCCGCTTCCCTAGGAAATAGGAACAAGCCCTTGTCTAGAATTATATACAAGGTGTTTCACAACCGGTCTGCCATACTTTGGGGGGCGGGGATGATATCGAGTAAAAAAGTTAATACAATATAGGTGCTATTTCCAACCGTTGCGGAGCTACGGACGTTTTAAGATGAGCAAACAACAAATCCCTACTTGTGTGCAATTCGATAGATGGCAGCACTGGTGGTAGTTTCGGTTAACGAAGTTACCACTACTAATCCTCAGTTTTTTCTTTCACTTGGTTCTGATCTGTGGTACGAGACACTGTGTTGCGCTAAGGTGACCAATCAAAATGAATCACCAGTTCACACCCGCTGAATACGCTGATATTCATTTCATTTATGGATTCTGTGATGGTAACAGCAGAGCGGCAGTTGAGGAATATCAAAGACGTTTCCCGAACCGCCGAATACCGAACAGGCAAGTATTTAGTGACACACACACACCAAAGATTAAGGGAAACAGGGACAATTGTTCCACGTAACCAAGAACATGTAGCACGACGGCCCGTTGCTGTGGAGGAGCGCATACTGGACCTAGTACAACGTAGCCCAACTACCAGTGTTCGAAGTAATTCTAGACGAATTATTGAATCCGCATCGCGTGTATGGCGAACCATACATGATGAGGATTTGTATCCCTATGATTTGCAACGTGTGCAAGCTCTTCAACCGGATGATTACAATAAACGTGTTCAATTTTGCTAGTGGATGGTTATGCATCGTCAAATTCTTAATCACATACCGTTTAGTGATGAAGCACAATTCATTCGGGGTGGAATTTAACAATAGACGAAATTCCCACTTGTGGTCCGCCGATAATCCCCACGGTATCGTTGAAGGAAACTTTCAACATCGATTCTCGGTGAATGTTTGGTGCGGTGTAATTGGAGATCATTTGATTGGACCGTTCGTTTTGGAACAACGATTAACTGCTGGTATTTATCTGAACGTCCTGACGAACGAATTGCCGCTTTTGATGGAGGACGTGCCCTTGGAGACAAGGCGCAGGATGTTCTTTCAGCACGATGGGGCACCACCAGATTTTGTTCGTTATGTTACGGATTATTTGAATCAGGGGTACGGGAATCATTAGATTGGTCGTGTTGGTCCAATATCGTGGCCCTCGAGATCTCCGGACCAAACCCCGTTAGATTTCTTTTTATGGGGACTTATGAAAGAGGTGGTCTACAAGACCAAAGTACAAACGAGAGAGGAATTCTTGCGTCGGATTATGGATGCCGCTGCTTACATACGAGAACGCCCCGAAATGATTCATTGGGCAGTGAACTCTTGTTTGGAACGAGCAAGGCTGTGCATTGAAAACCGAGGCAGACATTTTGAACATTTATAAGGTGAACCTCATAAACTGTAGCAATAAATACATCAGATTAATATTCTCGTTTATTTTTTCCGTGCACCCTAAAACGTCCGTAGCTCCGCAACGGTTGGAAATAGCACCTATATTGTATTAACTTTTTTACTCGATATCACACACCCCCAAATCATCAAAGTATGGCAGACCGGTTGTGAAACACCCTGTATATATATATATATATATATATATATATATATATATATATATATATATATATATATATATATACACGAGTCAAAGCGACAGAGATAACATTATACAGTACAGCGGTCCTGATTAAAGATGTGCGTGTGTTGGAGGTTTTAACCCCTGGAACAACCAAGGTCATGTGGCGGAGGGGACCCACAGCTTTACTTGGACGCATCATCTGGACGTATAGGACAGTCCCCCATCCAACTGCTACCCACACCGAATGTCGCTAAATTTCGCTGATCTTACGGGAAGCGGTGTTGCGACATTGGCTATGACGTAGCCCTATACATAGATAAAAAATTTGTTCTCTCTCTCTCTCTCTCTCTCTCTCTCTCTCTCTCTCTCTCTGTACCTGTTTACTCCCTTCTCTACTCTCTCTTCCGCAGCTTCCACCTCCAATTCTGACTAATTTCTTACAGAATCCCGAAGGTCGCTTTAAAATGGTGATGAAGTCGGAAACCTTTTGGATGGAAGGTCTTCGAAGTTAAAGAAAGATTATTAACAATAATAATAATAATAAAATTGATGTATTTCTTAATATTTTTTCGGATAACGATTTTAACTGTTAAAAACGGACATTGATTTCATTATATTTTCTCTTTAATGAAATTAATTCTAAAAATAGTAAAACATTAATCTGAGAAAATTAACTGTATTTGTAATTTAAATATATATATAATAATATACAGTATACTTAAGCTTCGGCTCGATCGGAGTGCTGAGATTCCGCTTAGTCGTGGGTTCGAACCCAGTGCTGCCTAGAACTGGGCGGTTGTCTTCTCTATATCTTACGTCACGATGAAGCGACGGGCGAGCCGGCCGGCTGGCTGGCCAGTGGCCACCCCATTGTAATTGATTCGGGCGAAGGGAACCCAAGTCGGGCCCCTACCCTTCACCCCCTTGTGGGATATGGAAGATGGATTTTGCCTTTATATATATATATATATTATATATATATATATATATATATATTATGTGGTGGACCGGATGTCAGTTTTTCAACATCCGCGGATGCGGATCTTTAATTTCAATATCCGCGGATGCGGATATTTAGTTAATCTATCAATATAATATAGAATTATGAATATATGACATAATTTTTCAAATTTCGTGATATTACTATTATGGCAGGCAATGCATAAGAATTAAAATTAATATTAATGTTTTCATTATGATAAAAATAATAACTTTCTCAAGAGTTTCAGCCACAGAAAATTTAATGAAACAAGTTTCATTCAATTTTCTGTGTTACCAGCTATTTATATTTTGAGGTTTATATATTTGTTTGTTCATTAATAATTAATACTTTACATGAAATGTGCATGACTGGGCCTTATAAGCTACTTTATAAGCTAATTTAATTGTAAATTGCATAATTTATTAGAGGTAATATCCGCATAACATCCGCAGTCAGAAGTGCGGATGCGGATGTTAAAAATTATGCGGATGCGGACATCCGGTCCACCACTAAATTACACACCACACACACACCACACACACACACACACACACACACACACACACACTTACTTACTTGATGTGTTTTTTAAGCCGATAATTTTTCATTTGTAAGAGGAAAACATCATCTTTTTCGTCAATTGCATTCGCGATGTCTTCCACGACACTTATATTGCGAGTTACAAATATAAACACACACACATAAAATATGAGGAAAATAATCGTATGGATTTTCTTTTTCAACTTAATTGAACACAAGTTACCTTTTTCGCTTTTTGAGGCCATTTTATCAATATCTATTTATTAATTAATTAATTATGTTGTTCTGTTTTGATCTTCCATGCAATATAACATGCTAACACAAAATAACTGAAATGCACTTTTTATTTGACTAGTTTTTAGTTAAATAATTTCGCAATATATATATATATATATATATATATATATATATATATATATATATATTGAATGAAAATTGTTTTATATATTTCTTTAAACAGAGCTCGAATTAATGTAAAGCTTATACGTGTACTGAAGTGACTCTGGGGTTAGTTTTTCCTTGTTAATTTTATGAAGGAGGAAAAAAGTCTCAAAATTAAGGCTCTCTCTCTCTCTCTCTCTCTCTCCTCTCTCTCTCTCTCTCTCTCTCTCTCTCTCTCTCTCTCTCTCTCTCTCTCTCCGCCGGCTAATGGCGAAAGTGCGCGCGCTGGGTATCGGTGGGGAAATAGGTAGGTGGATTGAAAACTGGCTGAGGAATAGGCGGCAGAGGGTGGTAATTAAAGGGGCTAGTTCGGGTTGGGCCTCGGTCACTAGTGGGGTTCCTCAGGGTTCCGTTTTGGGGCCACTGTTGTTTATCATTTACATAAATGATATCGACGGTGGCATCGTCAGTCGGATCGCCAAATTCGCTGATGACACCAAGCTTGGGGCCAATGTTGGGACGCCCGAAGCGATCGAGGAACTGCGTGCGGACCTAGGTAGGATAGGAGAGTGGTCCGAAAAATGGCAAATGCCGTTTAACTTGGGTAAATGCAAAGTGATGCACATTGGCTACGCCAATCCCAAGTCGGACTACTCGATGTTGGGTAGTAATATCGAGGTGACTGATTTAGAAAAGGACTTGGGTGTGCTAATTAGCAGCGATCTTAAGTTTACGAAACAGTGTGTAGAGGTGGAAAAGAAAGCCCAGAAACTATTGGGTTATATCAGGAGGCAATTTCAGTTTCGGAACAAGGAGATTGTGCTCACTGTACAATTCCCTTGTTCGGCCGCACCTGGAGTATGCTGTGCAGTTCTGGTCGCCCACCCTCAGGAAAGATATTGAGAGGCTGGAGCGAGTGCAGGCGAGGGCCACAAAGTTAATCCCTTCCGTTAGGCATATGGGCTACAATCGACGGTTACGCGCCCTGAAC
Source organism: Bathynomus jamesi (assembly GCA_023014485.1). Taxonomy (NCBI): domain Eukaryota; kingdom Metazoa; phylum Arthropoda; class Malacostraca; order Isopoda; family Cirolanidae; genus Bathynomus; species Bathynomus jamesi. The sequence continues at coordinate 221,154 of JAJOZX010002891.1, read as the reverse complement.
TTGTTTTCGCTTGAAACTCGGAGGCTGCGCGGTCAACTGATCGAAGTTTTCAAGCTCTTACGCGGATTCAACGATGTCGATTTTAGAAGTATGTTTAGTTTAAATGATAACCCAACTCGCAACAATGGTTGGAAGTTGGATTTGAAGCGGTTTAGGACTAGTGTGTGTGGGAATTACTTTACGTATAAGATCTGTGACACATGGAACAGGTTACCTTCGGAAGTTGTGAACAGTTCCTCTGTGGATCAGTTCAAGAAAAGGGTAGACGAAATCTTGCACACTATTTGAGTGTGTAAAGACATTTAGGACCTCAGTCTGCGGAAATTTCTTTTCCTATAAAATAGTTAATATCTGGAACCAACTTCCCTCAGAGGTTGTTTCCAGTCAAAGTGTAAATGTGTTTAAAATAGGCTAGACAAAGTACTGAATACTCTCATAGTTTAAGACTAAAACATAAGAAAACTCTGCAGGAGATCGCTTGCACGGTGTCTCTGTGAGCAAGCTAAATATAGAGCTATTTATATATTCTCCACTTTCCTGTAAAATTTCCTTGGCTACTTTTCCAGGGTCAAGGTATTTTCTTCAACCTTTTTCCGTACCTGCCTCTGGCAGGGAGGGAGCGGAGGGTGGGGAGAGAGCCTTCTACTTTTCTATCCAGTTTTCTACTACTGCTAGGATAGTTGAAAGAAAAATAAACTTTTACAAAATTTTCCCTGGCACCCGTTGCCATTGGTACCTCCTCGATATGGGCCGCAAGGCCTTTTGAGGTACTTCTTTTCCTTGTAACTCGTTGTAACTCTCTCTCTCTCTCTCTCTCTCTCTCATTATTGAAAGGGTCTGCTTGAGGGAGCGCTAGTTAAGATCGGGATGGGACAATTCGACGTGGCCGACTCGATGCGACCCAACTCGATGGGATCTCTCGGGAGCCAAAACCTCCGAATAGATGTTTTCAGTTTTAGAGATGCTACTTGGGTTTACAGTTTAGGAAAGCACTTTCGGTAAATCGCGGGATATCCAACTTAGCTATCTAGAGAAAGTTTTATAGTTTTATATAGAAGTAGTGATGTTCTCTTTTGCAATAAATGTAGAAGGAGGGGCTGGCCGGGTCTGGTTTCAGAGCACTGGGAGTTTTCGGCTGATGGGAAGCTTGATGAGATCTCTTGGGAGTCAAAATCTTAGAATAGTCATACTCATCTTCAAGGAAGCTACTTATAGTGGACCGGCCAAAATTAAAAAATCGACTTTGAACGGCGTTTTTTGTTAATAGCTGGCACCCATGTTAAATCAATGTACCTCTGGGTAAGGAATAAATTGCAGGTGGATGCCACTCTCGCTTTTGGCTTTGAAGGTCATTTTCGAGGTCAAACTGTGTAAAAAATGATATTTTCCAATTTTAATTTTAAAAAAAATATTCTGAGGCAATTGGTTTGACCAAATGTTTCATTTTGCCACACTTAGTGATAAAGAAGTATGATGACACACTTATTCCATCCGAATTACCAACTCAAGGTCAAATTATACAGTTTACACACTAGTAACATCTACAAGTTCACGTTTCTTGATGAACAGCACCGAAATGCTGCACTCAGTCACAATTGTGTGGATTGCAATCACTTAAGAACAGAGTTATTTGTTCCTTACAGCACATTCCAGCTTCTCTCGATTTCAGCCCGGAAGAGAGACATAGATCTACTATCCAGCTGGGTTACATCAACCGCTGTCATCACAACCACAAGCTGTCGTACACTTCATCCTTTTCCTGAAGCCGTTGCATCCAGCTGTCTTGCACTTTTTCTTGCAACCACAAGCAACAAGCTCCAGGCAGGCTTCAGGGATTGGAGGAAGTCTTGTCCACACTGGTAGGAGGCTCCCATCGTCCAACTTCCAGGCTGAAGTGTCCACCGGATCTTCAACATCTACGTGCTCTTTGTCAGCCTGGAGCCATATTTTGGCCTGATAGTTTGCCCGCTTGGCGTGAAGCTCCAGGGCATCCTTTGTCGGTGGGAGCATTTCCAGAGTCTTCTTGGCCTTCCCAAAAAGGTGAACTCTGGCGTCATCAACTGTGTGTTGTTTCGGGGTGCCATACAAATGAGACACAAACTTCTCAACATCTGCGATATCCCCATCTCGACCAATGGCGTGCAGCAGGAGTGGGTGGTCACTGAACACCTTCGAACACTTTTTTTTCATGACCACTGAAGGACGAGACTGTGTCACACCCGGTCATTGCGTGGAAGCTGACCAGGTTGTCCCTGACCGGGGGCGACAAACTCTTGAATACATAGTGCACGGGGTAGCATTTTCGGTTCTTGGCCGTTCCGCACAGCATCCACACTTCAGCGACCTTGGTGCAAACGAAGTGAATCAGCAGCACCATTACATCAGTATCTCTGCACACTACCAGTATTCGTTCATAGCCCTGGGACGCTGCATCACATGAGTGAAGGGTGAGCCTGGTGTCCGCCTCTTCATGGTTGCTATGCAGTGGAACGTCATGTCGCCTGGTTGACCGTACTTCAGTGGCTTCAGAGAAGCCACCCCCTGTCACCAGCTGACATCTTTCTTGAAGATCTCTGCCCTTCTCAGTGATAACGTTAGACAGAAACAAGGCTAGGTCAGCCTTGTTTGTATCCAGGGCCATGAAGTTTTTCCACACTTCAGGCAGTGGAACTTGTGGGCCATCAATGACTCCGAATCGGTTTCTTCTTGCTTTCACGCTTTGTCCTGGTAACTGCTTTGATCGATCCTTCCCCTGCGTACCGATCAAAGATGACATCAACTCTTGTTGTGTGTTCATTGAAATAACTCGTCACGGCCTTGAAGAACACTTCAGCATAGTCGCCGAATGTCCGACAGCTGCCAGGCTTGCTGAGAGCTTGGATGAATGCATGGCCATCTATCATCACACAGGTCTTCAGATCAAAGGTTGGAACCTCTGAGCTTATGGTCTGCTGAGCCATCAGGATGTTCATCAGCTCAGACTTCGATGTCGAATTCATCTCTCCTCCTGCCTTCGTCAGACTAAATGGGACTGGGGACAGTTCATGCTTCAAGTCGTTGACCATCTCCACCATGCGACCTGCGGTCGCGGCATTCAGGAGCCGCTGTAGTAGCTTTCTGTCAGCTTTGATGGTCTTCTGCATGTTCTGCTTGGTGGAAACTGTAGCTTTGTACACATCAGCGAAGGTTTTCGACCGATGTTTCTTCATCGTTTCATGGAAGCCTACTAGCAAGCGGGTGGCTTGGTGCAGAGTAAGACCCAAGCCCACATGCTTTGGTGTCAACTTACTTTCGTCGGTGTGAGACTGCATAGACTATGTCCTGGGCAATGCTACACACACTGCTTCACTTTCTGGTCCTCTTCACTTCCCTCATCCACAACATCCATTCCCCCAAAGAACAATCGTAGAAACAGGTACAGACTGTTGCATATGACGCGATGAACATGTTCCTGATCAAGACCTTGCTATGTTTCGGAGTGTCCAGGAGTTTCAAGATCTTGTCGAACCTTCAGAGCCACGTGTACCATATCTTGGAATATGCTGCTAGTGGCACACATGCGGACGTCAGCATCTTCATCTTCAGTAGACTGACTCAGAGGTGAAAGGACCTTGTTCGCAAGACTTAGCCAGTGCTTTGACGATGATGAAATCTGAGCTCTCTCCAGGGTAAATCAGCAGCGGGCCTCTTGACAATGGGCGTACATAGCTGGCGTTTGATCCAAGCAGCCTTTGAACATCTTCGTAGAACGTTGTTCTCCTGGAGTACTTCACGGTGATGCCGGTGTCATTACACATACTCTCGTATCTGTCCCAGACGTCTCCCATGTCGTATACCTGACCACGAGACAGGCCTACTGTCAAGTCTTTGCACAGCTTCGTCATGCACTCATTTTCAGGCCTGTGCTGCTCCTCTGACACCGCGTGTTTTCTAGTAAGTCTCAAATGTCACCAAACATGCCAGATGATAGCAGCCTTCAACTGCAATCACATCACTCACCGCTGACAACGGTATGCTCATGACAGGGTCGTGTTTGGCACGCTGGATCAAGTCATCTGACTTTTCCATTGTCTCTACCCTGTGCAGTTTCTTTGTGGTCTTTTGGCAAAACATGCAGAGGGTCCACTCAATCACTGGTGTTGAACGTCTACGCTTTGGGGTAAAAGCCTGAGAGCCTGCACTTTTTGTGTTCGCCGATGCACCCATGGTCTGCTGTTGACTTTGCAGCCTTTTGAGTTTGCCTTCAGAGGTGAATAAAGAGTAGCATGATTTATGCCACTTGAGTCCCAATGCATTGAAATCATCCCTGGAATGACTTTTCAGTCTTTGTAAAACATCAAGATAGTAGGTATCTCCCAGGTTCTTTCTCTCATCACCCACAGCCATAGTTCTTGCTTTTCCTTCTGCTGATGCTGTGCGCAGGTCACCAGCGCTGCTTTGGCAGAAGAAGCAACAATCCTCACTGGCATCCTGACGTTTCCTCTTGCGCTTGATGACAGTTACAGGGTCGATTGATGATGAGCTCCCTCTCTGCAAAGACAAGTGGGAATAGCAGTATGTAGTAGCCACAGATATATTGAAACAATTCGAAACAGTTATCCTTTAGCAGTATTATTATTATTATTTTACCAGCTGGCACTGTCTGTACTCTTTTAATTGCATACACCAAACCAATGTCTGGCCAGCCAGTGCATTGAAAATATTCAACATGTGAAAGTATGCTGTTACTTGTACTATGGTAGTAGTAGGCACATGCGCACCTCACCCAGCATGCTAAATGTAGTTTTAATGGAAATAAAGACATCCAGAGTCAGTTACATTCAATTATTATCCATAAAATCACAAAAATATGCTTTATTTGCTAATGATACACCTTTAAACACGTTACATAGAGCCACCACTGAAATGCAAAAATTCGGAATTTTTCAGAATTTGACTTTTGTAACCTTGTATGGGACCTTCAAACCCAAAACTGAGAGTGGCATCCACCCACATTTTGTTTGGCATCCTCAATACTACTTATCTAAGGTGGGTGCCTGCTATTAACAAAAAATCCCGTTAAGTTGTTTTCGAGAGGACTTTTCAAGTTTTGGCGGGCCCACTATTAGAGTGAAACTTGAGTTTTAAATATTGTACATCAGAATTTCGCAAAAAAAAAAAAAAAATGCATATTATGCATTATTATTCCCCATTATGCATGGGGAATTCTTAAATTGTAGGTCTGGCCAGCTGGAGATGCCCTCTGGACCAGTACTGCTTTATCTAGGTAATTCCTATGCGAAGGACGCAATATAAATTACTACATGATAAATCTTCGGTGCGGTGGCTTGGCAAACTACGAAGAAATGATGCAGTGATGAAATGATGACTTCTTGTACATAATAAACAAAAAATCCTTAAAGAATATGCATGGTGTAGATTAGATTAAGTAGTTTAGTATTCAAGCTATCCTTTATTTTCCGCTCTCTTCTAATGCTTAACTGAGTACACGAGATAAGTGTACGCATGGTGTGAATGAACTCTGAAGCTATTTTCTTCATTATACTTTTTCCTACTTTCGTATAAATCTTCTTTCGACACTATTTTTTGTCAGCAGTAGCTGGCGGAGGAGGGAGAAATCCTTGTCTGTTCTATACTTTATTACTACTACTATTCCTATGTGAAAGCTTTACACGTCTATAAGTATAAGCATGGTATAAGTTTTCAGTATTTTTGTATTGCTATTTCTAACTTTTCTACTTCCTTCTCGGGCTAACCTGCAGTGGATCTTGTAGACTTTGTTAGCTCTCTCTCTCTCTCTCTCTCTCTCTCTCTGAATTCATGATATAGATTATATTAAGTAGTTTAGTGTTTCGTGCTGTCCTTTATTTTCTACTGTCCTCTAATGCGTAACGGGAAATGAGATAATTGTACGCTTGGTGTGAATGAACTCTGTAGCTATTCTTTTCATTATACTTTTTCCTATTTTCATATAAATCTTCTTCCACAACTATTTTCTGTCAGCACTGGATGGCGGAGGAGGAAGAGCTTTGTTTGTTCTATAATTTACTATTCTTGCGAAAGCTTTACACGTTTATAAGTGTAAGCATGGTATAAAGTTTTAGAATGCCTTATTTTCATCCATTTTTTCTATTTTCCCCTACTTTTTTGGGCTAGCCTACAGTGGATCTTAAGGTTTTTGTTAGCCTCTCTCTCTATCTCTCTCTCTCTCTCTCTCTCTCTCTCTCTCTCTCTCTCAAAATGAAGCAATTATAATGTTCAGCTTTTTCTGCGTGCAGTGACTTCCCAACAATCTCCGTTCATCCGTTCATCTAACGAATGACTTTGGTGGAAGGCGTCTGGCGAACCCGATTAAATCCTCAACTGAGTCTAATGGTTCGGAATGACCTCCGAAAGCCTTTGAACCTCCGCATATAAACGTTGAACAAAGCCTTTGCAACACCGAGGTAAAGAGGCGCAAATCCAGAAAGATTTTTTCTCTCTATGCAAAAGCTATAAGGAGCTCCGTATAGCATTGTCCTCAACACCCTTCTGTAGGGGTTGAACTGGAGAGAAAGGGAGATAAAAAAAGTGAGAGAGACTTGCATTTTATCATGAATGCAACCGATATGCACCCCTAATCCTCCGTAAATGAATGTACATCATAATTTAATGATAAAAATCACTTCTTTTTTTATGTATATATGTATATATATATACACACACACACCCCAAAGAGTCGGGCATATGGTATCATTATAAGGGGTCCTACAAAGATGGAGAATAATGAATCTAAAATAAAAATTATATGAAATATGAATGCTAAGCAATAAATTTGTCTCATTAAAATTCATTAAATTCAAATTGAAGTCTCGTAATGCGTATTACATTTGTACTTGCGAAAGTACTCTGCGGAGTACTTTATATAGATGTTACATTCGGGAATTAAAAAAAATGTTTTTGTATGTATACATGTTTATTCATGCTTCTTTGCGTTTTGAATATTGATATTTTTATACGTGTGTGTGTGTGTGTGTGTAAGTGAGGTAGAGTGTGTGATAATTTACGGGTGCAGTGAAGTAATTTTTTTTTGTGAGGTAACACTTTTGGTACCTCGGAAAATTACAAATTATATAAAAAAATGAAATATTTTTATTGTTTGAAAAAAGATACGTTAATTCTGATAAGGTTGAGTTGGGTTGGGTTGGGTTAGATTAAAGGGTACTTCACTATTTAATGACTTAAAAGAAAATACCGTTTGAGCCTTCACTCGTGTCCGAAACACTTATCACACATTTCTCACTTCGATGACACTAAGGGTAGGTCAGGTTAAATTAAGTTTGGTTAATTAGGTTTTTAGATATGAATTTAAAAAGTAGGTACCTCACTTGTACAGAGATGCGCACATGTGTGTGTGTGTGTGTGTGCGCGCGCGCGCAACATAAAGTCTTGCGTAAAATGTTTGTAAGGTATCCGCAAGTAAAGCTTTATTTATTGACACGGATATCCACACACACACACACACACACACACACACACATATATATATATATAAGTGCATAGTTTGGAATCCTTTAAATGTTTTTAAAAATTTGCTGTATCACTATAGGATCGATTTTTACAGATTTTTTACAGATGTTCCTTGTCTTCCTTCGGTATCGGAAAACGTAAGCGAATTGTACCCTTTGCATTCTTCGTATTAGAAATCTTCTATGCTTATACAACTGCGTAAATAAACAAGTAAAAAACGTACCCTAGCAAGGGTATGTAGAGATGGTTCCATACACCCGGATAATGAGTCATGATTTTTTTTTAAATTTGTAATTTCTATATTCTTGATGATTATATATATATATATATATATATATATATATATATATATATATATATATATATATATAATCATGTCACAAATATATTTTTTTGTTTACCTGAATGACACTTCTTTATTCCATTTTCCCATATCCAAAATGAACAAGAAATTAAAATTTAAAATTTTGGTTAAAAGCCCTAATTTCCCCCCTTCACTTCATAATTTTCCCACAGTTTTCAACTGTCTCTTTTTTTTATTATTTCCCTCTACCCTACCCCCCCCCCCCCCCCTAGATAATCATTCTTATTCGCTGTTTTCCGCTACTTTTACTACTTTTGAGGTTTTACATCATTAAAAGTAGCCCCAAAATACGTTTTTCGGCGTCACTTTTTGTGAAGGATGACCATTGTAAACTTTTTTCTTTTTTTTTGACGTAACAGGTCCCACTTTGGTGATGCGTTTGTGTGGGTTCTATTAAATTATACGATATATAATATATTATATATATATATATATATATATATATATATATTATATATAAAAATTATTAATGTACCAATATTTATCGGAATGAACATGGAGTTTCGAGACGGCATTCTTAAAGAGACTACTTATACGTGTAATTAAAATATATGTTATGAATATTATTTTTGTCCTATGACTTGGAGTACCTATTTTGACGTATTTGAAACGTGCAGTATATATATATATATATATATATATATATATCTTATATATATATATATATTATATATATATAATTTCAAAATAGTGAAGAGAAGATGAGAATTTTTTTGATGTTCCTCTCGTGGTCAGTTATGTCATTGATCAGGGGTATGACAGGTCTTCATGTCGTGATTGTCATCTTCGATCAAAACTCGCTTGTGAAGTTCTCTGCTTGGCTGGGCATGTGGGAAAACATTGGGAATAGAGCCACTGGCCAGGTAAGGCCCAAACCACCTATATTATGAGAAACAGGTGCTGCACCGCTATAAGGATACATATATATATCGCAGGTTTTCACATTTACTGGTATGTTGGTATGGTTGCTAATATGCTTTTTTTTTCTTTCAGCGGGATTCAATGCAGTTCTGAAGTTGTTTTTATGCAGATTTCGGTATGTGATATAGTTAATACATTATATTTTATATTATACGATATATATATATATATATATATATATATAATATATATATATATAAACTGGTATCTTTTATTGTAGGTATATATAAGTGTGTATAAATATTTCTATATAAATATATTAACATTTTAAAGTGATATGGTATAATCATTAATGAGTATTTAAATTTTTTTAAGTTTTTTAAAATTTCAAATTTTAAGTATCATAGTTTTTAAGTTTCCTTATATAATTTCTACGCAGAAATGATAACTGAGGTATTACAATGCAAATTGCTACATATAGCGAAATATACCCCGAGTGTATGTAACTGGGTATGTATATATATATATATAATATATATATATATGATGATGAATAAAACCACGAAGGAAAAAGAAACACAAAGGGGTGAAATAATTTTTCATATATATATATATATATTTGTTGGGGGGGAGAAGTTTTCAACGGGTATATTTGAGTGTGCAATACGTTCGTAGCTTCAGTATAAACCATTTGTTATATTAGAGGTTTAATATGGGGTTAATTCCTCGTTAGCGAAGGATTACCTCTAACCACTGTCTTGGTACCTTTTGTAAAAAGCTTTCGATAAAGATTTGCATCATTTCACTCATTTCCCGCCAATTGAGAATCAAGAGAGCGTTGCAAATGCATTCCACGGCTATAAGTGGCTTTATAGAGAGAGAGAGAGAGCGCGAGAGAGAGAGCTCACTTCAATGCAGACACTTGTTATTATATACATATAAGTTCTTTCGCACAGTATATATATAAGTGCGGCTTTACACTACTTACATATACAGGCGGATCGTTTGTTACAAGAGATGATGGTGCAGACGAGTGCACTGCAGTGAATACGAATGGCTTTATGAGGTCTTCTTACCTTCTTAGGATGGGATGTAAAATGCTTTTTTATAATCAACTTTTATACGAAAAAGGTGTAAAATATTTTAAAACGAAATTGGAAGTTGAAAATTTAGTTATGCTTTTGTAAAAGTATAAAATAAATAATATATATATATATATATATATATATATATATATATATATATATATATATATATATATATATATATATATATATATATATATAATATATATATATTATATAATAGAGAGGCTGTCAGAAACGTGTGCTCTTTCTGTATATAAAAATGTATATTTACATGAATAATGCATTTTTTGATATATTAATCTTTCATAAAATATTATAGTCACCAAAGCGCTTGTGTGTATATTTGCGTGTGTGTACACACACACAAGAGATATTCATCGCCTGCATTTATCATTGTAACAATATGTATATATATGTGCATAAGGGAAGACTATTGTAAGATGAAAAATGATATACCACAAGTACAATGAATTAGAATCCGCCATGTATACTTAACCTTTTATACCCACAATGCAACTCTCCCGTCTGCGCAGATGCAACCCTCAGCCCTATATGCCCTATACTCTATGAGGGTATATAATGCACGTCTCCCTCCCTCCCCCCCCAAACTTCTCCCTATATTGAAATTCATTTGACCCGCAATCTATTATCCGAAGGTAAAAAGTTACATCTTTTTATATATATAAATGGGTATGAATATGGGTATATAATGGGTGTATGGGTATATATCCGTTTGTTAATGATTTTAATAGACGATTTGGTCTTGTCAAAAAATCGTTTAGATGTGAATTGAGGGAATACATGTATTAAATGTATTTTATTAAATACATATGTAATGATATATATATATATATATATATATTATATATATATATATATATATATATATATATAAAAATTGAGAACTTTAAACAAATTACAAACAATACACAAAAATAACGAGAAAACCGATACAATAAAACAATAAAGAATAATGGTCTTAAAACGGGTGTTTACAGAACATTCAATTTATATATACATAAAGGAGTTGTAAAACAATAATAAACATCTGGTCTTAAGTATATATAACATATATATGTGTGTGTGTATCTCTCTCTCTCTCTCTCACGCACAAACTATATTGATAGATAGATAGACTGACAAAGGTAGAAGAAGGCAGACTAACGAAGGGAAAATAGAAAGATATTTCCGTGAAACTCTATTCATTTTATTGTTGTTGTTTTTATGTAAAGAAATAATTGAATAATTTTACGAAGAGCAAAAAAACGTTGGAATTAATTTTTTCAAATTTGTCACATGAAATGACTGTGAATTCGAAATAAATTATAATTTTGTTTAATTTAAACGAAATTTATTTTAAATTAACTTAATTTATTTGTAGTTTAATTTTAACAAAATTCCGACTCATAATTTGGAATCGAAAATAATTTCCAAAAAATTTTCGTTAAAATTAAATTAAGAATATTTGGGATGTACTTTCTATGAAGGAAAAAAATTGATTACAGATTTTATTATTATTATTATTATTATTATTATTATTATTATTATCAAATAACACGTTTGAACATTTTTAAATTATCTCATACACAACTGCTTTTTTTCATGCATTTGTTATTATTATTACTATATTTATATAATTGTTAGAATATATATATATATATATATATATATATATATATATATATATATATATATATGGTGACACGTGAAAAGTATGGAACCATAGGGCAAAGTAAGTAATTCATGTTTTTCCGTTTATGCAAGTGCCCATGATGTCTTTGAGTAAGGAAGAACACATCCAGGTAATTCTGCTCGTAGGAAATCGGAGTCAGAGGGAGGTCGCTGAGGAACTCAACAGATTGCATCTGGACTGCGCGCCGATAACACACAGCTGTGTCGGCAAACTTGCAGAAGTTCAGGGAAACGGGATCCATAGGAGATAAACCACGCAGTGGACCTCCGAGGACATCCACCGACGATGACACAGCCGCTACCATCCTCGCTCATTTCACAAACAGTCCCCAACAGTCTCTTCGGCGTTTTTATTGCCGTTTTTATCATTTTGCCCTATGGTTCCAGACTTACGGGACACCCTGTATATATATAGGGTGGTGCAAAAGTTTGTATACAGTTAGCTGTATACAATTACTGTATACCTACTTTTGCACCACATTATATATATATATATATATATATATATATATATATATATATATAATATATTATATATATAAGAGAGAGAGAGAGGCCTCAAAGACCTTCCGGTCCACTCTGGGAGGTTCCTGTTATTAAACAAGTTTATTTTTCTTTCACCTATCCTAGCAATACATAATAGTAGAAAACTGGGTAGAAAAGTGTAAGGCTCTCTCCCCACCTTCCGCTTCCTCCCTGCCAGAGGCAGGTACGGAAAAAGGTTGAAGAAAATACCTTGACCCTGGAAAAGTAGCCGAGGAAATTTTACAGGAAAGTGGAGAATATAAAAAGCGCTATAATTAGCATGCCCACAGAGACACCGTGCAAGCGAACTCCTGCAGAGTTACGTTATGTTTTAGTCTTAAACCATGAGAGTATTCAGTAGTTTGTTTAGCCTATTTTTAAACACATTTACACTTTGGCTGGAAACAACCACTGAGGGAAGTTGGTTCCAGATATTAACTGTTTTATAGGATAAGAAATTCCCGCAAACAGAGGTCCTAAATGTCTTTAGTTCCGGTTTAAACCCATTATTTCTTGTCGGATTGGCATTAAGTGAGAATAAGTTTCTGTAATCTACCCTGTCTATGCCATTGAGCATCTTGAAGACTTGAATAAGCTGACCCCGCAACCTCCTCATCTCTAAGGTAAACAGATTTAGGCGCTCCAATCTCCGTTGGTAGTTTTGCATTCTCATTGAAAGGTTCAATTTTGTAGCCGTTGCTTGTACTCTTTCTAACCTTTCTATGTCCTTCCTGAGGGATGGAGACCAAAACTGCGCACAGTATTCCAGTTGAGGTCTGATTAGTGAATTATAAAGAGACATTACAGTCTCCTTGTTCCGAAACTGAAACTGTCTTTTAATATAACCTAATATTTTTAAAGCCCTCTTTTCGACTTCTGCACAGTGCTTCGACGGTTTCAGATCATTGCTGGTATAGACTCCTAAGTCTTTCTGTATATCAGTCTTAGTCAAGTTTCTTCCCAAGAGAGAGTAATCGGTCTTCGGGTTTTTATAACCTATGTGCATTACCTTACATTCATTCAAGTTGAATGACATCTGCCAAGTAGCAGACCATTCGCCTAACCTGTCAAAATCATTCCGAAGCGTTCTTACGCCCTCCTCAGTACCTACACTACTTCCTAATTTCGTATCGTCTGCAAATTTGGAGATTATACTTAGAAGCCCGACGTCTATATCATTAATGTAGATGATAAAAAGTAAAGGACCCAGAACGGAACCCTGTGGGACACCACTGGTGACGGGCGCCCACTCCGACGCCACTCCATTTATTACCACTCTCTGCTTTCTATCTTGTAACCAATCCTCAATCCAGTTGGAACGAGCCCGGTGATTCCTAGTCCTCTGATTTTAGCCATCAATCTCGCGTGAGGGTTCGGTGGCAACTGGGCGACAGCCAACTAGGCGACAGGACAACTGGGCGACAACCAACTAGGCGACAGGACAACTGGGCGACAACCAACTAGGCGACAACAAACTAGGCGAAAACTATATATATATATATATACAGGGCGTCCCAAAAAAATGTATACACACTTTAACAGCTGATAGCTCAATTGATGTTTCTTTCTTTCAAAGTTAAACCCATTAGAATTAATAATGGCAGTCAGACTAAGCTTTGAACAAAGGAAATTCATTCTAAAATGCTACTGGAAGTGTGAAAACGCAGTTGAAGTGCAAAGACAGTTTAGGAGGGAGTTTCAAACAGATCCACCAACGCGACTTACCATCACTCGAATTAGAGATAAGTTGAAGCCGATGGAACTGTTCAGAATGTCCACAAGAAGCGTTCCGGAAGACCACGGACATCGACAAGCCCCACAAAGCAAGAAAGAGTACTGGAAACGTATCACCAAAGTCCAAGAAAATCTGTGCGGCAAGCGAGTCGTGAGGTAGGAATTTCAGAATCGTCTGTCCAACGCATTTTGAAGCGCTGTCAATGGAAAAGTTACATTCCAAGATTAGTCCATGCTATTAATGAAGATGATCCGGACCGAAGAGTGGAGTATTGCGAGTGGTACTTGGCACGATGTGGATGTGGATTGGACGAAGGGGTTTCGTAGAATACCCTCCGCGTTCACCAGACCTCACACCACTAGACTTTTTTTTAGGGGGATACTTAAAAGACAAAGTCTACGCTATAAACCTGCAACAGTCGCTGAATTGAGAGCAGCCATTGAACGAGAATGCACACAAATACCAAACGAAATGCTTCGTGATGTTTGCGATTCCATTGCTTCGCGTTATCAGCAGTGCCTGGACCAGAACGGACGTCAGTTTGAAAACAGGCGTTGACAAAACAATTAAATAATGTCTGTAGATTCTATTACATTTTGAAAATGAAATGTATTTTAATAAACACTGCCTTTATAAGTATTTAAGTGTGTATACATTTTTTTGGGACGCCCTGTGTATATATAATATATATATATATATATATATATATATATATATTTATACATTATGTATATTCATACATTAGATAGAAATTAAAGGTCCAAGTTTGAAAAGACTGTGTTTTTAACGAAAATATCATGACAACCTAACCAATCGTCAAGGGCGTACAATTGACCTAACCGGACATTCAATTGACCTAATCTGGCATTCAATCGACCTAATCTGGCATTCAATCGACCTAACCGGGCATTCAGTTGACCTAACTGGGTATTAATTCTTCATTTTTTCTGCTACTTTTACAGATCTGACCGACGCTTTTGGCAACGAAAGAACTGGGTATTTTTATCAAAGGAACACACTTTCCCACACTTAGAGCACTTTTTCATAAACAGTAGATTCTACTCTATCTAAAGGGTGTGGGGGTACAATTTTGTTCCATCTGCATAACAATTATATAATCTGCCTCAATTATATAAATCACGTTTTAGAATTCTTTTATCTTAATGATTTATCATATTTTATTTTATGTGTAATAAAGTCTTTTCAAACTTGGACCTTTAATTTCTATCTAATGTATGAATATACATAATATATATATATATATATATATATATATATATATATATATATATATATATATATATATATATGTTGTCGCCCAGTTGTCCTGCCGGCTAGTTGGTCGTTGCCCATTTGTCCCGTCGCCTAGTTGTCTGTCACCCAGTTGCCCCTGAACCCGCGTGAGGGACTTTGTCAAAGGGTTTTTGAAAGTCGAGATACACTATACTATCTTATTGCCCTACTTGCATCGTATAGTGTATGCATATTATGGAAAAACTCTAACAGGTTTGTCAGACAGGATCTATGTTGCCTAAATCCATGTTGAGAATAAAAAATTAGATTGTTAGATTCAAGGTAATAAGTTAATAACAATAAATTTTGTAATGATGGATTCCAACAGTTTCCCGACAACTGATGTTAAACTGATCAGGCGGTAATTACAAGGATTTTCCCTATCGCCCTTTTTAAAGATTGGTGTTACATTTGCTAACTTCCAGTCGGTTGGAACTTTCCCTAACTCGATTGATTGTTTGAATATAGTTACTAAGTCGTCAACAACATTGCGACTAACCTCTTTTATCATAATACCCTTAGAAGAAATAAGTCGGGGCCAGGTGATTTGTATTTATTCATCTTATCAATTAATTGCTGTACCTCATTTCTCGTAAAGCTTATGGTCTCTACGGGATGGTTACCGTCATATGTAATCCGAGGACTTGGCACTTCAATTGAGTCTTCCTCCGTGAAGACTGTAACGAAGAACTCGTTTAACTTATTAGCTATATCTTTATCACCGAATTTCAGTACGCCATTTTTATCTTTTAAGGGGCCTACAGAATTTGTAATTGGCTTTCTGCTATTAACTAGTGATGGGACGATTAATCGGAATCGGAATCGAGAATCGGAAGAATCGAGCATTTTTCAGGAATCGGAATCGGAATCGGAATCGAGAGAATTGTACCATGATTTCCGATTCTTAAAACGATTCTTTAACTTTTAATAACAAAATTAATTAATTTATTATCTTTTCAAAAGAGAGGTGGCGGTAGCGAAAGTGATACGAAAGGAAAGCGGAAGGTGTGTGGGGGTTTTCGTTTAACGGTTCTCTTGAAGCCACCCTGGTGCTAAACTGGGAAAGGCCGTTGGATGAAAAAAAAAATCTTTTTAGGTAATAACTAATAAGTGATTACGATTACGAGCGAAAGATGACAACTTAAGTAACACTGAACACAGAGTATCAGAACTGACAAGTCGCCACACGCATAGTGAACTAATATATATAGTGGATAAATAGCCCAAAACCTCTTTATAAAATATAAATGTTTAAAATTCAAATTTAAATGCCGTCAATTTAAAAATATTGAGAATCGGAATCGAGAATCGTATCGGAATCGAGACTTTTTAGTGGTATCGGAATCGGAATCGGAATCGTTAAAAATTTTGGTATCGTCCCATCACTACTATTAACATGGGCAAAAAATTCTTTAGGGTTAACTTTACAGAGTGAGGCAACTCTAGCTTCTTCATCACGTTTGGCTGAGCTAATTAAGGACTTAACCCTCCTACGTAGGTTTATATAGTTTTCTGAATTAGTGTGGTTGAAATGTGACTTAAGTAGTTTGTAGGCTCTATTTCTTCCCGTAATAGCACTGCTAATTTCGTTGTTAAACCATTCCGGTGACTTTGTTGACAAGGAAACTATTTAAGTGGGTATAAAAGTGTTCTGTAATATTCTAATTGATCCCTATACGAGCTCCAGGTGACATTGACATCCTCACTTATTAGAACTTCAAGTGTGTCTAAACTACTTCGGAAGCTTTCAAAATTTGCTCTCGAGAAATCCAGTCTTTCACGAGTCTTTTCGCGTATATTAACTGGAACCCTGAGGTCAAACCTAATCAAATTATGATCGCTGTTACTCAAATTTTCACCAATAGTCAGGTTAGAGACTAGGTCATCTTCGTTCGTGAATATGAGGTCTAGTTTATATTACCCCTTGTAGGACCGTCAACCCATTGACTTAAGTTATCATCGGCAAATTCCAAGTCTTGAGCCCTCAGTATCAGCCGTTTTGTTTTCCCAATTTATATTACCACAATTAAAATCCCCAAAAATCACACTAATCTTATTATTCACTATTCTGCCTAATTGGTTATACAAGTTTATGTCCTTATCAACGGGGTAGTGAGGTGGCCTATATATTAGAAGTAGATGCACTACTTTATTATTTAGGTTTAGATCAATTCCCAACATTTCATGAGCAAATACGATATTACCGTTTACCGGGTGCGGGAAGTCCCGAGCATACAAAAGTACACCGCCGCCTTCCCTTCCGTTCCTATCTTTGTGAAACATTTTGTAACCTACCATTTCAAATTCACAATGAATCTAGGATTCCGTTTTTCCGATGATATCAAAGTTCTCGGTTTTGACTAGCGCCATAAATTCCATTAGTTTGTTTCTAATTGACCTAGCAGTGAAGAGCGCAGTTTTAAGAGATTTTAAGTTGTTGTTTCTCCTAACTAGAGAGAGAGAGAGAGATGACTAAACGAGATAGACACCACGATGATTATCCTGAAGAATAAATGATAAATCTCTTCAGTGGAATGCGAGAACGTGTCAGTTTTACATAATGGAAAAGGGAAAGCAACACGATTAGAAATAAATTCATTCAATAAATCTTTTATTATTTATTCACTTTTATTATCAAGTAAAAACCTATGCCCCCCCCCCCCGCCTCAAAATAACCCCCAAAAAAACCGAAGGTGTCTGTTAACTTTTGTCAACCTGTGTGTGTGTGTGTGTGTGTGTGTGTGTGTATATATACAGTAATTCTTAAATTTTAGATAAAAAAAAATTTGAATTCTTAATAAGGAAAAGAAAGTTCATTCGGGTAGGTAAAGGAAGAACCCAGATTTTGATACGTAAATAAATAATTTATTCATTTATTCGTCCGATCTTTGTACGTTAAATTTGTAAACGTGCGAAACCAAAATTACACTATTGAAATATTAAGTGCGTTTCCCGCAGACTTTTGTTTTTTAAAAAAAAATTTGCTGGTGTCTCGGTGTTTTGTTTTTTTATTCTATCCTTTTGCCACGTTGCTACTCCGCTTTTTTTTGCGGAGTGGGTGCGGGGAGGTTTACGCCAGACGATTTGTGGTAAAAGTTAATGATTGTGGACAAATTTTATTTTATTTTAAAAAAGTGGTTTTATTAAATAGAAATTGTAAATAAATCTCTAAATAATAGTTAAATACGGGACTAGTTAGCGTAACGTATAGAATCATTAGGACGGTTTTCACCTCACTTAAGCGTGGTGGATATGCGTTCCAAGTCGTGAGGCCTAGGCTAGTTAATTGTTATTATGGAAGGTGTCAATATGTCGTTTGAAAATGTGAAGTATTTTATAACGTCATAAAATTATGCGATGAAAAAGAGAATTTACTTAACGAGTTACTGAAGACAAATGTATTAAAAAATCGTATTTTGTGCCAAACACCTTCTAAAAGCAGCAGAAATTTGAGGAAATTTTTAATTACTGACAATGGAGTCTGTGATCGATATAGATTAAAATACGCGTAATGCAAAAGGCTTCTAATAAGCATGGGAAAGCAAATATTCTAAGGTACTCTAACCTAACGTAATTTCCAAAAAAAAGAAACACTTATATGCGGTTGTATGCTCTATTAAAAGTCTAACAAACACAATAAAAAAAAAATTGGTTGGTAGATAAACTGCTACCCTGAGTAGCCTTGTAGTTAAGACGCTTGTGGGGCGTGGTTCGGATGCCACGTTAAACTGTAGGTCTGAGGTGGAGTGACAAGCTTGACCTTCGTCAGAATGAACAGTTCGGGCGGAAGCAAAACCAAGGTTAACCAAGGTTAAAACAAAATAATTGTTCATAATTGTTAACCTCATCCCGATTTTGCTCAGTTGTAGGAGACTTCTCGGAGATGGCAAAAATAGGCTCAATTTTAGGTATTTTTATTACTACTTAATAATCGGGAATGCAACATCCGAAACTTACTTCCCCACCTTGTGTGGGCGAGTGTGCCCCCAGGGCCACCTGAGCCAAAGCAATGACATGGCAAGGGGCCGGTTCAACCCAACCCGATGCCAGGAGCCGTGAGCGAACCCGGACCTTACCGCCCAGAGTCCAACACTGTAATAACTGAACTATCGGGAGCTTTTCTCTTAATAATAATAATGCATTAAATTCAAGAATTATACAGTAATACTAATATATATATATATATATATATATATATATATATATATATATATATATATATATATATATATATATAACAATATCTTTTTTCTGATAGATGTGAAACGGACAGATAGATAGACAGACACTTCTATCATCTATGTATGATATTTATATTTAGAGAACACTAATTCGACGTATATTGATGACGTCAATAAATCTGCGAATTGAATTAGGATTGAAATCCATTTATTTTCGTTATTTGAATAAACTTGAAAGAGATTAATGTAAGTTTTAAAATAATACCCACGACGATGCCCCGATGCCCAGAAACCATTCTCTTTCTTTCAAATCCGTCGGCCATATAAATTCCTTTTTCTTGCACGTACGTAGCCTATGTATATACTGTATATACGCGCATAAGACTATTTCGATCCCTTATATATGAGGGATACGGAGAAACGTATATATAAATATGAGGAATTGAATCCCCTTTTCTAAGAGGATCGAATCCTATTCTAAAATAATCGAAACCCATTTAGACCTATTTTTCAAGTGCCTCCAATTCCTATTGAGCTGGAACACCTGACCCACAGTTAAAACAGCGACAGGTGAGAGATGGTTCCGTCATACACTGACCCTCCCTTCAAATATATTTTTGACTTGATTATAGATTCAGTACGATCTCTGAAAGCATGAATAATTATTTCATTAATATAAGTATATTGAATGAATAAGGGATGCATAAGAAGCTTACGTTGGATAATGATGGAGTTTGAAGCTCGGGAAAAAGAGTTAAATTCTTAGTCGAGAGAAGCTTATAAGAATTTATACATTATTTTTTTTCAGTCTGTGAGAAAGATAAATTTAAATATATATAATTGAGATGTAACTCTGTTGTGTGTGTGTGTGTGTGTGTGTGTGTGTATTCCCAACAAGGATTAATAAGAGCATAATCAACATAATATATATATATATATATACCTTTGGTAACCTTTGGTTAGCTTCCGCCCGAATTGTTCATTCTGACGAAGGTCAAGCTTTTCACCCCACCTTAGACCTACAGTTTAACGGGAATCCGAACCACGCCCCATCAGCAGCCCAGCGTCTAACCTAGGCCACCTAGGGTACCCATTTATCTACCAACCACTTTCTTTATTGTGTGGAAGGATGAACAGCTGGGTTTTGCTGCGCGCCGGCTGCCGTCGGGTCTCGAACCCGGGCCGATGGATTCGTAGTCAGCGACGCTAACCACTACACCACCATTATATATAATATATATATATTATATGGTGTCCCAAAAAAACTATACTTTATATATATGATGCTGTAAAGAGTATATAGTTTTTTTGGGACACCCTGTATATATTATATATATATATATATATATATATATAATTGTTTTAATCGAAATACCCATATACGCATCAATAAAATACCCTACTCATTAAAAAAAATTAGACGTAAGTTATGTTAATAAAGTTTGTCAACATTATGTTAATATATTTCGTTAATATTATGTTAATATATTTCGTTAGCAAATAATTTTTATAGTGAACGCGTGCGTGGCTATGATCTTTCAGCCGCGAGTCGAATTCCGGCTGTCTGACAGAAGCCCAAAAGTTGGCCACGCCCACTGAAACTTGTCAGCCAATCAGCTTCCAGGCATTATGGGTTGGTAACTTATATTGATAGGAGGACCTTACGCTGATAAATTATGACGAAGAAACTATATCTTTTTATACTAAGAATAGATAGAAATTACGGAATTGCAAGCATTTATTTCGTTTATTATCATTTCATAGTGAATTACCTTCGTTATAGGGTTATAGATCCGTAGATAGATAGGCGAATAGACGAACAGATGGATAGATATAGAGAGTTTATTTGTAGTTACATTGAATTAGATAATACTATTAGTCATATTTAATTTCATCTACTACGTTA
>JAJOZX010002891.1:0-195000 GCA_023014485.1 Bathynomus jamesi | reverse complement strand
GAGGTTTTTTATGATACACACAGACCGTGCATGGAACAAGGAACTCTTCTAGGAAAATTAAATTCACTATAGTCCGAATAAGTAATGGTAAATGACAAACACTAATGACAAACACACACACACACACACACACACACACACACACATATATATATATATGTGTGTGTGTGTGTGTGTTCTTAAAACTGTAAAAAGTGAACAGTAAAACTTGAAATATGAACTGTAAAATGAAATCTGCCTTTTACGCCAAACACCAAACGTCGGTTTTTTCACAATAACTCTGTAACGAAGGAAAGTTACGAGACCACACCTTATATTCCACATTATTCAAATAGTTCTACAGGGTGGGCGGAAAGTAGCTCCCTATTTTGGATTGGTAAAAAAATACGTATATTATCCATTTATTTCAGAAGAAATAATATGAAAAGGTAGGCATACATGGTAGGTTTTCTCTAAAATTCAATGTGGGCTCCAACTCTTTCCAACAGCTTCTGGAGCCGCCCAGGAATGGCGTCCACTGACTTTAGCAGGAACTCCGGCGGGATGGATGACATGACTTCCCGAATTCGGTCCTCCAGTTCTTCCAATGTCCTCGGTTTGGTGCGGTAGACTTCTTCCTTTACCCACCCCCAAAGAAAGAAGTCGCACGGTGTCAAGTCGGGGCTCCTGGCTGGCCATTGATGTGGACCACGACGACCCATCCAACGCCCAGGGAAGTGGGCATCCAGCCACTCACGGACAACAAGAGCGAAGTGCGGAGGGGCGCCATCTTGCATAAATATCAGATCGTCGATGTTCTCCCATGTGCTGACAACCGGCCAGACCTCGTTTCGCAACATAGCAAGGTACCGCTCAGCATTCATGGTGTTGCGCAGAAGGAACGGGCCCACAACCTGATCTGAGGTCATACCACACCACACCGTTACACTGAACCGATTCTGCCGTTTTTCAGCGGTAACCGTGCGACTTCTTTCTTTGGGGGGGTAAAGGAAGAAGTCTACCGCACCAAACCGAGGACATTGGAAGAACTGGAGGACCGAATTCGGGAAGTCATGTCCTCCATCCCGCTGGAGTTCCTGCTAGAGTCAGTGGACGCCATTCCTGGGCGGCTCCAGAAGCTGGTGGAAAGAGTTGGAGCCCACATTGAATTTTAGAGAAAACCTACCATGTATGCCTACCTTTTCATATTATTTCTTCTGAAATAAATGGATAATATACGTATTTTTTTACCAATCCAAAATAGGGAGCTACTTTCCGCCCACCCTGTAGTTATGGCCATTTTATTGGTCTTTGGAGAGATAAACATATGTAGAGTGATTCATTGGTCAAACCACTCGCTTCAAAAAAAAGATATCAAAAGGGAACAACATTTGCTTTTAGTGACCCCTTTTAATTATATAGAAAATAATAATTAGGGGATTCATCGCTTTGACGGATAAGACTTTGTATATATACCTCGTTAACCTCGTTGTAGTTCCGTGCGTTGGTCTCTCTTCACACGAAGGTGAAGCTGGTGGCCTCGCCCCTAGGCCTGGCTTGGTGGAGGAGCGAGTTGCTCTCTCGCGATCTCCATCGCGTATAGCCAGGTGCACCCGGGTCATCTGGTACCGCCCTGAGCCAGGCATCTAGTTTTCTCTTGAAGACTTCAACTTTGACCCTTGTCACGTTTCTGAGGTTGTTTGGAAGCTGGTTAAAAAGTCTTGGACCCCTGACAACCAAGCTATTTTCCTTCAGTGTCGAGGTCGTCCTTTGTCGGGCCTTTAATTTGGGAACGCTACACATTCTGCCTTTCCTATTTTCTAGCGTTGTTTGGATGGTAATTGGGCTTAGTTTGAGGTTTGGTACCAGTTTTTCGATCACTTTCCATATGTAGATTATGGTGTACCTCTCTCTTCTTCTTTCAAGGAAGTACAGATTTAGTTTGCTTAGTCTTTCCCAGTAGTTGAGTTCTTTGCAGTCCTCAATCTTAGCTGTGAAACGTCTCTGAGTTTATTCTAGTTTGTTAATTTCTTCCTTTTTATATGGGGACGTCAAGACTAAGCAGTATTCAAGTTTTGATATGATCAGTGTTTTCAGCAGGGGAATCATTACTGTCTTGTTCCCTCTTTTAAAAGTCTTTGTGTCTCGAATTTCGTGTATATATACTGTGTGTGTGTATATATATATATATACACAATGTGTGCGTGTTTACGAATGAAGTGACCTATCCAATTTGGATGTTCGAGTCTTGTAAACACATTTGTTTAATTTCGTCTTTCAACTAATAACCCAACCTAACCTAACTCAGCTTAATCTAACCCTAAATAATCTTGTTGATAAAATGTCATATCGATAAAATTACATTAGCTCAGGAAAAAGTTCATGGTGAGCAACCTTCTTGTATACAAAAGAAATAATAATATATATATATATATATATATATATATATATATATATATATATATTATATATATATATATATTATATATATATAGGGTGTTCCATAAGTCTGGTCTCGTAGGAAAATTTATTTTAAATTAAATTTACAAAAGTAATATATTAGAACTAAAACAAATGTTCAAATTGATGTCTTGTTTTGGGACCTTTTTTTTTTTGTTGCGGGTAGAATAACGCGCAATGGCTAATATGGAAGCGAGTTACACTCGTGAGGAAAAGCGTCGGAGGCCTTTTCCTCACGGGTGTAACTAAACAACACGTCAATTTTGAACATTTGTTTTAGTTCTAATGTATTACTTTTGTAAATTTAATTGAAATAAATTTTCCTTTGAGACCAGACTTATGGGACACCCTGTATATATAGGTATCGTTGTGGGTGGTTTCTCTATAAAATTTAAACGAAATTGTTATATTGTATATAAATTCATGTCTTACGTCAATCCAAAAATGGGATGCCATTATTTTTGCGTTTCTTGAGTAAACTCAACGCAACAGAAACTATATCAGGATAAAAAATAAGAGTGTCTATTCTGTCATCATGTTGAGGATTAGGAACGAAACTTGGGAAAATTTATATAATCTTAGTTTAAAAATATCACATAACCACGCATCATTCCCGACACTTTGGAAATATGATTCATTTCTTAAGCTGGAGATCATCCAAAACGGTATTGTATTTGAAGCTGTTCGTATATGCAGTACAAACAGATCAAAGAAAGCCGAATAACGTTCTCTATATGCTGTAAATTCGAGTAGTATGGTGCATTGTCAAATCCAAAACTGTGAATACTTAAACTATATTGGTTGATTTTTCTCAATATGTTGCATTTCTTTGGTTAAAAATTAAACCACATATCTCCCCCACCCCAAAATCAGCTTAAGGATGAAACTGTAGTTTGAATCTAATATATATATATATATATATATATATATAATATATATATATATATATATATTTATTATTATTATTATTATTTGCAGTAATACACTATAAATTGCGGTCCAACATTTCTCAATTTGAAATCAATTTGAATTTTACATTTTATTTACATCTTTTTAACATTATTTTAATTGTAGTTTTTAATGTAAATTTATATCCATTTAAATGATATTGAAATAAAGATATCCCAAATCATGTCTCTTTTACGTTTGTAGGTAAGTACAGTATATGTGTATGCATGTACACTTTTTTTTTACGTTTGTACTATGTACACTATTTATTTATTTTTTGTTTTGTTTACTGATTCATTGGTTCATCTCCTTTTTGGAGGAACTGCACGACTGAATCGATTCTGGAAGTCTGCACGAATATTTTCAATGGTCTTGCCATTAAGTGGTCGCTCATGGATCCAGGTACTATCCAATATGGTTATTCAATCGAATAGTCGCTGCTCTTACGCATTTCAAATGGGTCTGAAAGAAAAACGAAAATCAGTTAATATTTTATTGGGGTGACAAGACTTTGTGGACACGCTGTACAATATATAGGCTCAGTTTAAAGTTACGTGGTGTTTGGGGGTGGGGGAGAACTGGATGTTGGAAAGTGGAGGAGACGAAAATCCTCCAGGGTGCCGCGGAAGAACAGATGGCATTGGGGTGCCTTGAGCAATAAAAAGGAAGGTATAGGGAACCACTGGTGTAAAGAGACGCAAGGTTTTAAAAAGTGTAGTTTACTGTAAGTGGAGCAAATCTATGAGAATGAAAAAAACATTTAAAAACTAGTCTGTGCTTTCAACGATGGAATCTGTGATTTATTTGATGGATTATGGAAAATGGAAAAGAATAATGAAAATTAACCAAAGGGGGAAGGGGAGGAGAAACCCCCGTATGAAGATGTGGTAGTAACTTCTTCGAAGTGTAAATTATTGTTAGTATATGTCGGAACTTATCAAAATTTTAGTACTATTTCCGTATGTCTGGGCATGCGTGTGAGACTGAGAAGAGTACGTTTACACCAATGGCTTAAAATCTAGCATCCGGTTAAGGAGTGGGTCAAACTGTTGTATAATGGATGTGGTGGGTTCATATAAGTTTCAAAAGGGATTAAAGAGTACCCACTTAATTTGAGTGAAAGGAAAAGAGTTCCATGCGACTGGCGAACATTTCAGATGCCGAATATGTCGACAATAAACTGCCTAGCATCCTAAATGATGTTGTATATACGAGTATTATATATATTAGTTTTCATAACTTATCCTCTGTCTAGGCAGCTGCTTTTAAGCATGCAAATTCATGTTTACTTAATATCAACTATTCCGAAGCTGCCGACAGTGAAATCTGCCTCAGGAACGATAAAGCCTTTTATGACTGCCGAAGAGCCGTAAAAACTTCCGAATTCTCGATATTGAAGCTTGTAACGCCCTCTCACGTTAAAAAGAAAAAATAAACAAAGAAATGAGTCATCATTTGATTGTGCGTTAAATGTTAATGGCCGCTCCTAACGCGTTGGAAAAGTTTTATGTCTATATATATATATATATATATATATACAGGGTGGGCGGAAAGTAGCTCCCTATTTTGGATTGGTAAAAAAATACGTATATTATTCATTTATTTCAGAAAAAATAATATGAAAAGGTAGGCATACATGGTAGGTTTTCTCTAAAATTCAATGTGGGCTCCAACTCTTTCCACCAGCTTCTGGAGCCGCCCAGGAATGGCGTCCACTGACTTTAGCAGGAACTCCGGCGGGATGGAGGACATGACTTCCCGAATTCGGTCCTCCAGTTCTTCCAATGTCCTCGGTTTGGTGCGGTAGACTTCTTCCTTTACCCACCCCAAAGAAAGAAGTCGCACGGTGTCAAGTCGGGGCTCCTGGCTGGCCATTGATGTGGACCACGACGACCCATCCAACGCCCAGGGAAGTGGGCATCCAGCCACTAACGGACAACAAGAGCGAAGTGCGGAGGGGCGCCATCTTGCATAAATATCAGATCGTCGATGTTCTCCCATGTGCTGACAACCGGCCAGACCTCGTTTCGCAACATAGCAAGGTACCGCTCAGCATTCATGGTGTTGCGCAGAAGGAACGGGCCCACAACCTGAACTGAGGTCATACCACACCACACCGTTACACTGAACCGATTCTGCCGTTTTTCAGCGGTAACCGTGCGACTTCTTTTTGGGGGTGGGTAAAGGAAGAAGTCTACCGCACCAAACCGAGGACATTGGAAGAACTGGAGGACCGAATTCGGGAAGTCATGTCCTCCATCCCTCCGGAGTTCCTGCTAAAGTCAGTGGACGCCATTCCTGGGCGGCTCCAGAAGCTGGTGGAAAGAGTTGGAGCCCACATTGAATTTTAGAGAAAACCTACCATGTATGCCTACCTTTTCATATTATTTTTTCTGAAATAAATGAATAATATACGTATTTTTTTACCAATCCAAAATAGGGAGCTACTTTCCGCCCACCCTGTATATATATATATATATATATATATATATATATACAGGCAGAAATGTTATTAATATTTATGCCTTTACCCGAGTACTGCGTGTGTAGATTTTAATTAAAGACGAATATATATAAGGAAGAAGCCTCCATGTTGTTCTAACACACACACACACACACACATATATATATATATATATATATATATATATATATATATATATATATATATAAGAGAGTGTCTCATTATATAACCTAAAAGATTATGAAATAATTCTTAACAACTTGGCAAAGAGTCCTGTTATTTCCTTAATAGGACAGAACTAATGACTCCCGTACGTTAACCGTTCATCATAGAAATGGAAAAGGTAAGAAAATATGTCCAATTAAATCACCGTATTCACTCACCCCTTGGGATTACGACATATGGTCGATTTGACATTCTATTTACAGGTATATTGTGAGTTAGATTAAATTAGGTTAGGTTATTATAAGTTAAGTTAAGTTAGCTTAGCATAGGTTAGTTTATTTTTTTTTAGTGTCTCGACGTTTTGGACTTTTGAATCTGATAAGTATAATGGGTCCTCTCTCATATTCCATATATTACGCAATCGACGTACAGAGTATAAAACATAAGTCAGTGTAGGATTAAATTATGGGACAACGTGTATATTTCCTGTTTCGTAGAACATAATGTGTCGAAATGTCCTCCTTTCGGCTGGAATTCACGTTTAAAAAATAACCGATTGTATAATTTGTAATTGTATGTCGCAAATGAGGTAAAGAAAATGTAAAATTTTTTGGAGAACTAAATTAAATATATTAAAAAAAAATTGGGTAAGAATGAAAAATAATAAGGTGATAAGGGAAAAAATGTAATAAAGAGGAGAGAATATGAACTAAATAGTTTAAAAATGGTCACATATTGTCCAAAATAAACAAAAAAAGAAAGAAAACGGAGTGTTGAAAGAAGGAGGGACTATTAAAAAGGATAAAGAATTGAGCGACATCTATTGACGTGTTCTGAAACAAATCTGAGAATGTTCTTTTGTATCACCATTTTGTTATAGGTATTGAAAGAGAATTTTTTTATTGAAAGTTTTATATATACATATAAAATGTTCGATCACACATTAATACTTGTTCTTACATTCTTTACACACACACACACACACACACATATACATATATATATATAATTTAGGAATTGTCAACATTACACACATGGTTTGTTTTGAAAGATTATAAATGACTTTGTTTTTCCTGCTCTGTCGCGACGTATTATTACGGATTGATGTCCGGAGTGTCTCGGAAGCTTCCGGAAGCGAAAATCTTTCGAAAACCTTCGGCTTCGTCTGTTAATAAGGTGGAAAATAAAAGCTGGAGAGAGAGAGAGAGAGAGAGAGAGAGAGAGAGAGAGAGAGAGAGAGAGAGAATGGATAAAAATAAAGAAATAGAAGGAACAGGAAATAGAGGAAGTGAAAAAAGGAAAAAGCGGAAGGAAGGATCAGGAAACAGAATTGAAGAGACGTGTGAAAGGAAGTCTGTGTATGTGTGAAAGTATGTCGGTGTGTGTACGTGTGTATGTTCGTAAACAGACTGAGTTTGTGTATATGACGTGACCCACTTGACATTTTGTCATGTTATTCCTTATTTGGACAGGTGACAGATTTCCCTTGTTCATAACTATATACTTTTTGTGTGTGTATATATATATATATATATATATATATATATATATATATATATATATTATATATATAAATATATATATTAGGTTCACAGTGCGTATATTCAGTATAGAAATTATACAGGTGTTTCAGGTCGACCCTAGAAATATGGAAAAGAAACACTTCATATTAGTTACGGAATTACTATGACAAACTTCAAATACAAACTACAAATTGGCGGAATTTGTAGTTTGTATTTTGGTTATATATATATATATATATATATATATATTATATATATATATATATATATATATATATATATATATATATATATCAGACATGGGGTCAATTACTGGGTTTCTATTACTATTATTTTTTATTCCTTTTATTACTGTTACTATTACTATTACTTGGTCATCTATTACTATTACTTTTGTATGTGGGGTACTTCACTCATTTGAAAGGGATCTTTATGTCTATTTAAATGCAATTAGAAGCAGTGTGTTAAACAAACAAACACTTTATTTCAGACTCAACAGGTACAAACATTATACAAGAGGTCCATAGAAGATTAAGAGATAGTTGTCTGGAGCACTGACTTAAGTAGGCCAGTGAATCACTGTGTATAATGAACATACAAATACAATGATCCACCCATGAGGTGGTGTGCCAACTATCACTAACATAAGTAAAGCTATCACCAGGAAGACTACACATGGATGAAAGGGTCAAGTTATTATCTTCACAGAAGGCTTTTAAGTGGTTGCTAAACAAAGAATTATCATTAAGCACATTAGCATTTAAGTCACCAATAATAGCTACACATGTCGTATCCAACTCATCAATAATACTGCTGACCTGCCTCAATTTAATGAGGTAATCTTCATTATCAACTGCCTGAAAAGGCATATAGATACACAGAATTAAAAAAGTTAACAAAAAGGGCACCATCTCCTCCCCCCTCAAAAAATGTCTCTTCACAGCATTTATACATTTATAGAAAAAAAGGGCACTTCTGATGCATGAAGGGGCAAATGGGAGGGCTCAAGCCCCTGTAGCCCCCCCCTTTGCACGTGCCTGTAAACAGCTTATCAATTATGATCCGCCTGTGTTTGCTGTTATTGCCTAAGCTTAGGCCTCTATATTTATAAGAGATTACCTTGAATGTTGCAATTAGGAAGACGCAGGAGTTCTACCAGCCATCTCTACTTGTTGAATTCCACTTATACCAGGCACAGCAGTTAAGCATTAGACCCAGCTGGATTTTTCTCCAAAGTACGATGCATGATGTCTCCATAATTACCCTCTCCAGCACTTGCGAGAGGGGGCTGCAGGTGTTTTTCTTCCAATCTTCTCGTAGAACCGCCGTACATATACCCGTTCCGGCCATACTGCTGGATCCATAAATATCCCTGGATCATCACAGACTGCTGTAACTTGAAAGGAACTGTACGTAGTCCATCTGGAGTCAATTTTCCTACATGTAACCTGAAGGTTCACTTTATCTTCCACAAATGCCCGCAGCTCCTCGGCCGTAAGATCAGGTCGACATCTCGAGACGAAAATGTTCGCGGTCTTCGTTGGTACAGCCATCAATAAGATCTGTTTTGGCAGCCCCTATGATACCCCGCCGTTCTCTGCCAACCTTTGCCACAGGCTGATTCCTTTTAGCAAGGTGCATGAGTGGGACCAGACCCCCTTGAGGGACCACCACCATTAGCTACTGCAGTGGTTGCCGTTCTCGGAGGGGTTGCTCGCTTCCGGCCTCTCCTTACCACCATTATCCAAGATGCTTCCTCATCATGACCCACGAGTGCATTCTCAGCATCCCAATTCACCAAGGCCCCTTGGGGGGGGGGGTACCCTGTGTGAGATGGTATTGAGCTAGCGATGTAGCAGAGTCTGGATCCAGGGATCCAGGGATCCAGGATAAGACTGAGAAGCAAAGGGTTCTGCACTCATGGATCCAGAATGAGGCTGAGAAGCAGAGGGCTCTGCACTCATGGATCCAGGATGAGGCTGAGCGGCAGCCAAATAACAAATATTTGTTTCAACTAAATCGTTACAATTTCAGAGATAAATTTTACTTTACTGAAGGAAAAAATTTGCCACAATATTGTTGACATACATGTTTATTTTAGTTTAGAGTAGATTTAGTTCATTTTTCAGTTCTTTGTTCACACAATATGTCCATCGCCACTGTAATAAAAAAGTAATAGACTATTATCTATTACTTTGCCTTCTATTACTATTACAGCCAAAAAATTATGATCTATTACTATTACTTGAAAAATCCTGTAATAGTCTATTACTATTACCTATTACTATTACCCCATGTCTTATATATATATATATATATATATATATATATATATAATTCAACATTTCAAAGTAAAAATTATGGTTCTTAATTGAAGTAAAAAAAAAAATTAAATCCTTTTCCCCAAAAAGAAAATGAAAATATCAATATTTTTTATTCATACTTCGATATATATATATATATATATAATATATATATATATATATATATATATATATAATTGGTGTGAGATCCGAATCAAATTAGAGTCAATAGATGAGGTCCATTATACCTAAAATAAAGCTACATCTATTACAAAAGAATGCTTAAAAGACTTCTTCTTTCCCTCTTCGAACTCAACTGTCCCCACGAAATCCCTTCACACAAGTGCTACTGGAAGGTGAGAAAATAAAACCTTTTTCTTAAATTAAAACCTTTTAAGGAACGATTCACCTTTATTGGCTTCAATTAGCTACATTCCAGGTTCCAGGGCTTCTATATATATCTCGGTTCCTACAATCACCCTTAAACACCCCTTCCTTTGCTCGCTTATCTATCTCAGCGAAAGACTGTTAATACATAATAGCGGTCCGTCACTGGAATTACAGTCTCGCTCGCACCCGTCACAATGGACGTCGTTCGAAACCCTGGAAATGTCTCGAAGATCCATTGAGAATCGTGATTCCCTTTTCGGCTTTCTGGAAAAGAATGAAGCTGGGAGGGTGACTAGAAACCGTTGCTCGTTGGACACTGGAATACTGGAATACTGGAACATTGGAACACTGAAAGTTTGGAAGACTTGAAAACTTGTACCTGTTGTTACTTTACACCAAACTATGTAAGAACACAAATAAACAAAACAAAGGAAACTGGACTGACAATGAGCAAAAATGTTTAGTCGTCCGAGAGATTTAAAGAATTGCTCATTCTTTCGAATATATAAATGTTCCTGTAGCTTAATATATTATATATATATATATATATATATATATATATACTTATGGGATGAATTTCACGATTAAACACGTGAAATGAATGAATGATGCAAACCCACAAGAAAAAAGACAAATTATTGCAAGGCCTTTCGTGAACTGTATTCAGACGTACACCCCTGATGAGGTGTACTTCTGAATAGACGAAAGGCTTTGGAATCAATTTTCTTTTTTCTTGTGAGTTTGCATTATATATATATATATATATATATATATATATATGCAAATAGAACTAAAAGTCTAAAGTCACTCTGTCAAAAAGTGGTGAAAAATTTCTTTATCTATCGTTTCTTCTTTTGTAGCGATCAGTCATTCTCGCGAAGGAAAAGCTATCATCATTCTTTATCTTCCTTCGTTTGTTTAACGTCTTTGAGACGACTCAGCTGCCCGCTTTAGGTCAAAGGTCAAATATTATTAAGGGACGGTCTTAGTACGTATGAAGGTCATATTTTTTTTTTTAAGCATAAGGTACGAATACGGTTTGTACGAAAGGTCAGTCAGTAGTGGCGATGAGGAGTCGTCCTCAACGATACTTCGTATACAGAACCTTTTTGATCCTTCGGTTCTACGGGCTTCTTAATAGACACTGACCATGATTGAGCGTTCCAAGGAAGAGAGAAAATTGTGGGGTGTTTCTGGATTAAGTAATTTTCGAGGAGATAATGACCCAAGATTATTATGGGGCACAACCTTTGGTATGAAAGGAAAATGGGCACTACTATGTACCTTGGAATTTTTTTATTTTTTATTTTTTTATTTTGAGATTTTTTTATTTTGAGATTTTTTTATTTTCAGTTATGCAACTCTCTCTCTCTCTCTCTCTCTCTCTCTCTCTCTCTCTCTCTCTCTCTCTCTCTCTCTCATAGGTTTTAAAATTTAATAACTTTATAAAGTTTAAT
This sequence comes from Bathynomus jamesi, assembly GCA_023014485.1. Classification (NCBI taxonomy): domain Eukaryota; kingdom Metazoa; phylum Arthropoda; class Malacostraca; order Isopoda; family Cirolanidae; genus Bathynomus; species Bathynomus jamesi. Next base: position 183,311 of record JAJOZX010002891.1, on the reverse strand, counting down.
TATCTAAATATTTTTAAGTTACACTGTAAACGGGAAAGCTCATAAAGCATTTAAGGCGAAGAATCTAAATAGGCTCCTTGTAACTTCAACTTTCGAAGTAATAAATAGTCCCTAACATTGACCATATACGCAGGAGATGAAAAACGGGCACATTGACCCAAATTAACCAGTCTAGCTCGCGTCGTCGTTGACTGTTAAACTATTTAAGTTTCATATTTGAAGGTTAGGTTTACTCTTGTCACTTGTTGTTTTAACCATTTTTAAAAGTTATAAAAACTTGATTCAAAATTATTTTGACCCTGAATGCCTATAGTCCTGCTCTGGTGTCTTTGTCGACTGCCATTTTGTCTTTAGGCCTATTTTTCATGTGTTCGAATGGAATAGTGACCTTTGAATATTTAAACATTATGTGACATACACTGAAAATGAAAGTGTTTTTTCTGGTGTTCCTATGCCACTTGTCTAATATAAATATTGCTCTGGTCCTATTGTATAAATATGGTATATACCACCTTTATACAGTGATACTCACCAATGGATGAGTAACCCTTTTTAACCAGACGTTGTTTTTACAGATATGCAAATCGCGTCCAAGTTGTAAAAACATTTGAAATATTTTGAAAGAAAACTGCGAATAATTATACAAAACTTAACTGCTGAGTTACATTACATTATGATTAGTACATTAAATTGTTATTTGTCTACTTCGAAAGAATTAAACTTTACTTAGCTGGTCAGTCTGACATTTATCATAACAGCGACAAACATTTATTTTCTTCTTGACTGTTACTTTTTGACTTTCTTCATTTCATTTTCTGTGTAGGTTCTCTTTTTGATATAAAGGATAAAAAAGAGCGCTGGTAAGTTACGAATTAGTCTGTGTAGTCCCAAATTTGGAACCTATTTCTGAGAGGCACTTTGGGATCACTTGAAGATCAGGGCCCCCAGCCTTCTTCAGTTAGCCTTATAAGGCTAACTAACAAAAATGTCACGACTTAACCTAACCAATCGTTAGGTCAACTGTACGCCCTTGACGATTGGTTAGGTTAGGTCGTGATATTTTCGTTAGTTAGCCTTATAAAACTAACTAAAGAAGGCTTGGGTCCCTGATCTTCAGGCGATCCGCACTTTGTTTTGACACGTAATGGAGAACCAAACGGATTAAAATATTTGTCATACGAAATTTTATATCATAGTTAGCTAGGATAGACTATCCGTTGAAGGTGCTGATATAGACTAGGCTAGATTATAAATGGAAATGACGACAGTTAAAGAAAATTTAATAGCTGAATTTAAGTCGGTTACAAAAGTAAGACGACGGTTCAGAATCACTTGCAAGAAATATCCACCTTGTGAAAATTCATTTATGAAGTTGATGAAAAATTTAAAGATTTAAAGGGTTCAGTAAGCGGTAACAAATGTTTCATAAACCATCATTCGGTAAAGAAAATGTAGTAGTTGTTCCAGATGCATTTGAAAGAATGCCAAGAAAACCGCTTAACCATGCTTCAAAGGAGATAAACAATTTAGGGTGGATCGATTTTACATTTTTTTCGATTTCCATATTCTAATAGAGACAAAAACTTGCGCATGCATGAGAAAATAGCCTCTGCAAAATCTTAGCTTAATAGGTAATCATCTTCTGCCCCCGGCAGAGCGATGAAAATCATATTTTAGTAGTCAAAAACGTATTTTTCTTATAATTTTTAAAATATTTCAATATGCATCAAAATTATTCCTAATAACTATAAAGTCGATGAAAAAGACCTCATATGATCGTTTTTCCAAGCGCGTTGTCCTACGTTAATATCTTTTGCCCCCGGCAACAACGTCAAATGTTGAAAAAATAGGTAATTTATATACATATTTTCAGATCGGCTCTTTGTCTTAAATAATGCATTTATATATTTCCCATAGCATTTATATCGTTGCTTAGGCATGAAATAACACACGCAAAATTTTATGACTCTAGGCTAGGGTTTAAAGGTCATCTCTGGTGAGTGCTGCCACTGACGCGCCAGTACGCACTGCGCAGTTCCCTCAGTTGCCTTTTGACAGCGTCGAAGGCAGGTGTGTATTTTGCAGCTGGCTCCTCGAGTCCTCAGTGTGTGTGTGTGTGTGTGTGTGGCTCCTCACTCAGAGTCCTCAGTGTGGTGTTCAATCTCTCTGCTCATATCCTTGTTTGTTTTTCTCATAACTCTGTTTTTTTCGATTTTATTGCGTAACAGAACAATACATTATTCTTTAATCTTTACAGGATGGCTACCGCTACAACTAGAAGATCGGTTACGTGTCCAATATTTGGTGCTGGGAAAGATTTGAATTTGCGATGTTTTCCCACATGTGAAGATGTGATGCAATACTACCATCATGTGAGAACTGAGCTGAGATCATCAGAGAAGGAACCTCCATTCAAAGACATCGCCGCTGTGGTCACGGAGAGACTGGAATACTTGTGGAAATTAGCTTCCATTCCAACAGTTTCGACAGCACGGATAAATCAAATGTTGAAAAGTTATCGTGATAAAATGGCTAACATCATCAAATCACTGAACGCGAAAAAGAAGAACGAATCGTTACAGAAAAATCTTGAGGCCTTCAAGAAATCAACTAAGACCACTTTATTTGACATATCGGCTTGTAAATGCCCTGATTTGACAAAATGCAGCTGCCCTCGTGAACGACGAGTACCACTGAAAGAGCAACAGTTTTTACTCGACCAAAGAAGTGATCGCAAAATGGCAATAGGAACTTTGGATGTTGAAACAACAAATAAAAACGAGATGACTCTTGCAAGAAGATTGGCGATATTGAAACAAGAAGGAATAGCAGAACATCAAGAGCCGTCGACTAGTAAACGACAAGAAACTTCTCAAGAACAACCTTCTTCGTCAGCCTCTAGTGAAACCGAGGATACATCTATAGAATCATCGTCATCGTATGAACTAACACCGAGAGATAAACATGACATGAAGGAAAAAACACGAATGAAACTCCAGGTACTTGCTGAAGCTTGTGATCGTACGGGCGTCTCAGACAGAGCTGCTTCATTTATTGCTTCTTCGTTGTTAGAGGATGTTGGCTGGATACGAGAAGATGATGTCAGTTCAGTGATTGATCGAAATAAGATAAGAAGAGCCAGAAAAAGAGTTCGTTCTGAGCATCAGCAAGATGACAAGATCACGCTACCATTACAGGGCATTTTCTTTGACGGACGTAAAGATAAAACAATGACACAAGAAGAAATAGACAATGTGAAGCATAGAAGGACTGTGGTAGAAGAGCATATAGTCTTAGTTCAAGAACCAGAATCCCAGTACATGGGGCATTTCACTCCTGCATCAGGTTCTGCCACTGCAATAACATCAGGTATCATCAACTTTCTAGAGACTAACAATATTAGCACGGACGACATTGTGGCTATCGGCTGTGATGGTACCGCAGTGAACACGGGTCGAAAGGGTGGAGCCATTCGTATGATTGAAATGAAACTACAAAGGCCAGTTCAGTGGATCATATGCCTATTACACTGTAATGAATTATCACTGCGACACCTCATTCAAGACTTGGACGGCAAAACAACTGAACGACTGCGAAAAACTTCCAATTACAGAATTCGATGCCATTCCATCTCCCGACATTGACATAGATGATGCCGAGTTGAGCACTGACCAAAAATATTTGTTAGGCATCTACAGAGCAGTGTCGAGCGGTAGCTGCTCTTCAGCTCTCGCGGCTCGAAATCCAGGTAAGATGGCGCATTCCAGGTGGCTGACAACAGCAAATAGATTTCTGCGCCTCTATGTTTCAACCAGTGAACCCTCCAGCACCTTCAACGAAATTGTGCGATTCATTATGACAGTTTACGCACCAATTTGGTTTAAGATAAAGAAAAACTCCAGTTTCACTGAGGGCGCAAAACATTTTTTCGAAATGATGCGTCTCTCTCAGACCATGCCTCAAAGATCTAAGACAATCGCCAACAAAGTCCTCCGTAGAAATTCTTTCTTTGCTCACCCAGAAAATATTTTGATCTCCATGCTACATGCCGATGAGCAACACATAAGAGAATTGGGATGGAGAAGAATATTAAAAGCACGATCAAAACAATCACCAGCGGGGGAAATTCGAGCCTTCGCCATGCCTGAGCTGCTCTACGATAGTCAAAACTATTACGAAATGATCAACTGGCAAACGGCTGAGGTGACCGAACCCCCCGTTACAAAAACAATACCTGATACCCGAATAAAAGAGTTTGTTGAGACGGGAGACCAGCCTGATGGACTGATCCCACTATTCCCTTGTCATACTCAAGCGGTCGAGAGACTCATCAAATTAGTAACCGAAGCCTCTGCCAGTGTAAGTGGAATAGAAGAGAGGGACGGATTCATCCGCTCCCGTCTTCACTCCCGAACAAAAATTCCACGATTTGATTCTAAGAAAGATTACCGTTTGTAAATCGACATGCAGCCAAAGGAAGGGTGGTTGGGGCTGGATAGGGTGGAACTCGACGTACAGCCACCTCCTCGTGGTGAGTTCTGGGTTGCTAATTTTATAAAATTAGCAAGCGAGGAGCTGTACTTAGTACTTATCGTACTTATAACATCGCATTAACGTAATTATAATCCACATTTAGACTTTTCTCGGGGACAGAAGATATTACTCTAGAGTCATAAAATTTTGCGTGTGTGTTATTTCATGCCTAAGCAACGATATAAATGCTATGGGAAATATATAAATGCATTATTTAAGACAAAGAGCCGATCTGAAAATATGTATATAAATTACCTATTTTTTCAACATTTGACGTTGTTGCCGGGGGCAAAAGATATTAACGTAGGACAACGCGCTTGGAAAAACGATCATATGAGGTCTTTTTCATCGACTTTATAGTTATTAGGAATAATTTTGATGCATATTGAAATATTTTAAAAATTATAAGAAAAATACGTTTTTGACTACTAAAATATGATTTTCATCGCTCTGCCGGGGGCAGAAGATGATTACCTATTAAGCTAAGATTTTGCAGAGGCTATTTTCTCATGCATGCGCAAGTTTTTGTCTCTATTAGAATATGGAAATCGAAAAAAATGTAAAATCGATCCACTCTAATAAACATTCCAGTTTCGACAGTGCGTTTTTTGAAGTAGAGCTGCGGAAGTATGTTTACGAAATTTTAATAGTCCAGGACTTAATGAAAGATTATGTCGCTATGGGTTAGACTTGGTCCAACAACTTCTACTAAAATCACGGATTTAAACTCTTTGGAGCAGTTAACATTTTCAGATGAAGTGAATTCGGGTGACATTTCATCTCGTGGCAGAGTTGACAACCATATTGTCGCATTTGGGGAAATGAGGAACCAGTTGAGTTTTGGAGTATTAGCAGAGAGAGAGACTCCTAAAAGGTCACTGTGTGGTACCCCCTTACAAAAGTCACGGTCTTTTCGTTTTTGAGGAAGCAACCGTAAATGGAAAGCGCTGCCTTGAAACACTGCAAAATTTCATTTTCCTTCAGCTCACAGCCTTAAATCTTGCGAACCAAACAATTATTCAACAAGATGGAGCTCCCTCGCTGACATTCTATCATACATTGAATGTTAAGAGAAATTTTCAACCAAACTTTTCCAGCAAAATGAATTGGGAGATGAGGAGGATTTCTTGGCCACCAAGTTCGCCCCGACTTAACCTCTCTAGACTTCTTTATGGGGACTATGTAAAGAACATCGTTTACCTCACAAATCATCGACATTTGGCAGAAATGAAAGCGCGAAACAGAACAACAACAGTCAGCCAAATCACGCAGCAACAAATCGAAAATGTGTTTCAATCCTTGCCAAATAGAGTCGAACGTTGCATCGCCTAAGGTAGAAGATATGTCGAAATCCATAAAGTGTGCCAAAAAAAAAAAAAACTTTTGATATAGTTAAGTTTTATAATGCCATTTACTATCACATTTTATCTCATACTCGTAAGTAACAAGTTATTAAATTTTAAAAGGACTTTATAGCGACCCTGTTTATAGTTAGTTCATTTAGCTGTAGTTAGTGAGACAAGGCACGAACACAAAAGCAAAATGAACAGTAAAAAAGTTATTACATCATATATATATATATATATATCCTATTTTATATTTGATATCGCCATATATTTTCTTGTATGTTATTACGTTTGACAGGGAATTAATTTAGACTGACTACTTCAAGCTCCTTGTTGAAACTCATTACGTAATATTAAAAACCTCTCTCTTCTCTCTCTCTCTCTCTCTCTCTCTCTCTCTCTCTCTCTCTCTCTCATATATATATATTTGTTAGATAGATATTTGTAGTTAATACATAACAAATGTGTATTTAATCACAATAATTGTATCAAAATCTTGATTTGCAACATTCCATAACAATGACAAAATGTAGCAAAAAATTTATCCTCTATAATGCGCTATAAATTTATATGTACTTTATAATATTTTTTATACACTGACATATACATAAACTATTAGTGCATGATTATAGTGTAATTACTTTAAACACACACACACACGCGCGCACACACACACACACACGATTGACAAATATCTACACCCATATTGTAGATAAAAAAAAACCCCCGAAGATTTTAATATAATTCTGTCAGCATATTGTATAATAGTTAAGGGTGTACCCTTTATAGTTTAATAGTTCACCTGTTTAGAACTCCACAATTCAGTATATATATATGAAAATTATTTCACGAAAGTGACACGTGAAAAATATTTATGATGAATAAAACCACGAAGGGAAAAGAAACACAAAGTGGTGCTCAAGCGCTTTCGTCCTGAGGATGTCATTAGACGAAAGCGCTTGAGCACCACTTTGTGTTTCTTTTCCCTTCGTGGTTTTATTCATTATTATATATATATATATATATATATATATTATGTGCAAAATTGACATTTTGAAATCCTCTTCCCTTATAATATTATTCAACTTCTGAATGAGACTTTTAACAAGTCCCGCGGTTTTAATATCTTAAAATTACTATCCTATCACGTAATCCCAAATTCCCAAGTACAATTATCTTTAATGGCAAAGTTACCAATATAAAGTCACAATAAATAAAAAAAAATTATATATATATATATATATATATATATATATATATATAGTATGGGTAAATATTATGAAGATCTTTATCGCCATATAGACTAAATTTTAATTTCAAATTTCAGAAGACACCTGTAAAACAGGTTACAGGTGGGTGTGTCTGCTAAGCCCAATTTGAGGGATATCCTTTTGCCATACGTAGGCGCCCAATATTGAGAATAATTTATTTAAGAAAAGGTGCTAATTATGGAATATATATATATATATATATATATATATATATATATATATATATATATATATATATACAGGGTGGGCGGAAAGTAGCTCCCTATTTTGGATTGGTAAAAAAATACGTATATTATCCATTTATTTCAGAAGAAATAATATGAAAAGGTAGGCATACATGGTAGGTTTTCTCTGAAATTCAATGTGGGCTCCAACTCTTTCCACCAGCTTCTGGAGCCGCCCAGGAATGGCGTCCACTGACTTTAGCAGGAACTCCGGCGGGATGGAGGACATGACTTCCCGAATTCGGTCCTCCAGTTCTTCCAATGTCCTCGGTTTGGTGCGGTAGACTTCTTCCTTTACCCACCCCCAAAGAAAGAAGTCGCACGGTGTCAAGTCGGGGCTCGTGGCTGGCCATTGATGTGGACCACGACGACCCATCCAACGCCCAGGGAAGTGGGCATCCAGCCACTCACGGACAACAAGAGCGAAGTGCGGAGGGGCGCCATCTTGCATAAATATCAGATCGTCGATGTTCTCCCATGTGCTGACAACCGGCCAGACCTCGTTTCGTAACATAGCAAGGTACCGCTCAGCATTCATGGTGTTGCGCAGAAGGAACGGGCCCACAACCTGATCTGAGGTCATACCACACCACACCGTTACACTGAACCGATTCTGCCGTTTTTCAGCGGTAACCGTGCGACTTCTTTCTTTGGGGGGGGTAAAGGAAGAAGTCTACCGCACCAAACCGAGGACATTGGAAGAACTGGAGGACCGAATTCGGGAAGTCATGTCCTCCATCCCGCCGGAGTTCCTGCTAAAGTCAGTGGACGCCATTCCTGGGCGGCTCCAGAAGCTGGTGGAAAGAGTTGGAGCCCACATTGAATTTTAGAGAAAACCTACCATGTATGCCTACCTTTTCATATTATTTCTTCTGAAATAAATGGATAATATACGTATTTTTTTACCAATCCAAAATAGGGAGCTACTTTCCGCCCACCCTGTATATATATATATATATATATATATATATATATATATATATTATATACACACGCGAGAGAAATAGATAAATTTTAACAAATTGTTGCATGTGTATGTTGATAATTCCGTTGCTTCAGTTTTGTTTGTGAATTAGCTTGATCACACACATTTCGAGTGAGTATATATATTATTAGTGCTGGACCGGATATCCGCATCCGCATCATTTTTAACATCCGCATCCGCACTTCTAACTGCGGATGTTATGCGGATATTACCTCTAATAAATTATGCAATTTACAATTAAATTAGCTTATAAAGTAGCTTATAAGGCCCAGTCATGCACATTTCATGTAAAGTATTAATTAGTAATGAACAAACAAATATATAAACCTGAAAATATAAATAGGTGGTAACAGAAAATTGAATGAAACTTTCATTCAATTTTATGTGGCTGAAACTCTTGAGAAAGTTATTATTTTTATCATAATGAAAACATTAATATTAATTTTAATTCTTATGCATTGCCTGCCATAATAGCAATATCACGAAATTTGAAAAATTGTCATATAGTCATAACTAGCAAAAGGTCGGCGCTCCGCGCCGATTTTGCTAGATCTGCAGTGCTTCGGCTGAATTGTGGGCCTACGGCGTATTTTATTTTGTCTCACCTTGGGCCTCAGTAATTGGGGTGCCTGCGGCCTTCCAGTTACTGGCAAACCAATTATTCATTCAATGAAACTACAGAAAAGAACGCAGCCATGAAAATCTAAAGCTTCACAAATCTTAATACAATGAGCTCGGATTTGAAGCCTAAGATTTTCATGACTGCGTTCATTTCTATAGTTTTATGGCCCGCCAAATCATAGTTTTCATTGTTTCGAGTGCATCAATAATATTGTTATAGTGTTCCATTAGTTGTGATAAGCATGATCTTCCTGACCGGAATCGATGTTGGTTATCATTTTTTTTTCTGAGTTTCCCCATTAACCCACCCCCTCTCCCATTACCCCACCCCTCTCCCCCAATCCCCCCTCCCCCACCCCTCTCCCCCATTTACCCCACCAATTTTTTTTCTGAGTTCCCCATTAACCCCACCCCCTCCCCCATTACCCCACCCCTCTCCCCCAATACCCCTCCCCCTCCCCCAATACCCCTCCCCCACCCTCTCCCCCATTTACCCCACCCTTCCCCCATTACCCCAAGGGGGAAGGGGGCTGGCACCTTGCAAAGGATTTACTTTAATTTTTTTTTGTTACATATATATATCGCATCTATTTTTCTGAGTTTCCCCACTAACCCCACCCCCTCCCCCATTACCCCACCCCCCCCCTTTTGTGCCAAAATTATGATTAAAAATGAAGAAATTGGAAGAACTGTACCCCTAAAAGGGGGGGGCAGGATTTATGTTAGGGAATTTTTTTTTAGCATGGGCACTGCATAATAAAAAGACGCATCGAATGGTGAAAACCGCATTGTTCTACACCAATTGTAGCGACCTGTAGGTGTGCGCAAAAAACTGTTACATATATATATATATATTATATAAGGCTTCATTTCTGAAATAGTATATTAGATTCTATATTATATTGATAGATTAACTAAATATTCGCATCCGCGGATATTGAAATTAAAGATCCGCATCCGCATATGTTGAAAAACTGACATCCGGTCTTACTTACCTTCTCTACTTGCTTTCCAGTCTTTGGTTTTGAAGGTTGTGCAGCTCTATATTATACGAGAAAGGGGTATGATCCCACGCAATGTTATTCCCAGTTTATTCCAATTCCAAGAGTGAGAATTTCAAAGAAGCAATTCCGAAATCGATCTGTTCCCGTTTTATGCAATTTTCATTCTTATCAACGACTCGATTACTGCCCACTCAATCTCATTCGCATTCGTGGTAAATGCGCCAAATGAGAGTGGCTAAAGTGGGAAGCCGTGAAAGACAATGGGAATAACGTTGAGCGACAGTAAAACCACGACTTTCCCACTTTGGTACGATAAACGTTAGTGTAGGTTAAGCTGAGTTAGATCAGGAAATATTAACCATTGTCATTTGGCGCCTTTCTCGGAAATGACATTGAATAAAATATTGAATGAGAAGTAATCCAATGATGATAATATTTGCTCATAATAACCAGTTAAGTTCCTTCATATCAATACACTTTTTGAAAATGAGGCAATTTTTCACTTGTCTTTCAAATTGCATCTTATCTCCTGTACTTATAATTATTATTATTTTTTGGGGAGGGATCTAATTCGTCCTCTTACAGTATTCAAAGTCGAAATATCATTTGCGCAAAGTACAGGGTAGTAAAAAAAAGGTGGCGTTCCCAGAAATAACTTGTTACATATATATTTTTTGGGAGCACTTTATTTCGGATTCCCGGATTCCCGGGCGGTTCGCCTCATTTTTCATTTATTCGTTATTTCTCTTCCCCGTGTGCAGAGACGCTCCTTATTTACGTCGTTTCTATTCATTTATATACTGCGTGGTCATTGCAGTTATATATATATATATATAATATATATATATATATATAGGGCCCTGCGAATCACAAATTTTTTTCGAATCGAATCTCGAGTCAAATCATCCCAAACAATTCAAATCGAATCAACTGTACACATATAGATTAGAATGTTTCTACACACAATTAGTAATAAGCATAAATTAATTAAATCTTCTTGAGACCAAAAGACAAAGTAAATCCTTCTAAAAAAATGTATTAAGTATTTGATCATGAGGAGGAACAATGGTATTAAAGTATGATAAAAGTGTTATTACACGAGAGATTGGTCTCAGTATATAGATTGAATTATAATGTAAGTAAAAAGAAAAGTGTTTATTTACGAAAGTGTTCTTGAAAACAACATCACTGATGTTGTTTACCGGACTTGATGAAGATTCGAAAATATCGAATCGGAGGCCAAGCAAACGAATCAATCAAATCCTCTCTCCCGATTCGAAATCAAATCGAATCTCGAAGCTTCGCAGGGCCCTAATAAATAAAATAAATAAATATATATATATATATATATATATATATATATATATATATATATATATATATATATATACTGTATAATACTGAACCTATAATCCGTGCTCGAGTCCAGTGCTCACTACAATCCTCGAATCCAAACTCGTGTATCGAAAAATACCTTCGCAGTCGGATTCACATACGCTCGTTCTGCAAAAAATACCTATTTAGCAAATTGATGACGTACTTGACTGGGGCTCTTGTATTAGAGCATTGCCCGGAACGGGGCAATAAATCGCAACCCAGGCCGAATGCACAGTCCTCTCACCCCCAACCCTCTTCCGAAAAAAAGGATATTAATAAAAAAAAAAAAACCTTAAATAGACGACTTAATCTTCTCTTCGGTAATAAATAGTAGAGAGGACATTGAAAAATAAAGGATATCGAGTGTTTTATATATATATATATATATATATATATATATATATATATATATATATTATAAACGATTTTAAATAAAAATATACAGTGATTAATCAGTTCTGTGCCAAATTTACTTATAATATAATTATTTTTGTAACAGGACTTTTGAATCACCCTGTACATAACAGATACTAAGATAGGTTGATTTTTAAATATTTTTTCTATTTAAGCTTAAAATAGAGGCAGGTAGAAACTGTCCAAATAAAAATTGACTAGAGCAATACCAGATTTTTATTTCGAGGTTTTGGGGGGAGGTACTGGAGGGTTTGAAGGGTGGACCCAACTTTTTTTTTTCAGTGGGGATGGGTTACCAGTATGCAATGTGCGAACTGATTATTAAATACGCTCAAATGAATGGAGGTTGAAAAAAAAAAAGGGGCAAGCCAAAGTATCTCGAGTAAATTCATCAGCGTTGGGTATGTATAAAGAAACGGTAGATGAATGCTTAATGAAATATCAGTATGGACAATTATGCTCTAAGGGGAGAGAGAGAGAAGAGAGAGAGAGAGAGAGAGAGAGAGAGAGAGAGAGAGAGAGAGAGAGAGAGAGAGAGAATCATATAAAAATATAGCCAAAAAGTAAATATTACCTTCAAAGAAATGTGTATATACATATATGTGTGTATGTGTGTGCACTTTTAAGGTATTGAAAAATATTTCAAGTAAAAGGAAATAAAAAAATATCCACTGTATATGAGTAAAGTCCCCGCGAGTGAACCTATAATGAAAATCTGACGCCCAGCTACGCCCACTCTTGATGAATTTGGGCGTAGAACCGCCCATTTTAAACCGCAGGAATGTAGTGGTCACTTAACTGAGTGAAAAATTAAAAAGTAATCTGCAATATATATATATATATATATATATAATTAATTACATTTCATTTAGTCATAAAATGTATATCTAATTTAATTTTACCTTTTAAGCACATATTACCGGGAGTTTTATCCGATATATCGGTGTAGGAATCCGGTTTTACCGGTATATGAAAGAATTAAATCTTTAATAGAATAATCGGCTACAGTAGCATTTTAATTTCTCTTCAAGTGTGATCACATGAAAGTTTGTGTCCAGTATGTTAAACCTGTTAATAAATATTAATTTAATTCATTTGTAGAGAACGTACCGTATCTGCTACTTTTCTCATGCAAGAACAGCGGAAAACACACACACACATTATATATATATATATATATATACAGGGCGTCCCAAAAAAATGTATACACATTTTAAATACTTATAAAGGCAGTGTTTATTAAAATACATTTCATTTTCAAAATGTAATAGAATCTACAGACATTATTTAATTGTTTTGTCAACGCCTGTTTTCAAACTGACGTCCGTTCTGGTCCAGGCACTGCTGATAACGCGAAGCAATGGAATCGCAAACATCACGAAACATTCGTTTGGTATTTGTGTGCATTCTCGTTCAATGGCTGCTCTCAATTCAGCGACTGTTGCAGTTTTATAGCGTAGACTTTGTCTTTTAAGTATCCCCCTAAAAAAAAGTCTAGTGGTGTGAGTCTGGTGAACGCGGAGGTATTCTACGAAACCCCTTCGTCCAATCCACATCCACATCGTGCCAAGTACCACTCGCAATACTCCACTCTTCGGTCCGGATCATCATCATCATCTTCATTAATAGCATGGACTAATCTTGGAATGTAACTTTTCCATTGACAGCGCTTCAAATGCGTTGGACAGACGATTCTGAAATTCCTACCTCACGACTCGCTTGCCGCACAGATTTTCTTGGACTTTGGTGATACGTTTCCAGTACTCTTTCTTGCTTTTGGGGCTTGTCGATGTCCGTGGTCTTCCGGAACGCTTCTTGTGGACATTCTGAACAGTTCCATCGGCTTCAAACTTATCTCTAATTCGAGTGATGGTAAGTCGCGTTGGTGGATCTGTTTGAAACTCCCTCCTAACTGTCCTTGCACTTCAACTGCGTTTTCACACTTCCAGTAGCATTTTAGAATGAATTTCCTTTGTTCAAAGCTTAGTCTGACTGCCATTATTAATTCTAATGGGTTTAACTTGGAAAGAAAGAAACATCAATTGAGCTATCAGCTGTTAAAGTGTGTATACATTTTTTTGGGACGCCCTGTATATATATATATATATATATATATATATATATATATATATATATATATATATATATATATATATATATATATATGGTCATCTAGTTTGTTTCCACCCGAATTGTTCATTCTGACAAAGGTTAAGGGCTACGTCGTAGCCAATGTCGTAACACCGCTTTCGTTGATCAGCGAAGTTATGCGACATTGGGTGGGATAGTAGTTAGATGGGGAACCGTCCGCTGCTTTCTGATTATGTAGCGATCCCTGGTTCGGATCCTACGTAGAGCTGTAGGTCCCCTACGTCATATGACCTTACATGTCGAGGAGATTAAACAACCCCATCATTACATTTGACAGGTTAAGCGTTAAGCTTTTTGCCCTTTGCCCTATCATATATATATATATATATATATATATAATATATATATATATATATATATATATATGGGAATGAACTCAGAATGGTTCCCTGAGGTTTTTTATGATACACACAGACCGTGCATGGAACAAGGAACTCTTTTAGGAAAATTAAATCCACTATAGTCCGAATAAGCAATGGTAAATGACAAACACTATAGTTTTTCTTTTTCATGATGTTAGCCCGACGTGGGCAACGTTGCCCACGTCGGGCTAACATCATGAAAAAGAAAAACTATAGTGTTTGTCATTTACCATTACTTATTCGGACTATAGTGGATTTAATTTTCCTAGAAGAGTTCCTTGTTCCATGCACGGTCTGTATGTATCATTTTATGTATGTATGTGTTATATATTTGTATGTATATGTATATATATGTGTATGTATATGTATATATATGTGTATGTATATATGTGTATGTATATATGTGTATGTATGCATATATATATATATATATATATATATATGTGTGTGTTGTGTATATGTATGTATATATGTGTATATATGTATGTATATATATGTATGTATATGTATGTATATATGTATCTTACCTTATGAACCTTATGTTGTTTCGTGCGTTGGTCTCTCTTCACACGGAGGTCAAGCTGGTGGTCCCGCCTCTAGGTCTGGCCTGGTGGAGGAGCGAGTTGCTTTCTTGCGCTCTCCACCGTACATAGCCAGGCACGCCCGGCTCATCTGGTACTGTCCTGAGTCAGGCATCCAGTCTTTTCTTGAAGACTTCAACTTTGATCCCCGTTACGTTTCTGAGGTCCTTAGGAAGCTGGTTGAAAAGTCTTGGCCCCCTGACAACCAAGCTATTTTCCTTCAGGGTTGAGGAGGTCCCTTGTCGTGCCTTTAATTTGGAACACTACACATTCTGCCTTTCCTATTTTCCAGTGTTATTTGAATGGTAATTGGGTTTAGTTTTAGGTTTGGTACCAGTTTTTCGATCATTTTCCATATGTAGATTATGATGTACCTCTCTCTTCTTCTTTCCAGTGAGTACAGATTTAGTTTACGTAGTCTTTCCCAGTAGTTGAGTTCTTTGCAGCCATCAATCTTGGCTGTGAAATGCCTTTGCGTTTCTTTTAGTTTATTAGTTTCTTCCTTTTTATATGGGGACATCAAAACTGAGCAGTATTCAAATTTTGGTATAATCAGTGTTTTTAGCAGGGGAATCATTACTGTCCTGTCCCTTCTCTTGCAGGTTTAGAACCTGTCCGGCGACTCTTTTTGCTTTATTTATCGCTATCTGATTTTGTGTTTCAATTTCGCATCATCTGTCATTATTATCCCGAGATCAATCGCTTTCGTGCTTCTCTGAATTTCCTGTCTATCTGGAGCATAATATGCAGTCTGTTTAAGTTCTTCTTTACTACCATATCTCAAGAGCTGAAATTTCTCGGCGTTGAATGACATCATGTTGTCTTCTGACCATTTGTATATTTTGTTCGTGTCCCTCTGCAAGGCCTCCACGTCATGTACATCGCTGATTTTTCTGCTGATCTTTGTATCGTCTGCAAAGGATGTTACTATACTATTGCTGTTTTCTCCGCTGTCTATGTCTGTTAGCATGATAATGAACAGGAGTGGGGCCAGTACTGTCCCTTGTGGTACTGAGCTGCGTACTTCCGATTCTGATGATGATATACCTTGAATTTTGACGACCTGCAGACGATCACTAAGGAAGTTGTAGATCCATTTTCCCACTTTACCTGTTATTCCCATGTCTTTAATTTTATGTGCTATTATACCATGGTCACATTTATCGAAAGCTTTAGCAAAATCTGTGTATATAACATCGTAGTTGTCATTGCCTTCCAATGCATCTAGGATATTGTTGTAGTGCTCTATTAGTTGTGATAGGCATGATCTACCTGACCGGAATCCATGCTGATTTTCGTTGAATCTTTCCCGTGTCTCAAGGAAATCATAAATTTTCTCTCTAACTATTCTTTCAAATACTTTGGTGAGGTGGGACGTCAATGACACTGGTCTATAGTTCTTTGCTTGAGATCTGTCCCCTCCTTTATATATAGGGACAATGTTTGCTCTTTTCAAGATGCTCGGTATTTCCCCAGTGTCTAGGGATCTTCTCCATATCCAGTATAAAGGTGTAGCTATTTCATTTTTATAGTTTTTAATCAATAATGCGTTCCAATTGTCCGGACCTGCAGCTGAATGTAGTTTCATTTGTCCTATAGCTCTCGCTACATCTTCTGGTGTAAACTCAAAGTCTGTTATATACTCTCCTTGCAATTCCTCTTCAAAGAATGCATTTATGTCAGGTATCGCTTTGTCACTTTTTGGGGTACTGAAAACTGATTCATATTGAGCTCTCAATGTATCAGATATTTCTTTTGGATCGTCGGTTAGTTCATTATTTCCCGTCCTTAAGGGCCCACTAGCGGCGCGCGTTTTTGTTTTCCTTTTTGCATAGCTATAGAAGTATTTTGGATTTTCCTTTATTGCTTCTACCGCCTTTTCCTCTTCCCTCTCTGTATGGTCCTTAATCAGGGCTTGTATTTCCCTATCGATACCCTCCAGTTTTTCTTTTATTGTTTTCCTGTCATTATCTCCGCAGTTTCCTAACTTCGCCTCCACTCTCTTTCTTTTGCGGAATAGTCTTCTCTTTTGCCTTTCTAGCCAGCTCCTCTTTCCTTTTGGCTGTGATTTCGGAGCATATTTTTCTAAAATTCTCAGCGTTTTTTCTAGTGATGGGACGATTAATCGGAATTGGAATCGAGAATCGGAAGAATCGAGCATTTTTCAGGAATTGGAATCGGAATCGAGAGAATTGTACCATGATTTCCGATTCTTAAAACGATTCTTTAACTTTTAATTGAACCAGTTTTGCAATGTAAACTTTAAAATTTAAATGAAAGAGGATAACAAATTTTATTTTTATTGTATTGTAGCTATACATTAAAACATGTATATCCATGATGTGTAAAGAAGATTAAAATGAATTGTTACAACTTACAGTTGATTTTTATTTTTAAATCAATCTATTATAATTTATAATTTATATTACCATACTCATAATGTAAATAGTTAATCTTACCAGAGTAAAATATGACAATTTCCAGAAAAACAAGCATAGAATTATATTTAAAAATATTGAGAATCGGAATCGGAATCGAGAATCGTATCGGAATCGAGACTTTTTAGTGGTATCGGAATCGGAATCGGAATCGTTAAAAATTTTGGTATCGTCCCATCACTAGTTTTTTCCTCCAAGGTTGTTAGCATTTCTTCAGTTGTTTTATTCTCGAAAATTGTTCTCCATTCTATTTGGGCCATGTGCGATCTGATTGCTTCCCAATTTATAGTCTTCGAGTTTAAGTTAAAGGCCCCGAATTTACTTCTTTCCACAATATGTGTATTGTCTTCTAATGCTGCCGTCATATTTGTTGATATCTCGATTAAGTTGTGGTCTGTGATAATGGTTGGGGTTATTTTTATATCAGCAATCAAGTTCGTGTTATTCGTGAATACCAGATCCAGGCAGTTATTTTTTCTGGTATTTTCTGTTATCTCCTGTGTCAGCATAAACTCATTTGTGAGAGCCATCAACATTTTTGCTTGTTCCTGGTCTTCTCTTGTGCCCCCCTTGTCCTGGTGAATATATATATTCCTATTCACCTTTTTGTATTTTATAAATGGGAAGTTAAAGTCTCCGCAGATCATTATATTGGGGGATGGAGGGTTTATGGCCTTTATTAGCTTTCTAATGTCATCAATGACCTCCGAGAATTTTTCGGTTGGGGTGCTTGGAGGTCTATAGATGACTATTACTATCAAGTTAGTTTTTCTATTTTCACTGCTAGGAGTTCCACATAGCTGTTTGATTTACTTATTATCATCTCTGTCATATGACCTTCCTGTACATATATAGCACAGCCACCTTTCCGTCTCGTCGTTCTATCCGCTCTTAGTAAGTTGAAGCCCTCTATATTTATCTCTTTCTTATCAATACAATGTTCGCAGTTTTCACAATTTCCTTAGCAATCTTTAAGATGAGTTTCTGTGAGGCATGCGATGTCCGCCCTTGTTTCGTCCATAAATCCTTTCAGGTACGAAACCTTATTGAGTGATTGGTGATATGTGTATATATTTATGTATATATGTAAGTATATATGTGTATATATGTATATATGTGTATTATGTAAGTATATATGTGTATATATATATGATATATATATATATATATATATATATATATATATATATATATATATATATATATATATATATATTTATATATTTATATATTTATATATTTATATTTATATATTATATATATACGTACAGTGGCGCTAATAAGTATTCGTGCAGATAACTATTTCAGTTAAATTCGTCCTTATCTTTTGTATCATGCATACGATAGTTAGGAAAAGTTCACAGTTCGTTTGGAAAATTTGAGGGGGGGGAAAAAAGTTAAAATGCAAAAGTTTTCGTACATTTATTTACAAAATGATTTAATACTTTGCGTGTCCACCTTTTGCTTGAATGACTTCAATGATTCGTTTTAGGTATTTTTCTAAAAGGTTTCGACATCTCTCAATAGAAATTTTAGCTCATTCTTCTATAAAGAAAATTGTTGCAATTCATTCAGATTTGAAGGGTTTCTCTCGCGGACACCTTTTTTCAAATCAAGCCATAAATTCTCGATTAAGTTGAGATCTGGGCTTTGACTGGGCCACTCGAAAAGCTTGAAATTCTTTCCTTAAAGCCATTTCATGGTGCTCTTACTTTTATATTTTGGATCATTATCTTGTTGCAGTACCCAATTGCGACCCATTCGCAACTCCCAAACTGAAGGCAATACATTTTCTTTTAAAATTTCCTGATATTTCTTCGACTTAAGATTCGATTGAGGACAAGATTTTCTGGATCAGAAGAACTAAAGCATCCCCAAAAAAGCAAACTACCACCACCATGTTTAACCGTAGGAAGGTTATTTTTTCCTCGAATGCAATATTTGATTTTCGCCAAACATACCGTTGCTCGTTGTCCTGAATAATTCAATTTTGGTCTCGTCTGTCCACAGAACTTTCTTCCAGAATGCAAATCCATCATTTTGATGATTCTTGGCGTACTTTAAACGAGCTTCTTTGTGCGTTTTTCGTAGCGGAGGTTTACTTCGTGCAACTCTTCCACGCAAACCATTCTTTCTCAGTGTACGATGTACAGTAGAAGGATAGTTTTAGTCTTAATGTTTGGCAAATATCACCCGCAGTCACTCGTGGATTTGCAGCAGCCATTCCTTCAATCCGTCTAACTGTACGTTCTGAAATCTTGCAAGGTCGTCCACACCTTGGTAGTTTTGATTGTTTCAAGGACTTTCCATTTCTTTATAAGTGCAGCAACCGTCGTAAATGGAATTCGAAGTTCTTATATCTTTCTCTAACTCGTTCCAGACTCGTGTGCAGCAATAACGGGTCTCTTAAGATTCGTAAACAGCTTTTTACCACGACGACCTTAACTGATGACTCGCACAGTGATCCGTCTCCTCTTTAAAGATGCAAAAAGAAAATTCCAGAATTCAGAACTGCCAACAGTCTCTTAGCAATAAACAGCCAACTACTCATAGAAAGATAAATTCTTCAAGCTTCAGGTGGACACACAAAGTATTAAATAATTTTGTTTGGTAAATAAAACTTTCATTTTAACTTTTTTTTCTTATTTTCCTCAACTTCTTGGATTTTTTACATTATATGTTGGAGTTAAACTAACTTTTTTATTTGTTAAACATTACCAAACGAACAGTAAACTTTTCCTAACTATCCTATGCATGGTACAAAAGATAAGGACGAATATAACAGAAATAGTTCTCTGTACGAATACTTACGAGTGCCGCTGTATATTATACGTGTGTGTGTGTATGTAGAAATCAAAGTTATAAAACAATTAAAAGCAACTAATTATTTTAGTAACTTAATTGCTCGTAATTACGGTTTGAGTAATTAATTACGATATTTAGTTTTTTTTAAATGTAGTAATTTAACCACGATTTTGAAGTAATTGTAATTAATTAAATTTCAGAAGCAAAAGTAATTAATGTTGTACTCAATTACTCTTTAAAACCTAACTAATTTAATTTCTTTTTAGAAGTAATTTTTCCAACGCCAATTAAAAAAAAGGATTTACCATAAAATGGGGGGCAATTATTCCAAAAAGGTTTTTCCATAAAATGGGGGGCAATTATTCCAAAAAGGTTGGGAGAAAATTGGATTAATTCCCATTCTATGCCATTCCCATTTTCAGTCCTCAAATGGAAATGGTTTCACTCCATTCTATGCCATTCCAATTCCCATTCCCATCCGTGTCCGCAAATGTAATTCCCATTCTCTGCAACTCCCATTTCATGGCATTTTCCTTCCCATCCACGACCTTTCCTCTTTGGTCCGGGTTAGGTTACGATAAGTTAGGTTCTGAATGGTTAGGCTGATGTTAGGTTAGGTTATGATTGGTTAAAATAAGAGAAAATATTAGCCCTTCCCATTTGGCGCCGTTTCAGTGGAAAACATTGTGTCCCAAATCGAGACACGTTTTTGTCAAATATGGATTTTCTTTTCACTTTTGGACATTTTCATTTGAGGACCGAAGATGGGAATGGGAAAGGAGCGGATTTTTCTCTTTTGGTCATTTTCATGATTACTTCCCATTCTATGCCATTCCCATTTTTGCTCCCCAAATGAAAATGACCAAAAGTGAAAAACCGGTTTACTCTCACTCACCGTCATTCCCATTTCGATTCCGCGCGCAAGAATGGGAAAGTGAGAATCTCAAACGAGGCATTTTCAAATCGATTTATTCCCAATTCATGGCATTCTCATCTACGGCCTTTCCCACTTTGGTCCGGGTTAGGTTAGATTATGATTGGTTAGGATACGATAAGTTAGGTTCTGTTTGGTTAGGAAATATTAAACATTCCCACTCAGCGCCGTTTCAGCGATGAAAACATTATTTCCAAAATGAAGACTCGCTTTTCTCAAATGTCTTTTTTTGACTTTTGTACACGTTTACTCGCGGACCACGAATGGGAATGTCACTGATTGGGCAGTAATCGAAAAATCCGTATTTGACAAAAGCGCGTTTTGATTTGGGAAAGAATGTTTTTGTCGCTGAAACGGCGTCAAACGGAAGTGGCTAATATTTCCTTGCCTAACTTATTTTAACCAATCAGAACCTAACTTACGGAAACCTAATCAATCGTAACCTAACTCGGACCAAAGTGGGAAAGGTCGTGGATGGGAATGAAAATGACAGGAGGTGAGAATGGCATAGAATGGGAATTGCATATGGTGATACAGATTGGAATGGGAATTAATCCAATTTTCTCCCAACCTTTTTGGAATAATTGCCCCCATTTTATGGTAAATCTTTTTTTTTTAATCGGCTTTGGAAAAATTACTTCTAAAAAGAAATTAAATTAGTTAGTCTTTGAAGAGTAATCGATTACAATATTAATTACTTTTGCTTCTGAAATTATTTTAATTACAATTACTTCAAAATCGTAGTTAAATTACTACTTTTTCAAAAAAACTAAAAATAGTAATTAATTACTCAAACGTAATTGGCCGAAGCTGTAGGTCTACTATAATGAAGGCAAATTTAAATGAATGAAATGTTTAAGCAGTTCACCAATGATCTTTCAACCTTAAACAAAGAAATAATATATCTTACCAAGGAGATAAAAATGGTTGTGTGGTCTTTTATTTAATTATAAAAAATAAAGGAAATCTTTTTACAGTGAATAACGACTTTTTACATATACGTTTGTGCAATATTACGAAATGCTTGTTAACGACAGCGAGTAGTTTATACAGAACATAAATTAATGATGGATTAATGTTAGTTACAATAATTACAAAAGAAATATACTGTCTGGCTTGTTAACACGGATAAACCTTACAAGACAATAATGAGGCCTATTAATGAGGATAAGCTTTACATGACAATAATGAGGCCTACTCACGGAACACACTACGAAAAGGTAAAACGCCTAGAACAGTTGGAATCACTTTTATACAGCCTAATCTCGCATAGGCGTCGGTCACTAGTTCATAGGCTATTACGCGAGAGCCTGAACCTATACTGTAGGCCAGGACGATTGGACCAATTCAAAAGTTTACCAAACTTAGTGGAGTAGATTGTGTAATGTGTAGGCTGTTGAGATGGAGAGACAAACTTATAATTCGGAATGACCGTTGAAATCCTGGAAGGCGTTAGTTTGTAGGTGTGGAATCGCTTGCGGAGGAATTCACGTCGATGCTCAGTAGGTCTGTCGGTTTCTGATGATGGGAAACTACAGGTTTTTGCCGGAAATGAAAGTAGGCTAATTTTGACGGCGAAGCCTATCGATCAGCTGGATGATGATGAAGAGGAAAACCGAGAAAGATTGCAGGAAAGGGGTTGTTTACTTTGTTGCTTAAAAAGTTGTAGGCAGAGACGTACTTAGCATTTTTGCCGCCCCTAATTAAAGTGCCTTATGTTATAGTTGTGCCATTTGATACCGCTAGTTTGCTATTAGAGGCTGCTGTTCTTTTTTATTTTAAAACTTTTGTAACTCCATTTAATTTGTTAGTGCTTATAAGTTATTTAGGCAGAATCACAGTTTAGCGTCGTCAACATTTTTTTTTGGCGATATCCTATTTTGGCGTCCCAACTTATTCAACCAACCAAAAATAAGCGGCACTCCAACACTTTCAAATTACTTGTTTATGTTAATTAGGTTAATTGACTACCCGGTTAGGTCAACTATACGCCCTTGACGATTGGTTAGGTTAAGTCTTGATATTTTCGTTAGTTTAAACCAGTGATGCACAAACCCTGGCCCGCGGGCCAAATGTGGCCCCCACGGGTCTTTTCAATTCACATTTTTCACATGAAAAGGGTAGCTACCCAAAAAAAAATCTGAAATATTACCCCTGGTTATAAAAATGCATATTTATAAAAAATAGAATATATATATATCTGGCCCCTACATATAAAACAGATGGTTGGTTTGGCCCTCACATCAAAAAAGTTTGTGCACCACTGGTTTAAACGAAAATGTAACGACTTAACCTAACCAATCGTACAGTTGACCTAACTGGTTTGTTGGATAATTTAGAACGGCAAAATAGAATATCGGCAAAAAAAAAATTTTACGACGCTAAACTGTGAATCTACCGTTATTTATTTTCTATTTTTGTTTTTTTTGCCCTCTTTATGTTGAAATTCGATAAAATTTGCTACCCTGGGCAGGTGCCTATTCTGCCTAAACGTAAATTCGCCTATGGTTGTAGGCCTGTGTCCGGTTTCAGTTCTTACGTGAGTGGATCTCTTCTGGGAATCAAGTGAGGAGACAAAATGCCGAGGAGTGGATGAGTGGAAAACGTTGTCGGGAGAGAGACTGAAGTTGAAAGTGACAAGGTCGCGAGAAGAATGGAGAGCCAGGCACTTCTACACATAAAAGTGTGTATATATATATATATATATATATATATATATATATATATATATATATATACAGGGTGTCCCATAAGTCCGGCATCATAGGAAAAATAATAAAAAAAGGCAAAACAAAAACTTTTATTTACAGAACGTGCTCAATATGTCCACCATTGTTTTCAATACACAAATTCAGACGTGATACCCAGTCAGCAAGCACACGGTGAATGATGTCAGGAGTAATGGTGTTACATGCCCCAATAATGCGCTGCCGCAAATGTTCAACACTCCTAATTTTCTCTGCGTATGCCAGCGCTTTCAAGTGGCCCTAGAGATAAAAATCTAGTGGCGTGAGATCCGGGCTTCTAGCTGGCCATTCCACAGGCCCTCGACGTCCTATCCAATGACCAGGAAATTGTTGGTACGGGTATTCCCTTACTTGGGTACTGTAATGTGCAGGAGCGCCGTCTTGCTGGAACCATGTTGGGAAATTTCCTTCTTCGTTCAAGACACTGGGAAATGCTTCTTCCTTGAGCATACGTAGGTAGGTGCCTCCAGTGACATGTTCATCGAAAAAGAGGGGGCCTATGATGCGATCCTTCCAAATGCCACACCATACAATCACCCGAGATGCACCTTGTTCCTTTGAAGAGGTATACCAGTGAGGGTTATTTTGAGACCAGTAGCGGGTGTTCTGTCGATTTACCTCATCATTTCCATAAAAAACAGCCTCGTCACTGAACAGAATGGTGGACGGGAAATTGACATCCCGAGCATATTGTTCCGTAGCCCATTCACAAAATTCCATCCGCCGGTCGGGATCATCATCTTCGCTTAATTTCTGTAGGATCTGAAGTTTATATGGATGCCATTTGTGAGCCTGAAGAATGCGATGGATGCTACTTTTCGACACTTCTGTCTCGGCGGACAATCGCCGAAGAGACTTATTGGGAATTCTGTTAAAATGAGCCAGGATAGCAGTCGCTGTATTATCGTCAGTGGACCTCCTTGAAGGTCCACTGCGTGGTTTATCTTCTATGGATCCTGTTTCCTTAAACTTTGCAACAAGTCTGCTAACACAACTGTGTTTCTGAAATTTCAGTTTCCATCATCAGTGCTAAAAATTTTAAATCAAATATAAAGAATGAATAAATATGATGAACAGAAAACTTTCTACATACATATATTTATATAAATGTATGATGTTAATAGTATATATATATATATATATATATATATATATATATATATATATATATATAAATGTAGGAGGATGAACCAGTAGTCAAAATGTAAAAAAAGTTAAAAGGTGAACAAAATTGAGAGTATTGTCTTACCAGGTTATTATCGGAGTAGTGAACTAATTGAACCAAAGGTTGGGAATGATTGGATGTTAGAAAAATTCATATTAGAAATGTTGGAGAGCCAAACGGAGTGATGGTAGATTTCTTTTCCACTGGTAAGGTATGAGAATTTATTTGGCTGTGTTTAAGTTAAAGGCGGAACTATAATCGTTGAGGGTTGGTTTAATACTGAGGATATATAGGGATTCGAGAATGCGGAGGTTGGTTAATTGGTTGGTTGAATTGATGATTTTGAAGTTGGCAGGAAGTAGTGGGTGGTTGTGAAGGTGGCAGTGATTCCTTATTGCTGATTTGGAAGGTTTATTTAAAGGTTGCGATGTTCTGGTAGAAATATCGCGATGCTCGTCCACTCTTGTTTGATATTGGCGAATGGTGCTGCCAATATAGTTCGCTTTGCAGCGAACACAGTTGAAAACGTAGATAGTGGACGAGGCAAGGGGCTGGGGGGTCTTTTCTTTGTGGTTGAAGTATGATTTGATGCTGTTATTGTTGGTGAATACGAATTGAGAGTTAATTTGGGGGTAGAGAGGGGTGAGTGGGAGGCGAAGTTCCGAGAGTATTTTGTAGTTGATATGGTCGTAATAGGGAAAAGAAAAGTGTTGTATATCTTTTTTAACGGTGGGGACTTTAAGGAGGGTTGATAAATATTATTAAGGAAATTTCTAGTTGAAAATTGTATTAGATGTTTTGAGAAGGAATTGTTAAGCTGAAATTATGAATGAATTCTATTTCGTTGTGGAAGGGTAAGTACGAAGAGCAGAGTTGATAGGCGCGGTGGATTAAGATTTTGATGCTGTTAATTTTATATGGCGAAGGGGTGTGGCTTATGTAATTAGTACCAGGCCTGTGTATGTGGTTTCCGATATATGGAGGGGCTGAATTTGTTTTTTTGTTTTGTTATATTTAAAAAGGGTAGGGTGTTATTGGATTCGTCTTCTTTAGTGAACTTAATGTTTTTGTGTTGGGAATTGGGATAGTTAAGAAAAACGGGGACGTGGTTGGCATTGTGACAGAGGAGAAAAGGGTCGTTAACGTATCTTTTATATAGGTGTGGTTTGTAATGGGTTGGGCAATGGAGTAGCCAGTTATTTTTATGGTAACAGAAAAATGTTGGCTAATGTGGCACTTAGGGGGGATCCATAGCTAGTTGGTTTGTTGGTAGAGTTGTTTATTGAAAAAGAAATAGGTGTCTGAAGCGACAAGTGTTGGCAGTTTGGTGAATTCCTGTTTCGTTAAGTTAAGGACTGTGTTTGGATTGTTGGAAAATAAGTTGTTGATGCAGGTGTCGATGGCTTCTTTAATTGGTACGTTGGTGTAGACTGTAGAGGGATACTATGTCAAAACTGTGCATATAGAAGCTGTTGAGTTATTTATGGTCAGTATTCATAGTAATTGGGGACGGAATATTCATCTGGGTTAGGGGGTTTCTTAAGGTATACTGGATATACCGGATAAAACTCTCGGTAATATGCGCATGAAAGGTAAAATTAAATTAGACAAATTTTCTAACTACCGGTAAATGAAATGAAATGGAATTATATGGGATCTACAGATCTACAGAAGCTAAGGCTAACAAAGACCCTAAGATCCACTCTAAGGTTAGCCCGAGAGAAAGGAAAGAGTAGCGGGTTAAGAGAAGAGAAGAGAATAAGGGGTTAAGTAAGAGCAACACCTATCACTCATGGGTTAACATTCATTCAGAAAAAGAGGAAAAGTGTCTCACCATCATCATCCGCCGGCCACTGCCGACAAGTCAGAAAGATAGTCGGAGAGAATAGGAGAGGGGTGAAAGATGAAAAGAAGTAAAATAAGAACGCTCACAAACCATGCAAACAGTCTTAACTCACTGTCATACCATGCAAACTACAAACATGCAAGAAAAGAGTTAGAGACATGCAAAGTAAGGAGGGAAAAAAAAAAAAAAAAAAAAAAAAGTAGGTAAAGCTAAACAAAAAGTGGGTTAGTTTACGCTATGAGCTACATCTACATTCGTGTTAGTCTAATTTTTTTTTTATTTTTTTAATAATTTTATTGCTGGCATCACAAGCTGGCATTCATCGTCAACAGACTCATCCTCGAGCACCACCACCAGAGCTTCTGTTGCTAACTTTGTTGTTTTTTAAATTAAACAACGTTAATACCTTTAAAATGTCTGTCAAGACGGTTCTTAAACATATTAACGCTGGTAGAATGAACGACTGACGCGGGAAGATTATTCCATTTATCAATTACTTTAAACGTAAAGAAGTTTTTAGCGATATTAGTAATAAAACGCCTGCCACGCAACTTAAATCCGTTATTGCGAGTATTACTATTATCAAAAGTAAACAATTTGTCAAAATTTACGTTATCGATGTTATTAACGATTTTGAAAACTTCAATAAGCTCCCCCCTTAATCTCCTAGTTTCGAGTGAATACAGGTCTAACTCATTAATCCTATCTTCATAAGGCTTATTGCGCAATGACGGAATAAGTTTCGTGGCACGACGCTGAACCCTTTCTAACCTATCAATATCCTCACGCAAGTACGGGCACCAAAACTGAACTGCATATTCTAAATGAGGTCCTGACTAGGGACTTGTAAAGGGGCAATATAATATCCTTCGATTTAAATTCGAAATTACGCGCTATGAAGCCTAACATCCTATTAGCTTTTGCGCAAGACTCCAGGCACTGGTTCCTAACCTTTAAATCCTTAGATACGCGTGAGACCAAAAAAATGTATTGAAGTAGTGCGCGGAAAATGACTGATTAAAAAGAATGAAACGATAGTAAAACGTTAAAAGAGAAAAGTAAGAAATGTAAAAGTAAAAAAAAAGTGTAAAACATTGTATAAAAAGGTAATGTATGGAATGAATGCACGAAACAAATCGGTAGTTTGATATTTACAAGCTGGCTTTTGTCGCCTCTCACAGATATCAATTTTACGAAAATTAGTAAATCTAAGTAAAAAGGAACGACAACAATTAGTAATTATTTCGGAACTAGTTATTTTTGTAATATTTATGAATCAACATTTAATTTTAAATTTTAAGCACTTAATTTTAATAAAATGCATATCTTAATTTCCATTTTTAGTTGCCACGGCTAATCATGATAACATCAGATTCTTCAGTGTGTTGTTACAGCGGAATTTGCCTTCATCTTCAAATATTTCGCTTTATCAGTTTCTGCATAATATGGATTAAGTTAGCAAAAGAATTCAGCCTATTAAGAATTGAAAAAAAACAAGTAAACATTAAATAATAATCACTACCAAATTAAATGATATATAAACTCTTGTAATTTTTCAAATTTATTCTGTTTTGTATAATCTGACCTAGAGGCTGAAAGCATTACCTGTAATATCTAGAAGCAGTAAAAGTCAGTAAAAGATATTTTTACTTCACCCTTGAGTCCGTATTCTCCAAGAGTATTGTTGTTAAAATAACACAGCATTTTCAAGAAGCAGTAAAGTTAAAAATCAGTCAGTCTAAGTCTGAGACCAGTTTTGCCTCTCCAACTTCTCCGATACGCTACAAGAAGAATCGGGGAACCGTCAGATAATTTAGTAAATTTTCGCAGAATCCTCCGATTCGCTACAAGAAGAAATCCGAGTGTCGTATAAAAGAAACTACTGCGATTCCCTACACGGTACCAGCCACCCCAGAGTGAGAAATCCGTTTATGCCACCTAACCGTAACCCCCGTCAACTTCGAACCACCCAAGGCCATAGAAGGAGGGTATATAATATATATATATATAAAGCTGTAATCAGCCAGCTGATATAAGGTTTAAAATGAATGGTGAAGTAATTGAGGAAGTACAAGAGTTTAAGTATTTGGGTCAAACTATTACCAGCTCCTTGAGTGATGACTCGGATATAAGAAAACAATCTCGAAGCCTGTGTGCTAAAGCGAATATGACCATAAGGAACTTTCGTTTCTGTACAAGTGAAGCTAAAGACACACTCTTTCGTACTTTCTGCAGTAATATATACGGTCAGCAACTCTGGGTGAATTATAAAAAAGGTTCTGGCAGAACCCTAAATTTGCTGTACAACAGGTCGTTTAGACTCTTACATAAATTACCCCCGAGATGCTCAGCTTCGCAAATGTTTGCAACCCGCAATGTTCCGAGCTTCCCGGAGGTAACAAGACGTGCTCAACACAGTCTAATGCAAAGAATTAAAAAATCAACCAACCCGATCATCCAAGCTATCCATGAGTCCTGCCATTTATCCTCTAAGCTATGATGACTTTTTGGTACGAAAACGTCTGTCTGTAGCTCCACTTAACTTCGACAGTGCAGTATTATTTCTAATCAATTGTATATATTTTATCCTTAGTGTATGAACTGTCATTGTATTAATAATATTTGTCATATGGACTATAGTCTGCCAATAAACCTTTTCATTTTCATTTTCATTTCATATATATATATATATATATATATATATATATATATATATATATATATATATATATATATATAACCAGGCGCCAGGAACAGGCAAAAATTCTGCTAGCTCTAACCGATAAATTTATGTTAACACAAAAAATAACGGAAAATACAAGAAAAAACAACTGCTAGATTTGGTATTCACAAACAATAGCAACCTAATTGATAACAGAAAAAGCCCCAACTATAATATCTGATCACAACATTATTGAAATAACAACCAATATAAAAGCACGGGGAAAGGAAGCAAATTCGAAATTTTTTATTTTCTCTCCAAAGCTATAAACTAGGAAGGTATTGGATCCAGCATGGAAGCAATAGACTGGAAAACAATCTTTAAGGACAAAACAAGGGAAGAGATCCTAATAACCTGAGGAAGAAGACGCTGGAAATTGTGGAAAGACGCGTCCCAAAAAGACAACAAAGAGAAAAGAGAAGCAAGTTCGAGAGAAAGAGGTCAATGTTTCGCAAGAGAAAAAGAATGACTAAAATTAAGAAACTGCAAAGACATCAACATCAGAAAAATATTAAACGGTAAAACTAATTGCGCTATTCAGGGTCTAACTGAGAAATATACAGAGAAAGATGATGATGCTATAGAAGCGATAAAAATTAACTCGAAGTACTTCTATAATTTTGCAAAAAAGAAGTCTGATGATCTAAAAGAAGTATCTGAAATATTAAGAGCTCAGTATGAATAAGTTTTCAGTATCCCCAAAACTGATAAACTAATATGCGACAGAAACGCGTCCTTTGAAGAAATACAAAGGAAAGTATAATGGACTTCGACTTTACAACAGATGATATTACATAAGCTATAGGGAAACTAAAAGCGTACTCGGCGGCAAACCCGGACAAATGGAATGCTATACTGATCAAAACCTGCAAGAATGAAATCGCTAAGCCCCTCTATTGGATATGGAGACGATCACTGGACGGGAGAAATACCGAGCATCCTGAAGAGAGCGAATATAGTTCCAATATGTAAAGGAGGAGATCGATCCGATGCCAAAAACTAAGGCCATTGTCGCCTATATCGCGTCTCACCAAAATATTTGAAAGAATAGTTAAAGAAAAAATCTGACTTTTTGGAAACTCGGAAAAAAATTAAATGATAACCAACATGGATTCTTGTCAGGAAGATCATGCCTATCACAACTAATGGAACACCATAACAACACTATTGATGCACTTGAAAGTAATGAAAACTATGATGTAATGCACACAAACTTTGCCAAGGCGTTCGACAAGTGTGACCATGGAATCTTCTTCTTTCTCTTCGCCCGTTCCCGCCTCTATGCGGGGTCGGCGTTTCTGACCAGCCTCCTCCACACAGCCCGGTCCTGGGCTTCTTCCTCCGACAAACCCTTCTCCCTCAAATCGTCCCTCACCTTCTCCATCCACCTTCGCTTCGGTCTGCCTCTCTTTCTCCTGCCATGCACCTCCATATTCATCGTTCTCTTACCCACATAATCTTAGTCCCCTCTCATCACATGTCCATACCATTTCAGTCTACTTTCTTGTATCTTCCTCGAGATTTCTCCAACCTTTGTTGTGCCCCTTATCCTTTCATTCCTTACTCTATCCAACCTTGTCACTCCGCACATCCATCTCAGCATTCTCATCTCCGTTACATCTAGTCTTTTCTCATGATCTTTCTTTATAGCCCAAGACTCAGCCCGTACATCATAGCCGGTCTTACCACAGTCTTATACACCTTTCCCTTAACCCTTGCGCCTATTCTTCGGTCACACAACACCCCTGAAACTTCTTCCAATTTTTCCAACCAGATTGCACTCTGTGTGTTATTTCTGTGTCCAGCTCACCGTCCTCAGCCACTGTCGATCCCAAGTACGTAAACTTACTTACTCTCTTTAACCTCCCTCCCTCTAAACTAATTTCTGAGTCTTGATTTTCGTAGAACCTCAGGTACTCCGTTTTCTTTCTGCTGATTTTCAACCCTCTGTCTTCAAAAGCCCTCCTCCATTCCTCCAATTTTCTTTCTACTACTTCTCTCCTGTTGCTGCACAGAACAATATCGTCTGCAAAGAGCATACACCAAGGGGATTGATCTTTTATCCCCTGGGCCAACACATCCATAATCAAAACAAAAAGGTACGGGCTCAAAGAAGATCCCTGATGTAGACCAACCCTCATGGGGAACCATTCCGTTACACCTACACTACTCCTAACCTGGGTCCTTGCTCCTTCATACATACTTTGCACCAACCTAACGTACTTCTCCGGCACACCTTTCTCTCTCATACACCTCCAAACCTCCTGGCGTGGCCCTCTATCATATGCTTTCTCTAGGTCGATGAAAACCATGTGCAGTCCCTTTTGTCGCTCCCGGTGTTTCTCCATCAACTGCCTCAGTGCAAAAATCGCATCAGTTGTTCCCTACCTGGCATAAAACCCAACTGCTCTTCCCCCACGGTTGTCTCTTTTAACCTTTTCTCTATAATCCTTTCCCAAACCTTCATCGTGTGTGACATAAGCTTTATTCCCTATAATTTCCACAATCCTGGATGTCCCCCTTCTCTTTGTAGATAGGTACGAGTGTACTATCCCCCACTCCTCCGGCATTTCCTCTTGTTCATATATCTTCTGCATCAGATCCCACAATAGATCTATGCCCTCATCTCCCAAACAATTCCACGCCTCCACTGGTATCCCATCCGGTCCCAATGCCTTCCCCTTCTTCATTCCTTTCAACGCCACCTTCACCTCCTCCCTACTCACTCCTGAAGTTAACCCTTGATTTGGGACACCATCTTCAAAAATAACCCTTGGGTTTTCCTCATTTAACAGATGTTCAAAATAACTCTTCCATCTATCCATGATTTTATCCTGATCCTTTAAGACCACTCCCTGCCCATCCTTTACCTGTTTAATTTGAGTAAAATCTTTACTCGCCTTATCCCTAGCCTTCGCTATTCTAAGGAGCTTTCTCTCTCCCGCCGGTGTCTCCAACTCTTTATATACTTCATCCATCGCCTGCGCCTTGGCTCTTGCCACTCCCTTCTTCGCCTCCTTTTTCGCCTGCCTATAGCTTTCTCTATCCTCTTGTCTACCAGATGTGTCCCACTTCTTTTTAGCATCTTTCTTCCTTTTAATCACCTCCTGAACCTCTTCATTCCACCACCACGTCTCTTTATCTTCAGGGGGTCTTCTACCTGATGTTTTGCCCAGTACTTCCTCACCAACTCTCAATATCACCCGGCTGTTCTCCTCCCACCATTCTTGTACACTCTCCAACGACCTTACTTCTTCCAAAACCTTCTCCTCAAATTTCCTTTTCTGGTCTTCTTTCTTCAGTCCCCACCACTTTATCCTAGGTGTCACCTGTTCTTGCCTTCTTTTCCTACCACTCTTAAACGACCAATCCATCACCAGGATTCTATGTTGCGCCGCCACTGAAATATATGGGAATAACAGGAAAAGTAGGAAACTGGGTATATTATTTCCTCAGTGAGCGGCAGCAAGTCGTTACAGTTCAAGGAATATCTTCATCAGAGTCAGAGGTCTTAGCTCAGTACCATAAGGAATAGTGTTAGCGCCATCACTCTTCATAATCATGCTAACTGATACAGATGAGGAAGTTACAGTGACAGCACAGTAACATCCTTTGCCGATGACACAAAAATGAAGAGAAAAATAAGAAATCCAGAGGTATATAAGATCTTAACAAACGGACATGAACAGAATCTGCAATTGGTCTGAAGGCAATAATATGAAATTTAATACTGAAAATTTTCAACTATTAAGGTACGGAAGAAGGGAGGACCTAAGATCCATGAAATACTACACCCCAAATGGACAGAAAATTTAGAGAAATTCTAAAGCAAAAGATTTAGGTGTTGCAGTGACTGATGACGCGAAATTTGAAACACAAAATAAGATAACAGTAAACAGACCAAAAAGAATGACTGGACAGATACTGACAACCTTTAAAGAAAGGATATGAATGTAATGATTCCCCTATTGAAAACGTAGATCATGCCCAAGTTGCTATACGCTTGGTTTCAACATCCCCTTGTAAAAAGAGGACATTACTCGTAGTCAACTAGAAGGGATTCAGAGAAACTTCACAGTCAAGATCAATGGCTGCAAAGGACTAAATTACTGGGAAAGGTTACGTGAATTAAATTTATATTCACTGGAAAGAAGAGAGTTACACCATTATTTACACTTGGAAAATATTGGAGGAAATATCCCCTACCGTAATCTTAGTTTGAACCCAATAACCACTCAAACAACAGTGAAAAATAGAAAAGGAAGAATATGTCGTGTTCCAAATTAAAGGCTAGACAGGGAACATACTCCACCCTGAAGGAAAATAGTTTTGTTGTGAGAGGACCAAGACTGTTAACTAGCTGCCCAAAGAACTAAGGAACACGAGTGGTGTAGCGATGGATATCTTCAAAAGAATTCTAGACGCCTGGTTCAGAACGGTTGCAAATGAGTCGTGTATACCTAACTGTGTGAGATGGAGAGCACAAGAAAGCAACTCTTTACTTCACCAGGCCAACTCAACAGGAGGGGCAACAAGCTTGACCTTCGTGAAATGAAGAATCATCACACGGAACATTTGAAAGGTTGAAATGTGTATATATACATGGTGTCTAAAAAAAAATGTCCCTCTTTTTATTTGTCCGTTATTTTATAATGGATGTATATTTTATTATTGGGGTTTCTTATTCAAAAAGGTAACAAATTGGGGTTTTTATTCTGCATATAACTACCCATTTCTAATCTTACATTAATTAATAACTAACAAATATTGTATATTAAAACCGTTCTTTCATCATTCCAAATCGAGAAAAGACGATACCACTACCAGTGGACTATAACCTTGTAAGGCCATAACTGCATTACCCTAGATTCACAGTGGTTTCAGCAAGATGGAGCACCTCCACCCCACTGCTTGTGAAACTCGCAACTTTTTGGAGAAGCCAGTGGAATAGCCCCCATACTCACCTCACCTCACACGACCGTGACTTTTTATTTGTGGGGTTACATAAAAGACAGGATCTATTCTACCAAGCCCTAAGACTTTCTTTTATATATATATATATATATATATATATATATATATATATATATATAATATATATATATATATATATATATATTATATATTATATATAAATAATAATTATTATATATATATATATATATTGTATGGGAATACACGAAAACAACTTGACTTTTCAAAAGGGTACGCGGTGGAAACAAGGTTGAAAACTCTTGGTATAGACAGATCCTCTCCTGCATTATGGAGAATGTCGTGGCCAATATCGTAACACCGCTCTCCGTCGATCAGCGAAGTGACATTCGGTCTGGGTAGTAGTTGAGTTGGATGGGGGACGTCCTCCACGTCTAGATTATGTAGCGACCCGTGGTTCGCATCCCACGTAAAGTTGTAGGTCCCCTCCATCATATGAAGGGGTTAAACAACTCCATCATTACATTTTCCTGTGTTATGATCCTGCTTTGCTTGGTGTTTCATGCCGAAGTTTGTGTTAACAAGTTTTCGAATTTTACCTCAGTAAATAGTGAGGATGCTTTATCTGTGAACTTACTGCGGTTCTTGTAAATTGTCAATCACTTTTCTCGCCTTTAAATATTTCATATTAGTATATACACGGTGAACCAAAAGTAGGTGGACAGTAGGTTGAATACGGTTTGTGTTATATTATATTATAACTATGGTGTTCATTATAACTATGGTGTTTGTGTTTTATTATATTAAATATTATAACTAAATTTATTAAAATTTTATTTTGTATTATAGTATACAAAAAAATTAAATATGTATTCTCAAAATAAACGTTATCATTTACTGTCCACCTACATTTGGTTCACCCTATATATTTGCAGTCCTGCTGTGCATAGTTTTGAGCGAAGATTCTTCATCGCACGGAGGTCATGCAGGTTTGGGAGGCATATATATATATATATATATATATGGATGTTTGTATTTTCTCTGGTGTTCCTGTAGCATCATATATTTTATAATTTAAAAACCAAACAATATATTGTTATAGCAATTGCCAATGAAAGGTAAATTAGTAATCTAAGTGATCAAAATGTTATAGCGAGTTGTTTGCATATAAAATTTAATTAATTACGCCAAGTGCTCAAAATGTTCTCCGGCGGCATGAATGCACTTTTGAATGCGTCGACTAAGCCTGGCCTTGTTTTATGAAAGGCCTTGTAATGGCGAAGCCTATGGACCGAACGTAGTCTAGTCACTCACTAGCTTGCTTCGGACTTAGCTTACGCACTCATTCCACGATACAAACTCTACAGCATTCAACTTTATTCAGTTCAGCAAAAGAACCCATGTTGCGTAAACGTTTGACACTGGAGCAACGAAAAAGTGTTCTGAAATGGTATTGGAAATTTGAGAATGTGTCCGAAGTCCAGCGGCAATGGATCCGGGAATTTGGTACAAAGCCACCGACACGTCTCGCCATTACAAGCATCCGTGACAAGTTTGAGGCAGAGGGATCTGTTCAAGATATGCACAAGCGAAGATCTGGACGACGCAAATCAAGTGCGAGTGATGAAAACTCCGTTTTAGTGTTGCAAAAATTTAATCGATCACCACAGAAATCAGTTAGGCAATGCGCCCGTGAGATCGGAATCAGCAAATCAGGTGTTCACCGGATTTTAAAGTCGGCAAAATGGAAAAGCTACATTCCAAGTCTGTTACACGCCATGACTGAAGATGACCCTGATCGCAGACTCGAATTTTGTGAATGGTTTCAGTCAATGGAAGCCGAAGACGTACAGTTTGCCAACACAATCGTGTGGTCTGATGAAGCTACCTTCAAGCTGAATGGCACAGTAAATCGACACAACTACAGGTACTGGTCACTTGATAATCCACACGTTTATGTGGATAAACATGTTAATTTACCAGGATTAACAGCATGGTGTGGTTGATCATCAAGGGGTTTGGTTGATCATCAAGGGGTTTGGTTGATCATCAAGGGGTTTGGTTGGACCATTTTTCTTTAATGGAACAGTTACCGGTGCCGCATATCTCGACATGCTGCGGACAGAAATTATACCTGCAGTTCGGAAGTTGTTTGGAAACGACGACTTTTACTTTTAACAAGATGGAGCCCCCCCCTCATTATCATTGTGATGTCAGAAGGTACCTCGATGAAACGTTGCCTAACCGTTGGATAGGACGAAGAGGAAGCGTTGAGTATCCTCCACGTTCACCGGACTTGACTCTCCTTGATTTTTACTTGTGGGGCTACCTGAAGGATGCAGTTTATGGTACAAGACCTGCAACACTCGAACACCTTAAGGATGCAATTAGGGAAAAGTGCGGGACCATCACAGCATCCACATTAGTCCATGTCTGCGAATCAGTTAGTCGACGCATTCAAAAGTGCATTCATGCACTTGGCGTAGTTAATTAAATTTTATATGCAAACAACTCGCTATAACATTTTGATCACTTAGATTACTAATTTACCTTTCATTGGCAATTGCTATAACAATATATTGTTTGGTTTTTTTTTAAATTATAAAATATATGATGCTATAAAGAGTATATAGTTTTTTTGGGGACACCCTGTATATATATATATATATATATATATATTATATAATATATAGTTGATTTGATTTGGTGAAAGAGAGAGTTGGCTTGGGAAAGGTCTCTTTTTTTTTTTTTTTTCTCGACGGTGTTCACATCGACAAAGGCAATATTTCTTATTTCTCTAAATTAAGCTGGTTTTAATCCTCCAACTGCAAAGCTAGTCTCTGTAGCAGTGGTTAGCGTGTGGCGACTCGCGGGCCAAATCCGGCCCGCATACGACCGTTGTGGGCCTATCGATTAAATTTCATGACAAAAACATTAATTTACATTTTGAAAGTATACACTAAAATTTATACAAAAGAGTTACAAGTAATTAATTTTACTATGTACAATTTCGGAAAAAAATTCGCCGAGAAACATGAAATTTCTAAAATACATTAAAAATTACTGGACCAATTCATAATTTTTTTTAATATATATATATATATATATATATATATACAGGGTGTACATAAAGTCAGGATCTATTTTTGTGAAGCACTTGGAAATTATATGGAATTCAATCATAAAATGATAAAGTGGTAACATTTATTAAATAATTAAGAGTAGGATTCGACGTGACGCCCATCAGTATCCCTGCACAGCTCAAATCGTTCCGCAGCATTTCTAAACACATTCTGGAGCATTTGCGGGGTTATGTTATCTGCAGCAGTTCGTATACGTGTACCTAACTGTTGCTTCCGCGTCCGATCCAGCGATTTGGAAAACGTCCATTTAGATAATCCTGAACAATTTTGGCATAGTGACAAGGAGCACCATCATGTTGATAGACGACGGTACTAACAATCCTATCCCCGTCGTCTATCAACATGATGGTGCTCCTTGTCACTATGCCAAAATTGTTCAGGATTATCTAAATGGACGTTTTCCAAATCGCTGGATCGGACGCGGAAGCAACAGACCTTGGCCAGCGAGATCACCAGATTTAACCCCTTTAGATTTCTTTGCATGGGGCTTTATTCAAATCGCACATCTATCAGACGAAGATTACGAGTCTTGAAAACTTACGTACACGTATACGAACTGCTGCAGATAACATAACCCCGCAAATGCTCCAGAATGTGTTTAGAAATGCTGCGGAACGATTTGAGCTGTGCAGGGATACTGATGGGCGTCACGTCGAATCCTACTCTTAATTATTTAATAAATGTTACCACTTTATCATTTTATGATTGAATTCCATATAATTTCCAAGTGCTTCACAAAAATAGATCCTGACTTTATGTACACCCGGTACATATAATATGAATTGAAAATGAAATGAAATGAAAAGGTTTATTGGCAGACTGTAGTCCATATGACAAATATTATTAATACATTGACAGTTCATATACTAGGGATAGAAATATATACAAATGATTAGAAATAATACTGTAATGTCGAAGTTAAGTGGAGCTACAGACAGACGTTTTTCGTACCAAAAAGTCCATAATTTAGAGGATAAATGGCAGGACTCATGGATAGCTTGGATGATCGGGTTGGTTGATTTTTTAATTCTTTGCATTAGACTGTTGAGCACGTTTTGTTACCTCCGGGAAGCTCGGGACATTGCGGGTAGCAAACATTTGCGAAGCTGAGCATCTCGGGGGGTAATTTATGTAAGAGTCTAAAAGACCTGTTGTACAGCAAATTTAGAGTTCTGCCAGAACCTTTTTTATAATTCACCCACAGTTGCTGTCCGTATATATTACTGCAGAAAGTACGAAAGAGAGTGTCTTTAGCTTCACTTGTACAAAATCGAAAGTTCTTTATGGTCATATTCGCTTTAGCATACAGGCTTCGAGATTTTCTTATATCCGAGTCATCACTCAAGAAGCTGGTAATAGTTTGACCCAAATACTTAAACTCTCGTACTTCCTCAATTACTTCACCATTCATTTTAAACCTTATATCAGCTGGCTGATTACAGCTTTTAGGATGAAATTGCATAACCTTAGTTTTTGTAATGGAAATTTCAAGACCCAAACTTGAACATTATAATCTAATTAGTAATGTTTATGCTTTTAAAAAAATTTTATTATTATTTCTAATTGATTTTTTTTTCCAAAACTTTGCTATATAAATTAAAGCTAAAATCACTGAATGACGTCATTTGTTTCAAAAGTCTTTTGGTTTGAGTTGGAAAAAATGAGCCCATCCGTTCATGAATTATAAAATGAATAATGAAGGAAAGGAAAAGGAAAATTTTCACTGGGAAAAATTTACATAACTTTGTGATTTCTTTATTGTACAAAGATAACTGCAAATGTAATAAACATTTAAAGTTACTGATGAGAGAGAGAGAGAATATATATATATATGTCGCCGCGCCATGGGAGCCAGGTCCCCCAGAGACTATAATGATTAATTTGCCTGTTATTCGCAACGGTTAATTTTAATCACCGCATCTCTTCTCCAAGGTGGAAATGTATACCACAATCAGTTTTTCTCTTTAACCAATGCCACCGAAATTATATCGGTATAATTCCTCAGATTACACTTGCTTTATCACTGTAGAGTTTAGGTATCACTTACCCTTCTTCAATTTAGGTGCAATTTTGTTCAGTAATTGCCCTTCAAAGTACAAATTCTTGTAGAAACTTCATTCCGAACATCGTTGACTTTTATACTCCTCATTCAGCTTTCAAGTTTAAAACAAAGTACATTCAAAAGGCTGAGCCAAGGTAAATTCAGACGATTTTGGTACCAATTTATACTGTTTATTTACTACAAAGGAAAATGTCTTTCGGTTTCAAAATTATATCACACCTATAACAAAGCGAATGTGACTGCGGGATTTAAAGAAAGAAAGAAATAAATTATTCAAGCGAGTATAGCAAAAATGCACCCGGAAAAGCACTATGTACAGAAAAGAGCGTGTCAGCCCAAGGTAGTTTTCAAGATTCCACGCCCAATCAAACTGTGCACGAGTTTTATGTCGAAATTGTCCTGGGTGGAGCCAGTCAAAACTCTCTGCCTCAAAGGTGGGGGTTTCCCATCAAATTAACCATTCACCAACGAATCGGATAGTTACATTAATAGTGATTGGTTTTCTCTTGAAGAGGGTTGGTTCCTTATAAGCCAGCAAAGGATTTCGAAAGAGGGTATAGTTTCACGCAAAATCTTAAATCAGATAAGAAATTCTATGGTTTGACACAACATTTTACGAGAAGTTACTGAAAAATTACAGAATGACTCGTAAAATAATAAATGAGCAATAGCG
This sequence comes from Bathynomus jamesi, assembly GCA_023014485.1. Lineage (NCBI taxonomy): Eukaryota > Metazoa > Arthropoda > Malacostraca > Isopoda > Cirolanidae > Bathynomus > Bathynomus jamesi. The sequence goes on along the minus strand of JAJOZX010002891.1, from coordinate 142,975 downwards.
CGATAGAGTTTCGACGGCCGGATCATTAAGATTACCACTTAGGTGAGGGAAAGAACTTACGTGTTATGTTAGAAGTTCATGTGTTTTGTGGTGACCACATGAACTGTGTTAGCCGCATGAAAAAAGGATTCTAAAAGCATTCAGAGTTGATGTCATTTTGATTAGTGTTTTATGGTGTTTTTTTCATCATAAATATTTTTCACGTGTTACTTTCGTGAAATAATTTTCATATATATATATATATATATATATATATATATATATATATACACTTTTTTGAAAACACGATTTTGGCAAAAAAAAAAAAATCCGCCGAGATTCGAACTCAGCACCTCTTGAGTGGAGATGTGAATGAAATGCTGCTATTGCCTCGAGTGTAGGGGGTTAATGCTGAAAATATACGTTAGTCAGGTAGCTTAACAAAATGAAGGGGACATTCCGGACAAAAGCACCAACTTTTTTCTGACACTTCATTAGGTCATATTACACTGGATGCATCAATTTTGCTGTCAAAGGTTTTGTAAGTGATTCTTATAGTTTTTCCTGCTGATTTCGAATCTGCAATCCGTTTTTCTCAATCAGCTCAGGTTATCCGGCTATGGCCTCATAAGTAAAATATAATTTTTCGTGATTTTGTCAAAGCGGAATTGGAACAGTAACATCTATCATCACTTGTTTCACTTGCATAATATCTTTTTTTACTTTGCAGGCATATAGATAAAATATTTCATAATGAATAGAGCGTGTAAAAATGATCCCAATAGATTCTGCTACATATGTGGGACGGTTACCATGCCAAATAACCGGTCCCAAATCACTAAATTTGTGAAGACAATGTATAGAGCATACTTTGGAATTAAGCTAGGGAACCAGGACAAAAATTTCGCCCCTCATATGTGCTGCAAGACGTGCATTGAAAATTTGAGAAGATGGAGCAAAGGCAGAGCGAAATCTTTGCCTTTTGGAATTCCCATGATTTGGAGAGAAGGAAAGGATCACGTGACAGATTGCTATTTCTGCATGACAAACCTCCAAGGTGGGCTTATAAATTTATTTTTCTTAAATATTTTGAAATCCTCGTATGAAACTTGACATAATATTCACCATAATGTAATATTCACTATATATAGCATAATATTCACCATAATGGTAATCATACATTTACATATACATATTGTTATAGAAAATACACTTACACATACATATTGTTATACAAGTTACATTTACATATACAATGATTGTATATTTTCTTTCTTTTTCATTCATATTGTCCCCGAAGGGACAATATGAATGAAAAAGAAAGAAAATATACAGACTCCATCGACCTATTTCATATCTTACAGACCGCAGCCTTCCCTCACGAGCCGCCACTGTCTGGATGCTTCTTCTATTTCATATGCAAGTTTTATATCCATGTTTCTGTGTTTCTATTTTCAGGAGTTAACAAGAAGAATAAACACATTGTTGTATACCCTGACATTCCTTCTGCTATGAGACCTGTACCCCATGGTCCTGGAATTCCAATACCCGACCCACCTCAAACCCTGGACTTCGATGATTCTGATGATGAATCAATGACCAATGCCAATGACCAGTCCCAGTCGTATATACCTCAAAATACCGCTTCAAATGAGCCGAGGCCTCTCAACCAGGCCAAACTTAATGATCTTACCAGGGATTTAGGACTTTCCAAATTAGCTGCCGAGGTCTTGGGCTCACGACTTCGAGAGGACAACTTGCTGGCTCCGGGAAAAAATTCTCCTGGTATAGGAAACGAGAGGAAGAATTCCGCAAGTTTTTTGCAGTGCACGAAAATACCTCTTCCTTAGTGTACTGCTGCAATGTTGAGGGGCTAATCGAATCCTTGGGCCTGCCATATAACGCATCAGAATGGAGGCTATTTATAGACTCGTCTAAACGAAGTTTGAAAGCAGTACTTCTCAACATTGGGAATAGGGTTACATCAGTCCCTGTAGCACATTCCGTACAACTTACTGAGAGCTACGATAACATGAAAATTTTACTGGATGCTCTCGTATACGACCAACATAACTGGAGGATCTGTGGAGATTTGAAGGTAATACTAATATCATAAGTAAACTATTGCTATTGACTATGTTGTTTTTCCAAAGGTTATTTGAGAGCGTATAAGAACACTTAACTTCCCACAGAAGTGATACAGTCCAATGCATAGATTTTTTTATCTGATAGAACAAATTCTCTAAATTCTTTAAATATTTTCATTTTTTTTCAGATTGTGGCATTTGTATTGGGAATGCAAGGGGGATACACGAAATACCCATGTTTCCTCTGCAAATGGGATAGCCGAGCGGATGAGAAGCACTATGCACAGCGTGAATGGGCATCCAGAGAGAATTTTAACCTGGGTCGCATAATGTCGTTTCAGTGCCCCTTGTACCACCAACAAAAATTTTGCTCCCACCACTTCATATTAAGCTGGGCTTGATGAAAAATTTCATCAAATCAATGAATAAGGAGGGTTCAGCATTCCGATATCTCGAGAGTAAATTTCCTCATATATCTGATGCTAAACTAAATGCTGGGGTTTTTGATGGTCCTCAAATTCGAACTTTGATCAAGGATACTCAGTTCGAAAACGCAATGACTCCAACTGAGAAGAATGCCTGGCAGGCATTCAAATCAGTTGTCACTGATTTTCTTGGCAAGCGTAGAAGTCCAGAATACGAGTCCGTTGTCGAAAACTTGATGGAAGCTTTCAAAGCTCATGGGTCGCGCATGTCCATAAAAATGCACTTTTTGTGGTCCCACTTGGACTATTTTCCTGAAAATTGCGGGGATTATAGTGAGGAACAGGGTGAACGATTTCACCAAGATATCAAAATAATGGAAGAGAGGTACCATGGAAACTGGGATATCAATATGCTGGCGGACTATTGCTGGTGTTTGAAGCGAGACGTGCCCGAAGAAAAACACAGACGGAAAGCCAAAAAAACTTCATTCATTCCTCAATAAACTTTTTTCCATATTCATTGTATGAATAAAAGTATTTATTCACACAATGTTTTCATTTTTCACGAGTGTTCTTATAATATTACTCGTATCTACAGTGTTTAAGCTAAAAAAATCAATAAATTTGGGGATAAAATTGGACTTATAATAAATGGCCAATAGAGAAAAAACCTGACCTGATTGAGGAAAACCAATGTCATTTTCGAATTCAGCATGGTCGAATTATATAATATGAGTTGAAAAAACCCTCACAGCAGACAAAAAAATTTCATATGCATACCAGTGTTATGTTATTCAGCTTTTTTATTGAAACAAAAAATCTGACAGGGCCGGAGCTTCCATTTGGTCCGTTGCAATACTGACCCTAATTTTGGCATGAAATTACACCTAAAAGGCATGGGATTTTCGAGTCTTCCTATATAGTAGAATTAGGATATGAGATTGTCAATCCTTTGTATGTAGAATATAAAAACACTGTAATTCAGCATATTTAGAATACAAAACACACTAATTTGATGTATCACCATATTAAACAGATAAACAAAAAATAAAAACATCATAATGTATGTAGAATATAAAAACACTCCAATTCAAAACATACAGCGAGTTCAGTTATATATCACATTTGCAGCTGCAAAGCTCTGTGCATTTCCAGTGTGCCTTCTTGCACGAACACCTTGCACCACAGCTACTCACACTTTTGCACCCACACTTCATCAGTTCACTGCATGCTTTGGAGGCCATCGGTAGTGTGTTCCACACAGGAAGCCAGGACTTTCTCTCTCTGTCAAATGTCCATCCCCACCCTTCTGGAGTAGGAGTCTGCTGCTGGCGCAGTTCGCATGTCGTCCAAATTCCAGCTTGGTAGGCAGCGCGCCTCGAGTGTTGCAACAAAGCCTCCTGAGTCGGTGGAATGTTCTCCATCGTTTTGCTCTTTTTGCAGAGCAACTCCCTCCGTACCTCACTGACAAATTCCAGAGTGTTTGTCTTATCATAGATGACGACTGTGAAGCGTTCCAGTAGTTGGAAGTGTTGAGAGTCCACGGCCAGTGGGGTGTGTGGATTTGCTGCCATGTAGTTGAATGCCTGGGTGACCTCAGGGTAGGAATTCCAGGCTTCCCATGTTGACGTCTTCCTTCCCATAGAATGCTGAGGTTGTGTCACACCCTGTGGAATAGGGGAAGGGCTGTGGACTTGTCTTTGCCCAGAACATGGCAGATGGCATTGATATGTAGGATTGTAGGTACATGAAGTTCTTGCCAGTGCCAAAGGCAACCCAGATGTCTGCAAGTGGATATTTGGCGACGATGGCGTGGAATTTGCCGATGAGGATGTTTACTACGTCAGTGTCCACAGTGCACACCAAGCAGATGTTAGAACCACTCTTCATGGCATCTTGCAAATGAATCAGTATTCTTGTATCTGCTTCCTCATGGTCACACTTCGGCATGCAGTGGCTGGTGCCTCTGCTGACAACTGTGCTGCTAGATGTGATGAAGATCTGCTTACCTTCTGGGTATTCGGTGGATACAACCTTGCTGGAGAGGAACGCAAAGAGCTCTTGCTTATTGGTGGGGTCACGCAGGAAATCTGGCCAGTTCCCTGGAACTTTATTTCGACCGGCTACCTTCCTCCTGATGCCTTTGCCGCGTTTCTCCCTGGTTGACTCTTTAATGCTGCTGGATACATAGATGTCCCAGACCACGTCAACTCTTGCAGAGGTCTCCAACTGCTGCATGATGTGGGGAAGAAAGACACCACTGGCATATTCATCAAACGTGGTGATGTTGGTGATTGCCAGGAGGTGCACCACAGCAGCACCATCAAATATTTTCACATCGAAGGACCTAGGAGGTTCCCACTGTGGTTCATCTGTCTCGTGAGTCAGAATGCTCAGCAGATCCGACTTCTTACTCTGTCAGAGAGAGATGGAGGATATGGATGATTTTCATGCTTGAAGAAGGTACCCATGTCTCCATCCCTCTGTTGTATGACTATGTATAATCTGGTGAAGAGTGTCACCATCATCCTTCAACAGTGAGATCTGCCCTGCCTGCTTGGTCTTTGACTTGGGTGTTGGACAACTAAACAGAGTCAGGGAGTTCTTCTTGATGGGCTCATGGATAAAGCGTTTGCGGTCAGTTAGCACTGACTGACGGTAGGCGTTGTATTGCTCCCTGCCTACTGCTTCCACGGTACGGACTGTGTTGACAACGGACTCGTCGATGACATTCCGTGTGTCCAGTGTGAAAAGTTCAGGGCTGTCATCTAGGAAAGGATTGCTCATCTTAGAGATAGTCTGAACCAGACACAGTGTTTGCTTTTTGAATGTCTTCTGTGTTGACAGTCCCTCCTCATGGTGGTGTTGATTTTCTTCTGAGGTGTACTCCTCAAACTCTTGGAGAAGTCGTGCTTGCTCAGGTCCAGCTCTCATCCACTTCTTGAAAGCTGAAGGATTCTCAGTCAGTCCTACTGCATCCCCTGAACCCTTCACCAGCTCATTGTTCCGCTCGTGAGCCTGGTCGAATTCCTCTTGGATGGCTGTAGGTAGGCTCTCCATGTCCCATAGGTGCACGGGAATCCACCTGGCATAGTTGTGATGGCCAAGGGCAAAGAACCAACCAACCAAAGCCTTGAGTGATTCCACATACAGGGGGAAGTCTCGTTCTCGGTGGGCCCGCACGAAGATCAGACCAAAGATTTCCATCTTGAGAATGGTATCCTAGTACTGAAATGTTGGACTCTTACTGATCATATCTACTACATTCTACAGTACTACATTCTTGCCATCACTTTGGTTTTGTGCTTGTGGAAAGTACTTCAGAACTTGTTCGTTGAAGCGAACCTTGTTGATCTCTCTACCAATACCAAGGTCGGCCAGGCGATTTTCATAGAGCTGACGCAGCGAGAACTTGAAACAGAAGGTTATATCCTCTACAGAGTTCTCAACATGAGTGATGAGCTCAACAAAAGCTCTGGCTTTCCGTTTCTTCTCTTCCACGTCAGTCTGAGAGTAGTCTTGGTTTCTCATCAGAAAGGATCGATGGCGATTTCGCAGTCCAGTCAAGCCAAGGTGATACTTTGCATCAATGGCAACGAGGTCACCACCTTCAATCCTGGTCAGTAAATCTGTTTCGTGCAGATCTGCGGCCATGGTTCTTATGTTGCTGTCTGCCTGAAGCGTTGCAAAGTCATGGAGTTGCCCATCGCATTTGTTGCAGAATATGCACTTATTCTTCTCCATGGGCATGCGGTGTCGACGTCGTTTGGCTGCAGCATCACTCAGTACTGCCGGCTCTCTCCCTCTTCCTTGCTCTTTCCAGTTTCTCTGCACTGAACTTGACATGACATGTTTTGTGCCACTGTGCACGGTGCTGAATAAATTGGGCCTTGTCCATGTCCTCACTAAACTTGAGTGGGACCGGGAGTCTCCCTAACTGCCTGAATTCACTGACAGTCTAGAAAGGTTCTGTATGCCTCTGAAGTTGTCTGCTGACATATTACACACACAAGTCCAGTCCATTGTGTGCAACTGCAAGGGTGCTCAGGCACAGTCTGCAATACAAAGAAGCACTTGTCAGAATTTGTCATCTTTACCGACCATAACAGGCCCGGATCCAGACCCATAATCTGACTAGTGCCATTTCATTAAATGCATACCAAAATGTAAAAGAAGACATGATTCGTTATTTACTTCAAAATATTTATTTTACAAAAATCCTTTCTAATGTTTGTCACTGATAATATCAACAAGCTCCATCCTTCTTGGGTGGAGCCGTGCAAACTTCTCAACCAAAACATCCACATCGAGCTTCCGCCTATAGTGGACATGCATCAGAGCTAAACCATTCATCCTATCATTTCTCATGGTGCTCCTCAGCTACGTTTTCAGTCGACGCATGGCTGAAACTGAACATTCACACTCACAGGTGGTGACTGGAATGACTGCCAATACCTTGAGTGCAGCACAGATGTTTGGGAATAAGACCTTGTCCATGGAGTGTAAAGTTGACTGCACAGAGTCTGGTATGTCGCAGTTGGCCTGATGGCGCCGCTCCTAGTGGTATTGCCACACATCCAGCTCTGCAGACAGAGTATTAGGACTGGGAAGGTCATCTTGGTAGGTCTGACAGAACTGCTGGAACTCTGGGTTCCATGTGTCTGGCTGTTCTATCATCTTTGCAGGAACACCTAAAATGAATAAACCAGTTGTCAATTTCATGTAACAGTAAGAGAGAGTACACATCAGTCCATCAATTTAATTATCATTCTCAAATTATCCCTATAGCTAAATAATTCCATCACAAACCTGAAAATCCAAGAATGGTTTTCTGTTGGCCATCTTTGAATCTTGATCCAATATCTGCCAGGAGATGATCCAAGAATGGCACAGTCACACTGCGACGGAAATAATCCTCCGTAGTTTCTGCAGGGACATTGTTTCTGTTTTTTTGCCGGCCGTCTGTCCTGGGCTTTGTCACTGCTATGTCGAGGTCTTCAGCTATTTCCTTTGCAGCCTTGAACCACTCAGAATGTTTGGAGTCAACACTGTCTCTGACTGTTTGAAGAAACCCAAGGACCTCACCAACACTGGCATATGCCTTCTTTGTGTCGAGACTCCTTACCTGAAACTTGATTGTGATACCACGGGTGTATGACAAAACTTTCTTTGTCACAACAAAAGTGAAGATAAACTGGAATGTTCCAATTTGGTGGAGCATACCACTGGCCTTTGTTGATGACTCACTGTCCCAGTTCTGAGTGACGTTATCCTCGATGTACGTCAAGGTTGAAACCACGGCGGGCAGTAGCTCTTCGAATACATCTAGGGCAGGGCCTGCCAAGTTGTTTTGTCAGCGGGCCACTTTATAAAAAATCAAAAGTCAAGCGGATCACCTTAATATTTTATCATTATCATTAAAATATCACAATTAATAACTGCAAATAACCGTTTATCAAAGTAAATTTATACTAAACTTTTGCCAAATACAAAATCTTAAAAATTACAAATAAAACTTACTTCTGAATACAATGTTCCGTGCGGTAAAGCGATCGACAAGAAACAACGTCGAGGTGGTAGCAAAGTCACTAAGATTCTGAAGGGCAGGGAAATATTGGCGTCTAAAACAAACAGTATATATCACTGATTGCGCATATAATAATTATTTTTTATTTATTTTTTATTTAATATTTTGTTTATTTTAATTTTTTTATAGAATTAATATATTTTTTATTTATTATTTCTGAGGCGGGCAACCTCCAAAAGTCAAACGGGCAACTTTTGGCCCGCGGGCATGGGGTTGGCCGGCCCTGATCTAGGGCATCCAAGTGCTGGACCCATCTAGTTCGGCAAATATCGGTCAGCTTATGATGACTAGAGGCTGGACACTCCTCCTGAGTGACAAAAACAGAAAGCAATAATTTTCAGATTAGATGTATGAAAAAATAAAATAATTTAAAATAAATTTCACAGCATTAAATTCACTATTACAACACACAACCATTACAATAGAAAATGTACTGACTATACCAAGAAAAAACACCTTGATCTGTTCTTCAAGCAGCAGCTCTCTTTTCGGTGGGAACTTGAAGAAACGCTCCACTTCCTCCAACGTGCCCATCATGTTGCGTACTTCTTGTAAAGCACAGGCTTTTACAACACAGGTTCAATCTGTGAGACTGGCAGTGGACATAAGGTGCCTTTGGATACTGCTGTGCTATCAAAGCTGCTGCACCTTTGACTTGTCCAGCCATATTGCCTGCTCCATCATAGCACTGGCCTCTGCATTTCTTCATATCTAAGCCGAGATCACTAACCACTTGCAACAGCAAGTCAGCAATGGCTTTGCCAGTGACACCATTCACACATTCAAAGAAACCAACAAACACTTCACGAATAGAATCTGTGTTGTCAACAAAACGCAACACAAGTGGAAGTTGTTCCTTGTTGCTGACATCAGTAGCTTCATCTGCAAGAATGGAGAACAGAGGACTTGTGTTAATCTCCTTCACAATTTCGTCTTGAATGTGGGCAGCGATGACGGAGATCAGTTCATTCTGTATTGTCTTTGATGTATATGTTGCATTCTTGGGAGCTGATTTCAAGTGTTCTTCGAGGACCACGTCACCAGCATCCACGCGGAACTGCAACAGTGCCAAGAAGTTGCCTCTGTTCTTCGAGTCGTCTTCACCATCTTCATGGTCCCATCGAAGAGCGAAATTCTGCCTACCACACAAGATCAGTCTTCATCATTGATGCTACTTTTTGTTTGTTTGCTGCGACACGTTTGCTGATTGCTGATGAAATAAGTCGATTCACTGGTTGTGACTTGTTGGACATGATTCTGCGAAAATTATCAGCAAAAAGTGTTGCGTGTTTGTGGAAATCTGACTTGCTATTATGTTCGGCCAATTTATTTGTAGCTGTTACCCAGTTGGTCAAAGGTGACTTGTACAGCTTGTCCAACTTGCTGCTGTTGTGGCCACTTGCTATACCAAACAGCACACAGGTTAAACAAAATGCGCCACATTCTGATGGTGAATACACCAGCCAGGGGTACATCTTTAGCCATTCTCCATTGAAGAATCGCTTCCTGCCATAATTGTTGGTACCTGGAAACTTGTACCTTGCAGGAGGTTGCCAGTGGGAAGTCAAAAGCTCATACTTCTTGTCATCATTCAAATCGCTCACACACTGGTAATACAGGCCGATGTCATTCCTGAGGTTTGATGATATTATGTCCTCACCTAAAATTCAAAACAATATTCTTTTTAATTCCAGTCATAAAACCATCAATTTATGATTAGTTTCAATATAAATTGTAGAGAACATCTTGTTCAAACTTGTTTTGTACTACATTCATGACAATAAATGAATGGGATATTTTTTTAGTTAACGGCAACAATATAAGAGATCAATTCTTACCACATGTCGTGTCTGTGTTCTGTATTTTGCACACTGGATCATCTGCGTCATATCTGATTTCATCAAACTTCCTTTTCTGCGATGGTCTGTCACCCAAATCATCTAAGATGTCAGTTGAGGAAGAAGGTACTGGTGGTACTTCCCTGAAAAGAATGACCAATAATATGAATAATGATAAGGTGACATTGTGAGACCCCCAGTAGGGAGGAGTAGAGTTGAATATATTATTCTACAATTTGACTGATTTTCCAAGCATAAAATAAATCATTGTCTGAACCGACTTACCAACTGGTATTGAAGAAAGTCCCAATCTTTGCTTGTACCTTCTTCATTTTTCTGTAGACCTCGACGTTCACTCACATTCACTTTAGCATATAAAATATTATAACAAAAATACAAAAGATAGACTTATTCGAAGTGAAATTAGAGCTGCACTGCAAAGCACCTATTACATAAAAAGATGGCGCTTGAAAACATTTGAGAAAAGTGTACGGCGCATGCGCGAAGTATAAGTTCCTATGCATTTTCCAGCAGAAATCGAGAAGACAGTATCGTTTCAAGGCAGTCTCGCTAGGGGGCGCTATTTTCAAAAAAATCCGAGCCTGCATAACAAATGTGGAAAAAAAATCTATAAACCAAACACTAAATATTTTTTTCAGTCTACATGTTTGAATGTTGCTGCTGCCAAGCAATATTCATAGTATTATAACATTCTACAACAGTAATTGAGCTCTCAGAGCCAATATCTTTATTTCTAACCAAAAAACATTTTTTCCTGGTTTTCGTCCACCCATTTTTGAAAAATGGCTGAAACAGGTCCAACAAGCTCAGATTACTTGGTTCCGATAAAAATATCAAAATTTATACCACGTAGATTGTCAGGAAAAAAAATGGTGCTTTTGTCTGGCATGTCCCCATATTGTCAAAATGTGGTCCTAAGCTGCCTGACTACATGGACGTGAAAGTGTTACGCGTTTCCTCAGGTGTTGAAATACGTGCCAGATTGTACTAACTTTTACCTTGTTGTAGCGAAATGGTCACTGCCCTCACCATCTACTGAAGAGGTGCTGGGCTCAAACCCTGATGGGAGAATGTTTGTGTATATATATATATATATATATATATATATATATATATATATATATATATACCGTGTGACCACAAAAATTGTCCCTGTTTTTAATCGCTTATTACTCAGTCATTATTGCAGCTTCACAAATGAAATAAAAAGCATTCGAAAGAGAACATTTTAAAGTTTTATTTAATTTTTTCGATATCCTGGATACGAAATCAGTACTTATAAAAAAATGACAGTTTTATCCACCACAATCATGGGTTATTTGTCGGACATGCAACGTGTTTTCATCGCAGAAGAGATGATCAAACATGGCTCGGTAGTTGCCACCCAACGGTCTTTCAGACGACAATACGGTCAGCAAAGGACCATAGATCCTAAAACGATTCGCAGGATTTTCGCGAAATGGAAACATCACGGCTCAATCAAGAACATGCATAAAGGCAACTCTGGGCGCAGCAAAGGTGTGCGAACCGCTGAAAACATTGATTCAGTCGCAGATCAGCTTGAAACGGACAACAAGAAATCTGTGAGACGACTATCAGCTGTGACAGGAATCAAACGGGAGAGCACTCGGAAAATAATCACGTTGGATTTGAGAATGAAGTCATTCAAAATTATGTGTTTGCAACAGCTTAGCGAACAAGACTACCAGCGTCGTTTGATGTTTTGTGAACGCATTGAAACAATAATTGAACAAAACCAGATAAGATTAAGTGACATAATATTCAGTGATGAATGCCACATCTATCTCAATGGGTTCATCAACAGACAGAATTACCGGTGTTGGTCACAAAACAAGCCAAATATACACTTGGAGAAACCTCTGCATTCACCAAAAGTTACTGTCTGGTGTGGTTTGAGTAGCAGCAAGGTTTATGGTCCTTACTTTTTTGAGGACCCAGAGACAAGGAGACCGCTTTCAGTAACTTCAGAAAGATATGTAGAAATGCTGAACACTGTTTTTGAACAAGAAAACTGCAGTAACAAATGGTTTCAACAAGACGGAGCAACAGCCCACACAACTAGGCAATCACTGGAATGTTTAACAAGATTTTTTGAACAAAGATTCATTTCTCATCGCTCGCAGTTTCCCTGGCCCGCAAGATCTCCCGATCTATCACCTATGGACTTTTTTCTCTGGGGATTTGTCAAGGACAAAGTATTCAGGCAAGAGCCATCCTCTATCTAAGAATTAAAGCAAGCGGTGGTAGAGAGTGTACAGTCCATTGAATGCAGCGTTTTGGAAAATGTAATAAATAACTTCCTTTCCCGTTGTGTGAAATGTAAGAATGTCCAGGGACGTCACTTTGAACACATGTAGAATAAATTAAAACTTTAAAATGTTCTCTTTCGAATGCTTTTTATTTCATTTGTGAAGCTGCAATAATGACTGAGTAATAAGCGATTAAAAACAGGGACAATTTTTGTGGTCACACGGTATATATATATATATATATATATATAATATATATATTTATTTTAGGGATGTACTGAGTACCAAATATTAGTTTTACTTGGTTGTTATTTATTGGGCGTTAATGTAAAAAAATGAAATAGAATTACTGTCTGAGCCCTATAAGAATATAAATATAAAAGTTGAAATTTTATAATTCCCCTTCTTTTCCCGCACAGGTGGAATGGGGGAGGGTTAACTACCGATTTTCATGAGAAAAAGCTTGGGTATTAGTCTGAAACAAAGAAAATTATAGAACACATTCAAGTTTCACTTTCCATAGCAATGCATGGAAAGTTCTGGGAACCCCAATCAGGAGTAAGGGAGAACATGTGGTTGTCATAACATCAAACTTTTTAAAACCCAGCTCAGTAACTCAGCTGACTGATTGATTAATTAACGTGTTCGTTCCGGCCCATTTGTGGTGCAATGATGAATAATCGGATCTCAACAACTATGTGGACAGTTAGTCATCTTGCTTCAATCTTGTGTGGTACAATCATTATTTGTTGTATTAACTTAATTGAATGTTTTTTATTGGTGTAATGTTTAATAAACCGAACTAAGATCAAATCAAAAGTTTAATGCACTTAAAATGATATACACTGAGTGGCAGAAAAATCGGCCCACTTGGAATATCGCGAAAAGCTAAAAAGTGGGCAAGCTTCTGTTTATAAAAGTTTTAATATTCGAAAATATAGTCTATTATGAGGCAACAAAATAACGAGACAAAACAACGTCAGCTGCGAACACACTAGCTGTAACGAATTTTCGACTTCTTTCAAGAATTCGACAGTCTGACATTCAGTTGCTCTTAAACTGCTAGTGCCACTTTTTTCTTCCACTAGTGGGAGTAGGCATTTGCGTTTAGTAACAGATAGACTTCTAATTCTTTTGGGTTTCAGAATTGGACATTTACAATGGATTTGAGTGCCGTGAGCGTCGCAAGAGTCGTCACCCTAATTGAAGATGCATCGGCGACGTAACGCTGGCTCCGACCGATAGGAATTCTAAGAACAACGGTTCGACGTGTCTACGAACGTTATGTGGAGACAGGCGAGTACACCCGAAGACCAGGATCTGGAAGATCGCGCTGCACATCTGCCCGTGACGATCGTTTCATCGATTTGAGTGTTTTGCGAGATCATCGCTTGACTGCCACAAACGTCGGCACAATGAGCCGGAAAGGTCTCGAGACGTCAGTGTATCGGAGTGAACCGTTAGAAGGAGACTTACGGAAAGTGGCTTACATGCTAGACGTCCAACAATGGGACCGAAATTGCTCCCACACCACCGCAGTGCTCGTCTTGCTTTCGTTCGTGAACACGTCAATTGGACTATGGTCCAATGGGGAAGAGTATTGTTCACGGACGAATCAGTATTTAATCTTCGAACATCCAATGGACTGGAAAGAGTGTGGAGAAGAACAGGAGAAAGATTCGCCCCCGTGCACTTTTAAGGAGAGGGTTGCTTTTGGAGGAGTCCAATTGACATGCTCACGAGCAAAAGCAAGATGAGCATTGCGGTGGTGTGGGAGCAATTCCGTGCCCATTGCTGGATGTCTAGTATGTAAGCCATTTTCCATAAGTCTCCTTTTAACGGTTCGCTCCGATACACTGACGTCTCGAGACCTTTCCAACTCATTGCGGACGTTTGTGGCAGTCAAGCTATGATCTTACAAAACACTGAAGTCGATGAAACGATCGTCACGGGCAGATGTGCAGCGCGATCTTCCAGATCCTGGTCTTCGGGTGCACTCTTCTGTCTCCACATAACGTCGGTAGACACGTCGAACCGTTGATCTTAGAATTCCTATCGGTCGGTCGGAGCCAGCCTTACGCCGCCGATGCATCTTCAATTAGGGCGACGACTCTTGCGACGTTCATGGCACTGAAATCCATTGTAAATGTCCAATTCTGAAACCCAAAAGAATTAGAAGACTATCTGTTACTAAACGCAAATGCCTACTCCCACTAGTGGAAGTAAAAAGTGGCGCTAGCAGTCTAAGAGCAACTGAATGTTAGACTGTCGAATTCTTAAAAAAGTCAAAAATTCGTTACAGCTAGTGTGTTCGTAGCTGACGTTGTTTTGTCTCGTTATTTGGTTGCCTCATAGACTATATTTTCGAATTTTAAAACTTTTATAAACAGAAGCTTGCCCACTTTTTTGCTTTTCGCGATATTCCAAGTGGGACGATTCTTCTGCCGCTCAGTGTATTTTATATTATATAATAAGACCTTAGTTTAAAAACCTAAATAAGTCTTTATAATGCAGTGTTGAAGATGTAGGGGGTCTATTTGCAGTTGCATATACCTCAGACTATGACATACCAACGCTCTATAACCATCAGTGGACTCTTATTCAGCACGTTGTAAAGCTTCTTATCCCATGTGAAAAATTAACGCATGACTTTTCCTCTGATTATATTCTTGTCTTTCCATGGTATCTCCCGGTGCAACAGGTCTCGTCTCGTAGTATTTTTGCGTAACATCGCTGATGATGCAGGTATTCATACTATGAACATGGGTGTATCCAAGGGGGGATGCAGTGGGCGTGCGCCCCCAATAAATTCCATAGTTCCTATATAATTCCATTTGTTCTTATAAATTCCAAAGTAATTGTCAATTCATTAGTTATTAAAGCAAGTTTTTATTGTTCAAATGTTTAAATAAAAAAGTTTATCGGAAAATGAGTGTGAATCTCATCCTTCAGCTACTTAGTTATATGCTGCAGATGTCACCAGAACGAGTTTCTCAGTACTGTATTTCAAAAATTTTCTCTAGCCAGGGAGGGGGACACCCCTTCTCACACCCTCCCCGGCTCGACGGCTTCGCCGTCTCTTCAATGGCTACGCTGTTTTGTTGAGCCCTTCCTTTCGTTAATTTCTGTACACACCCATGATGAAATACAATTTAAATCGAAAATTTAAGCAATAGAAGACAGATATTACTCGTATGATTACTCAGGTTTTAGGACATTACTTGCATGATTATTCAGGTTTTAGGACATTACTTGCATGATTATTCAGGTTTTAGATCCTCGTTTCAAATTTGCTTGCAATTACAGTGCCTGAGTTTGTAAAAAAAAAATAGATAATCACTATGTCTGCATCACCTAATGTTAGTCTTACACGTGATATAACTCATGGCGATGAAGCAACTGCGTTTCTTTCACGAGAAGATCAAGAACCTTCGAAAAAAAGCCGAAGGCTGACTTATGGAGCTACCTCGATAAGGTGCTACGACTTCACAATCAGATGTGCCTCCACCTATCAAAACTAACCAGGAAAGTTGCCAAAAAGAATTAGACATCTATTCAAAGGAGCCACGAGTCAGTCGCGACACGAACTCTCTTGATTGGTGGCGCCATAATGGCGAAAGATTCCCGAAACTATCAGTACTTGTTCGCAAATATCTCACCATGCCAACCACAGGCATGCGAAGTGAACGGCTGTTCAGTTCTGCGAAAAATGTAATTACTGCTGAACGACTCATTTTTCTACACGATAATCTACTTGTTTTAAATTTCAATTATTAGGTTTTGTTTTTACGGTAATTATTATGACTGCTTGTTCATTTTTGTAAGGTTATTACTAGTAGTATGGGCGAAAAAAGGGAGAGTGCAGGAATGTTGCAATGAGATAATGTTCAATGTTACAAGGAGGTGGGGGTTATGCAACAACTCAATGTTGCAAAGGGGGGTAGGGTAATGCAATAACTCAATGTTGCCAAGGCGGAGAGAAGAGGGAGCTTCGGGGGGAGGATGACCTCCCCCCATAGTGGTAGCCTTAACCTAAGAGAGGAAGAGAAAGAAGAGACGGAGGAGGTCTTTGGGGGATGTCCTCACCCCCCAAAAGGGAAACCTAAGAAGGAAGGAGAGAGAGAGAGTTCCTTATTCCACTGGAGTCCGCAGCATTATGAGCGTCCAGGGGCCAAGCAGGTGTTATATAGAGGATCGTGAGTTGCCAGATATCACTTATTTATATATGGAGGGGGTTACCAGATACCACCATTTATTTTAATTGTTCAGGTATAACTTATTAGGGAGAGTTGGTAGATACCACCATTTATTTTAATTTTTATTTATATGAGGATAGTTGGCAGATGCCACCATTTATCTTAATTCACACGAGTTGCTAAATGTTTTTATTTATTAAAACCAAGAGCGACTTTCTCCTTGAAGTTATTCAGCAAGAGAACTAATTATTAAAACGAAACCCAATATTAACAATAAAAGAAATACATTTAAACCGAAGTAAATAAAACACCATTACATCATTCTGTTTATTTAGACGATTTATTGGAAATATGTAGGAAATAAATATACACTCCTATACATACGTTGGAATGATCAAAAATAGAATAAAAAAATAATATAAGAAATACAAAATGTATAACCATCAAAATAATAGTTCAGGCGAAATATATACACACAATTGTATTAAATAATGACCGACTTTCTCTTTAAAGTTGTTCAACAAAAGAAGTAATTTATTTAAACGTCGTTCTATTTACTTTTGACAATCCTTTCTATACATTATACGAAGTGGATAAAAAACAAGTTGTATCAGAAAAATAACTATATAAGAAAAACAATAAACACCAAAAGAAATAATTATTTAAACGTCGTTCTGTCTATTTACTTTCTTTGAAATCGTCTCTGGAAAAAAAAAATGTATAAATCGGAGCAAGTGAGCCCTCGAGGTGACCGCAAAGGCTGACCGCAAATTGGACACATTGGAATGTGGTGGGCAAACTTTCACTAAAACACTCGCTTCCGTCTCTTCTCTCCATGCGTGTTTTTCTGTTACTGCATATAAATGTATTTATATTTTATTAACTTCGTTGTTTATATGTCTTATTTTTCTTTACATGTAATGTGCATGGTATCATCTTCATAGTTATTGTCTGTTATTGAAATGAAATGAATGAATAAAAAAAAATGGAAAGGTATATTATTATTATTATTATATATTTTTTCAAAATTAACACACACACACACACACAACACACACACACACACACACACACAGAAAGAAAGTTTTTATTCTATATGGATATAATATTCATAGCATTAATTTTCAGAACAATGTCTTCGCCCGGACTCTCCAAATAGCACCCCAGCGTCTAATCCACTAGGATACCTATGGCGCCCATTTATCTACCAACCCAAGCAGACATTCATTTTCACGAGTTAAACAATTTAATCACACCTACGCGAGAATTGGCAACTAGAAAGTCAAACCGAATACATTAATCAAAGTTGAGGGTCGAATAGTATGACCGCAAACATGTATTTTGCAAATATTTGAATATATATATATATATTATATATATATATATATATATATATATATAACCAATTCCACAAGTCAGGAATCTTGGGAAAACTGAGAATAGTATGACCGCAAAACAATGCACAAAAAACATTTTAGATTTCTTATTTCCTAATGATATTTGTGTCATAGGATGTTACTGTGCTGTTTCTGGTAATGTCAGGATTATGAAGAGCAGCGGCGCTAATTTTGTTTCCTGTGGTACTGAGCTGAGCGGCTCTGATGAAGATATTCCTATAACGACTTGCATCCGAACTGGGAAAAATTGAAGATCAAATAGTATGACCCTCAAAAAATAATAATGTAAAATATTGTTGCGATAGAGATGGTTGATCAATGTTGCGAGGGATATTGCATAAAGGGTAGGTTCTAAAATGGGAAAACCGAGAAAAATATGGGCGCAAATGCAAATATTGCCGTGGTAGAAACTGCAAGTCGTAATACACGATGTGAGCATTAAATCTACGGAGAGAATATAAAGACACCATTAGTCGACCAATGTCCAAAGCATGGACCCATAATATAGGTGTTACGATTGGTACGCAATTTTATCATAGCCGCCCAGTTACATTGACAACCAATCATTAAACTTACGAACCGCCTCAGTCTTTTGGGGCGGTGCTTGGGATCATGCGTATAAAAGGAAATATTTTCAGCTGGGAGTCACAGTAGTTATTTTCACCAGTGAATAAACATTCCCTCCGCCATGAATCAAGAACTTTATAGTTTACCGGATTTATATCAAGATGGTGACATTGTAGCGTTGTCCACAATTAATCTTTTTAACGCCGCTGACCGGGATGGATTATTTCCAACGCAAACCGTTGATGATATTTGCAATGACGCTCCTTACGATCCGACGCAAGGGACTGCCGTAGAAATATAAGTGCATGTAATTTTATTTTTTGTAGCTAATTATTCTCAAACTTATTTAATGTGCGTGTCATAAAGAGGACTGTTCTGAATTATTTCATATATATGGCGGATTGTAGTAATTCACCTCATCACATTAAAAATACTTCATTTAGGTAACCGCAGTTATAGATTAGTTTGCAATTATGCTAAAATCCTGTTTTGATTCATTGATTTTTTTATAGCAATCTTTTGCATGTTTTTTTATAAATTCAAATGCTATTCGGAATTATCTCTTAAAGGAACTTCTCTAAGCAGCTCAAAGACATCTTCACATTGTAATACTATTACTATATGTATACTCTGTTTTGGGCTTTTATTAAAAAAGATTCAGTATGAACTAATGAATTATTCTTTCTCCTTTAAAGTCCGATGAGGATTTGACACGTGTTATAAAGGGTGATCCAGAGGAATGGGACCCAAAAGAAACCCCTGTAACTCTTAAAGTATAAGTCCTTTTATAAAATCATACGCATCATTCGAAAGAGGATAGTTACAAGTTTGTACAGGATTGTATAGGTTTTGACAATACAAGACAAGATAAGATACAAAACAAAATAAAAGTGTTAGTTAAAACTAACCCTTCAAGATGACTGCATGGACTGTGGAACAGCTGCGTTTCATAACAGCAATATTATGAGCATGGAAGAAGTGGTTTCATCTCAAAGATCTTTCAAGACAAATTTTCAGATGTCAAAATCACCTAAAAGTAATCCGTCGGTGTGTCAGAAATTTTTCCCTAACTGGCAGCATTGGAAAAAGAAAACCAACTGGAAGAGTGCGCACAGAACTCATGAAATTGTACAGGATAATCCTAACATAAGCATCAGACGTGCTTCTCAGCTGTTAGGAGTTGGATATGGAACAACACACCGTATATTCAAGCAAAATTTAATGCTCTTTCCATATAAAGTTCAAACAGTGCAACAACTAAACGATGGAGATTTCGCACGAAGACGACAATTCTGTCAATGGATCCAACAGAAGGTAAATGACACCACCAATTTTCTAGCAACTTTGATTATGTCAGACAAAGCCCATTTTCACTTGAATGGAACTGTAAACAAACAAAATTGTCGTTTCTGGGCAACAGAAAATCCATTGAATATTACCGAAGTCCCGTTGCATAGTCAGCGTGTAACTGTTTGATGTGGTCTTACTGCATCTCAGATCATAGGGCCGTACTTTTTCGAGGATTCCACCGGAAACACGGTCACTGTAAATGGTGATCGCTACGAAAAAATGTTGACCGATTTCCTTATTCCTAAATTAAGAGATCTTTGTCTAGAAAACCACTGGTTCCAGCAAGACGGAGCTACCTGCCATACCACGAGGAACTGCATGGCAGTTTTGCGTCAAACGTTTCCAGGCCGCCATCACAAATGAGATACAGGCCATACCACCGCACACTCTTGCAAAAGTGATGCAGAACTTACAAGCGAGAACACTGGAATGCTTGGCAACTAATGGAGCACATTTGAAAGGAGTCATTTTAAAAAAATAAATATTTCGTAATAAACTTGTAACTCTACTCTTTCGAATGATATATAGTTTTTATGAAAGGAATTAAATATTAAGAATATTTGGCTTTTTTTTTATGAGTCCCATTTATCTGGATCACCCAGTACAATCTTTTCGTTTTGAAGAATCCCATGTCATGGACCTGAATACGGAGGTAGAAGATTTACCGAGCAATAACCCAACGATTGTCACATCATTAACGAAATAATGTAAGTGTTTTTTTGTTTCGATCTTTTTAGGGGGGAAGAAGACACAATGTATTTTCATCAATTTATTAAATGAAAGAAATCATGTTTTAGTACAATAACCATCTTAAACTTCAGAATATACAAACTAACATTATTGGTTATATATATATATATACACACGAACAAAACATCATACTATACAACGAGTAAGCACAATCTGAAAACGGCTTTTTATCTCTGCATACCATTTCATCAATTTATTAAATGAAAGAAATCATGTTTTTAGTACAATAACAATCTTAAAAGAATATACAAACTAACATTATTGGTTACAAATACATATATATATATATATGAATAGAAACGACATAAGTATTAAGGAACGTTTCGTTATCTCTCCTCCTCGTGTGCAGAAACGTTCCTTAATACTTATGTCGTTTCTATTCATTTATATACTGCGCGGTCATTGCAGTTATTTGCATATATATATATATATATATATGTATATATATATATATATATATGTGTATATATATGTATATATATATACCTTATGAACCTTATGTTGTTTCGTGCGTTGGTCTCTTCACACGGAGGTCAAGCTGGTGGCCCCGCCTCTAGGTCTGGCTTGGTGGAGGAGCGAGTTGCTTTCTTGCGCTCTCCACCGTACATAGCCAGGCACGCCCGGCTCATCTGGTACCGTCCTGAGCTAGGCATCCAGTCTTCTCTTGAAGACTTCAACTTTGACCCCCGTTACATTTCTGAGGTCCTTTGGAAGCTGGTTGAAAAGTCTTGGCCCCCTGACAACCAAGCTATTTTCCTTCAGGGATGAGGAGGTCCCTTGTCGGGCCTTTAATTTGGGAACACTACACATTCTGCCTTTCCTAGTTTCCAGTGTTGTTTGAATGGTAATTGGGTTTAGTTTTAGGTTTGGTACCAGTTTTTCGATCATTTTCCATATGTAGATTATGATGTACCTCTCTCTTCTTTCCAGTGAGTACAGATTTAGTTTACGTAGTCTTTCCCAGTAGTTGAGTTCTTTGCAGCCATCAATCTTGGCTGTGAAATGCCTTTGCGTTTCTTCTAGTTTATTAATTTCTTCCTTTTTATATGGGGACGTCAAAACTGAGCAGTATTCAAGTTTTGGTATAATCATTGTTTTTAGCAGGGGAATCATTACTGTCCTGTCCCTTCTCTTGAACGTTTAGAACCTGTCCGGCGACTCTTTTTGCTTTATTTATCGCTATCTGATTTTGTGTTTCGAATTTCGCATCATCTGTCATTATTATCCCGAGATCAATCGCTTTCATGCTTCTCTGAATTTCCTGTCTATCTGGAGCATAATATGCAGTCTGTTTAAGTTCTTCTTTTCTACCATATCTCAGAGCTGAAATTTCTCGGCGTTGAATGACATGTTGTCTTCTGACCATTTGTATATTTTGTTCGTGTCCCTCTGCAAGGCCTCCATGTCATGTACATCGCTGATTTTTCTGCTGATCTTTGTATCGTCTGCAAAGGATGTTACTATACTGTTGCTGTTTACTCCGCTGTCTTTGTTAGCATGACAATGAACAGGAGTGGGGCCAGTACTGTCCCTTGTGGTACTGAGCTGCGTACTTCCGATTCTGATGATGATATACCTTGAATTTTGATGACCTGCAGACGATCACTAAGGAAGTTGTAGATCCATTTTCCCACTTTGCATGTTATTCCCATGACCATGGTCACATTTATCGAAAGCTTTAGCAAAATCTGTGTATATAACATCGTAGTTGTCATTGCCTTCCAATGCATCTAGAATATTGTTGTAGTGCTCTATTAGTTGTGATAGGCATGATCTACCTGACCGGAATCCATGCTGATTTTCGTTGAATCTTTCCCATGTCTCCAGGAAATCATAAATTTTCTCTCTAACTATTCTTTCAAATACTTTGGTGAGGTGGGACGTCAATGACACTGGTCTATAGTTCTTTGCTTGAGATCTGTCCCCTCCTTTATATATAGGGACAATGTTTGCTCTTTTCAAGATGCTCGGTATTTCCCCAGTGTCTAGGGATCTTCTCCATATCCAGTATAAAGGTGTAGCTATTTCATTTTTACAGTTTTTAATCAATAATGCGTTCCAATTGTCCGGACCTGTAGCTGAATGTATATGTACACACACAATATATATATACGAACAAAACATCATACCATACAACGAGTACGCACAATCAGAAAACGACTTTTTATCTGTCTGCATACCATTTCATCGTTCCTTTGTGTGACGCGGGTCGAATAAATTTTAAAGATTTATAAATTCTTTACCACGTGACATTTGCATGAGAAATGAAAGACTACATTTCACACGTATTACTAAAATATCCTTGTAGCCGGAATGGGTTCCATACAACTTCGGGGATATGCAACTGATCGAGAAATTTTACAATAACAAGGTCACTACAGGGTTGTCTCGAGTGAATCAAAATAGTACAGGCGGTCCCTATTTTTAAAATAGATTGCAAGCCAATGAATCCCTTCATTACCAATGACATCTGTGTTTACAATAAGACTACCGCAATTTCGCGTAGTTGGCAAATTCAATGTTTCATTCTTCGCAAACACCGATAAATTTGGAACTTGTGATTCGTTCACTATTCACTACTCTCTGAAGTGTATTCGCATCCATTTTAAAAGTCAGTGATAACGCCCCTAAATCTGTCTACTTCTATTAGGGCTTGTGACTCGAGGTATACTAGTACACTAATAGGCGCGTCTATAGGCTTGGTGAATTCCAACTTCACTGAGTTGTTTCCTCTCTGTTGTGGACTTAAATGTGTATTTACGCTAGCAGATAAGTCAGGTGTGATGTCAAACGGATAAAGGTTAAATTGATCAGTGAATTCTTTCTGCGTTACTCCATTCCCGAGCTCATCACAATCATCTGCAATATGGGCCAGATTACTATATGCTCTTGCGCAAAGCGGTAACAGCATCTGATGAATAGTCCGTATTCAATTTTCCTCTCAACGCAATGCCATTAACGTGTAGTTATATTTTTAAGGCCGAAATTCTCGAATTTAAAGGCGCTCTTTTTATATTTTCCATTCACCGAAGCATGGTTCTGCGTCCCAATTAATATCCTTTTAAGAAGATTTCCCAGGGCGATGTTTTCTATCTGTTTCGATGCCAACCCTGGCGGCACTGTGTATAGTTTGATTTGTACTGTACTGTACTGTACTTTCTCAATTTCTAGTTGTTTTGGTGAACTTAATTTCACTCGCCGTACGCGGAGGTATGTCTCCATAATGTGAACCACAACGGGTTTTGCTCCCTCTTCTTGATCAGCATCCAGATTTAAGCAAATCTCAGGACTCGTGCGGGTGAACTTTATTTTCATATCCACCCTATTCACAAGCAACTTCTCCTGGAATGTGAAATCTGTATGCAGGCGTCCAAAACATTCGTATATCTTTTTAGAATTTTTAAATTTGTCCTTTATATTGCTTTCGTCTTTAGTTTGATGATACTCCTCGGCACTTAAAAAGGTAGCCTTTGCTTCTTTGGAAAAGTTGAGGACATTTTCAAGATAAGCTCGTAGGTGACTGTACCCCGTGCCTGCCGATATGTTGACCTGATTTAAATATACGTCACACTGGTTGAATATGGAGTGCAGAAAGTGTGTTTCAGGGTATACAGCATATTTGTCATCGCAGTCCGTTCCATCAGAATGGGCTATACGTAGTTTAGCGTACATGTGCACACAGCTTGGATCAAAAAAGTAAGGGCCTGAGCTGGGTAGTATGGTTGAAAAAATGGACCCAAGTCCAGTACCACGCTGGTATCTCACCCCTCGATAGACGGTGAAAGGCTTTCTGTCCATTATAACTCAGTACGTCGAAAGTGCAGCTTCACTGTTAAGCTCCCGTCACCGAATGGGAAATTTTTACCCTCAATCGTTCTTATATATATTGAGATATTGGTTATTAGATTAGTTGCGACATTCACATAATGGGGTCTGTCATATGTAATACTCAAACTCCTTCCTCTATGGTTGGGGATGTGGGCAATGCGCAGCAGGCGTGCCTGGGTAAAGTGGGTATCCTCAACAAACTGGTGCTCCACTATGCCGTAAATATAGCACATGTCTGGGGATGTATAGCCAGCATCCAATTTCTCCAATTTCATCTGATACATTAGGCTGGACAAGTTATGTTGTACCTCGTGAAATGTGTCTCTTTGGAAGGCTGATCGATATCGCCCCTCGGTCATAATTTTGAACTCTTTTTGTCTTTAATATTTCTGTCAGCCTTTGATTTTAGGATTAGAGTATGTGCAGGGTTTCCTTTGTTTATGATTTCGTATACTAAATCAATCGTAAGATTTGAGTTTTTTAAACTTACGTTTAAGTCTCACAACATCCTCAGCCGAACCATAACGACCCGGACCTAGTGTTACTACTGTACTGTAATACCGTGCAACCTCAGTCCGGGCGATACGTATAGTTTCATCCCGAGTTACCCCGGCTTTTTCACACTCATCAATGTCTCTAAGAATTGTAAAAACGGTATCTTTATAATCAATATTTAAAAAGAGTGTGTCCAGCTGAATTTCATATATCCCCACCTCATACGAATCAGGACCCAATTCAACGGGTCCATGGAGCTCTGTTGCAAAGTTGGCTAGTGTGTTGTTAGGGTGTACAGACAGGGACGAAGAGGACGGGAGTGTGACGTAGAAATGGTTAGGAGCCATGTTGCATATTATTTAAGCTTCATTATTGCATCAGCTTTTATATCGGTGTTGAAGCGTTCTGGGTATCCTAGCCATTTCACCAGGTACATTTTTCTCTTTCCTGAACCTTTGCTTCCTAAAATTTTCTCAATTTTAAACACATTTTTTCCTAAATTAAATGCCACTTTCTGCAACTCCTCGCGGTAAAAGCCTCCTGCGACTTCTTCCCCATTCAAATCTTCAACGTAATACATTATCTCAACTTTAGGTCTCATAGCCCTAACTTTAAAAATCTCACGTGTCCATCCTTGCTCAAATCCCTTCGCGAATTTATTTCCCGAACGCGACAGCCTTACATAACCATTGATTTTGAAACGTTCAGAGTGTGGTGGTGTTCCATCTCTTACCTCTAGAAGCGTACCTCTTTCTAAAATCTCGTTAGGTATTGTCCCAATCGTGCGATGGTGTGAGCCAATGATTCCAGAATGTCTGGAAATCTGTATGTGTTTTTATGTGTAAAATAGCGGTGCATGCGTTCCTTTATGGTACGTTGAACTCTTTCAACTAAAGAAGCCTTATGTATAGAATTGGTAGTGTAATAGCTGTTATTAAGCTCTGTCAACATGTTCTGAAAAGCACGGCCTATAAATTCCTTCCCCATATCCGTACAAAAATAGCCAGGAACCCTGTTTTCTTTTAACATCAACGTTTTGGTGGCTTTAGCAACTGTTTCAGGTGATTTATTTTTCAGAGGAATTAGCCACAGATATCTAGAGAATACATCTGTTATGAATAGAATGTAGCGGTAACCATCGTTATACACAGAATATCTTTGCATGTCTGTTAAATCTGCTTGCCAAATAGTCAATCGAGGCAGCTGTTGTCTTGGCTGTTTTAAACCTTTTTCTCACAGGCTTATGAAGTGTATAAGCGTCCTGCTCCCGCAAAAATCTCTCAACATCTTTTTTTCCTACTCCGTAAACACTTCTGTACAGTCTATCTACGCCTCCGTAGGAGGCTGGGTTAGAAATGTCATAATAACGTCTTCTTAATATGTTAGCCATTTGCGTATTTTAGAGGCACGTGGGTAGGGTTGACCGTTGTTTAACCTCTTCTTTCTCCTCTTCAAAGGTGTTACCGCCGGGGGTGATGACGTCTTCAATTGTGTCACGTGCGATGCATGTTCCAAGTTTTAACCTGTTCAGATTTCCTATCATTGTTTTGGGGACATTTATTTGTTGTAGTCTTGCTTTAATATGGTTCCATCCTGACGGTGAGAGCCTATCCCACTTTCTCACCAGATCATGGACGATGTCTACGATATTCGATCCCTGTACCTTTGCTCCTTCCTCAATGATCTCACCTGTATCGGTCCACTGTATGGCGGGGTCCTCATTCAATAGATTATAAAGACAAACCTTTATTCCTCAATGTGGGAGG
This sequence comes from Bathynomus jamesi, assembly GCA_023014485.1. Taxonomy (NCBI): domain Eukaryota; kingdom Metazoa; phylum Arthropoda; class Malacostraca; order Isopoda; family Cirolanidae; genus Bathynomus; species Bathynomus jamesi. The sequence continues at coordinate 116,419 of JAJOZX010002891.1, read as the reverse complement.
GTGCTTTTTAATACATGCTCGATATGTTGTCTGGTCGGCCCATTAATCTTTGGTTGGTCAACTCTATCGTCGGACACAGGTCCTATGTCACCATGTCCATCGTTCTCCGTGCTGTGCCTAATAACCACGGAAATCTCTGTCGGATTCTTATAATTTTCGTACTCGTGAAGAAATTTCTGCAGAGCTTCTTGGTAAAAGATTCTTTTCTCATCAGGTGTTTTTTCACTGTTTAATAGGGCTAGCAGTTCGCTTTCCATTCTTTTAATCCTGCTTTTACGGGGATCTAAATCCGTGTCTGGATTCTTTGAACTTTGCAGTGAAGCACTCGTGTGGAATCACTACCACTTTCTTCATTATATTAATCTAGTCAGTAAAGGACCCAAAACTGAAAATAAGATGGGGAGGAATGACCCTCCTCTTTGTACAATAATTCGTTTTTTCTTCCCTACAGTTTGACTTTTACGAGCGAGTGCACGTATTATGTTCTTCTAACGGCGTAGGCGAGCCTTCTGAGATGGTTTCATTGACACATTGCAATTTATAACGTTAAGTCAAATTTCACAGATGCATTTTAAAAAGTCGGAGTCGATATTTTTAGCAAACATCTGCTGCATTGCCCTGGGCAGTCGATGATAGATTTTTATTAATTCATAGCATTTCTTTAGCCTCTTTGTCATTCTGGAATATACACCGTTTCAGGCTCGTTTGGAAATATATTCGTTCTTAGAAGCACCCTAAACGTGTTTCGCGGATTAAGGTCGCAAAGCAAATATCCGTAACGCGGGTTTGTAGCTTCTTTATAAACTTCCAAAAACTCCTTACGTTGCGCGAATAAGACTAGATATTGTGTATTTAACGACACATCGCGCTTGTATATATTTTTGAAAAATAGATTCTGATTGATGAAGAACACGCTTATGTTAAGATGGTGGGAGAATACTGTAAATGTCTCGGCAAACGTTTTATCCATCTCCAACATGAGATCGTCAATTACAATGACTGTATGTTCATTTCCCTTTAACGAATTAACGTCATATACACCTTTGTGGAACAAAATATCATCTTGGTACTCGTTGAACACTGATACGTCGAATAGCATCATATAACTTTATGCACAAATTTTGAGAACATCTCTCTCTTTTCTTGATTTTAAGCATGAACACAGTTTTACCACGTCCTGTAGGGCCAGATATAATACATGTGGATGGGCTCGTGAACCTGAATTTTTCTACAGAATCCATTTCTTACACGTCACACCCCTAAGTCGGCCATTTGCAAAATATTACAAATTTTGAGTGCTGCTCCTTATATTCTGTTTTCTTCCACAGAACCGTGAATGACGACGAGGTACAGCACCCCATCATCGATATTACAGATGGCCCCGACGACAGCGTAGTTGTGATCACAGAATCCACCCCCGCTGACGAATCCTCACCAGCGATACCTGTACCACGCTCCAGTTCAAAGCGGAGGCACGATGAAGAGCCCACCACGTCAGGTATAAAGCGCGCCACGGTTGAGCCAGTTGTTAAACCAGTAATAGAGCCCCCAACCTTCTACGTCTTACGACACAACCCCCACAATGGTATCTTCCTCAAATATACCCCCTTATTCAATTCCGGGTACATCCTCCACAGCAGCTTCTCGTTCTGTTGAGGATGGCATAACATTCGAGTTGGTGCGCACTGCTACCCCCACCCCAGCCTTGACTAGAAATCGCTATATAGTCAGGGTTGATCCTAGATCCATCTATAGCAATGGTGTTGAACACGGACTATGCCGCATAGTTGAACGTAGAGTTTGCCCTTCAGAACCGTGACGAACGTGAAGTCAGGACGATGCTGTCTTTCGGATTCGGGTCAGATGACGGCGATGTAGATGATTTTTGGGTAGTAATACCGTTCAGACGTTTGGCAGCTGAAGATATAGAGTATATATTAGGCCGTATAATGCAGGCCTCTCAAAGTAGTATAGCCTTCAATATGGACAACTTCACGGTAAATATTGACCGTGTATTCCGTGTTGCGGGTCATAGTGCCACACCTTATACTCTTAACTTCAATTCTCAGGCTATTTATAGACGGCATATAAACGTCGATCGTGGTTGCGGCTTTATAGCAGTAGTCTTAGCTCGTATGTTTACTGTACTAAATACACGGATCCAAAAAATTTGGTTGCCTACGGTAGTGGAGCGTGCCCGTAAACTAGCTGTAGACTGTAAACTTGAGTTTGACTGTAATATGGGTCCTGAAGAGCTGAGAAGGGTAGAACAGGAAATGAATGTTCGTATAGATGTATTTGGAATGGATGATCGTCGTAGGACTGTGTTTTAAAAGCTGTGTGAGAGATCGTACAAGACCCCTACTTTTAGGACTGTCAGGGACAACGTATCTCTCCATCCGTAATATAAGGAGCCTTTACGCGAGTTATGATAAAAGTCGAAAAAAAGGGTGACATCATGATTTGTGTAAGGGCTGTATCGAGTTTGCGGATGATATAGTGAAACATTGTAAAGCTTGTCACATGGTATGTGAGCAGTGTAAAAGCCCCAAATGCGAAAGCCGTGTAGTTGAAGCTGAGGGATTGTGACGTGTAGATGCACATTTTTCAATAATATGTTTTGAGCTCCATAAATCAATTGGCACGTGCAGGAAAATGAGAATCTGTGAATGTGGTATGTTTCATATGATGGATAATTGGGAGAATTTCAAGCATAAATGTGATGAAATTCACTGTTCTACATGCCATGAGAAATATAAAGCGGATGGAGTAAAGCATGTATGTTATATGAAAGACGCTAAGCCTAAAAATAGCCCTTGTATAACTGTGAACTACGATATAGAAACACGAACGCTGAATCCAAAGAGGTTATTCCACATTTACTTGTAAGCCAGACTATCTGTGATGAGTGTATGGAGATCGAGTGTGATGAGTGTTACAAATGTGGTAAACGGACATACGTTTTTAAAACGAATGCCCACGATAGCCCTGTGAAACTTTGTGTCCTATATTGTCAAGTTAGCGGACAAGTTCAAAAAAATGACTGTGTATATTCTCACCCATAACGGGACAAAATTTGACACAGTTCCTTTATAAGGAGTTGCTTGAACATGAGTCATCCGAGATATTTACAGGTGACCCCTTGAAAAGAGGCAACAAGCTAATACAGATGCAAATAAGAGGTAATGTACAGTTTAAAGACACTTTATTATTCACACCTTGTAAATTAGCAAAGCTACCCAAGGTGATGGGTGTAGCCGCTGAAGTTTCAAAAGGATATTTTCCTTACACATTCCTCACTAGCGAAACTTTAAATTACGAAGGACTACCTCCACCCGAACATTACTTTAACTATGAATATATGAGTACAGATGAACGTGAAGATTTTGACCGATACTACAACAGTTTTAATGAATCTAGTCCTTATAATATAGCTGATGAATGTGAGCGTTATTGCGTGAATGATGTGCGCGTGCTTAGAGCATGTTTCCAGGCCTTTAGAAGGATGTACATAGGCCGTTTCAAATGCGATCCGTTGCAAGTCGCAACCACCATCGCCTCATTATGTTTTACGGTTCAAGAATAACTTCATGCCTAAAGACACCTTAGCCGTTATTCACAGAAACAATCCCCGCAGTTATGGGCACAAGGCTATTTACTGGCTCATACACCTACAGCAGCAGAGGTATACATAAAGCATGCCCGCAACACGGGTGAAGTACCCATTAAGGTTAATGGCCGTGTTTTTTGGGTTGATGGTCTAAGTGAAAACCGTGTCACTGGTGAGAAGACTGTGTACTCCTTTAACGGTTGCTGGTGGCACGGATGCCCCCGTCCTGAGTGTGGAATCGTAGGAGATATCCACGGTAGATCTGCCGACTGTCTTGCGTGGACCCGCACCCGCGATCAACTTATAGGCTCCCAGTTCACTCATAAAGTCTTGTGGGAGCATGAGTATGATGCTCGGATGAAGACAGATGGGCAGAACCGTGAAGAAATAAACACGATCAAACATTCAATGGTGCTGGATCCTCTCAAATGCGGTGATAACTTGTTCGGAGGACGTACAAATCCCTTCAAGCTATACTTTCCGCCTACGGATGGTGTGAAACTCCATTACTGCGACTTCTGTTATTTATACCCCTACGTGATGAAGAACAATCCGTACCCCGAAGGTGCACCTGAGAAACTGGTGGGACCTGACCTACCCACCATCGAAGTGTTCTCAACAAATTTGAACGGGTACTATTTCGGTCTTTCTTTTGTAGACGACGTGTTCCCCCCTCGCGATTTATGGATGCCGATCTTACCCGTCGTTATCGATCACAAGCTCATGTTTCCCTTGTGCGTGAAGTGCGCAGAAGAGAACAATGGTGATTGTGACCATACAACCCACCAGCGTAAGATTAGAGGAGTATATACAAGTCCGAGCTGGATCTAGCTGTTCGCCATGGCTACAGAATATTGAAGATACATGAGGTGTGGAAGTTTCAGAAGCTACCCAACCTTTTCACGTTATATATAAACGCTTTTTTGAAAGATAAAGTCGAAGCATCAGGGTATCCGCGAGGAGTTGATACCGAAGATGAAAAGTCTGCCTATATTCAACGTTACCGTGATCGTGAAGGTGTACAGCTTGAACGTTCCCAAATTGTAAAGAACGCTGGCAAGCGCTTTAGTGCAAAGTTGTGTCTAAACAGTCTTTGGGGAAAATTTGCACAGAATACCGGCAAAGGGAACGTTCATTTGGCACAAAGTTGTAGTGAAGTCTGGGATTATGCCAACGCTCCCGATAAAGAAGTCATGGAGATCGTGAATGTAGGTAATACTTACATAAAGTACAACAATACCGAATTGCCCACAGATACCTCACGGGTTACAAACATACATGTAGCCAGCTTCACAACGGCCTACGCACGTATCAAACTTTGGGACCTATTGCATTCTCTTAGGCGGAGGGTATTGTACGCTGATACAAATAGTGTGATATTCACAGAGGGAGGGTGAATACATGCCTCCTATTGGTGAATTCCTCGATACTTATGGGGTACGGGTGAGGGTGGGGGAGGATATGAAATATATCGTGAAGGCGAAGGGTATCACGCTCAGCCAGGCGAATCGGCGGGTCGTTAACTTTGAATCGTTGAAGGATCTACAGATCTACAGAAGCTAAGGCTAACAAAGACCCTAAGATCCACTCTAAGGCTAGCCCGAGAGAAAGGAGAGAGTAGGGGGTTAAGAGAAGAGAGGAGAATAAGGGGTTAAGTAAGGAGCAACACCTATCATTCGTGGGTTAACATTCATTCAGAAAAAGAGGGAAAAAGTCTCACCATCATCATCCGCCGGCCACTGCCGACAAGTCAGAAAAATAGTCGGAGAATATAGGAGAGGGGTGAAAGATGAAAAGAAGTAAAATAAGAACGCTTACAAACCATGCAAACACAGTCTTAACTCACTGTCATACCATGCAAACTACAAACATGCAAGAAAAGAGTTAGAGACATGCAAAGTAAGGAGGATAAGAAAAAAAAAAAAAGTAGGTAAAGTTAAACAAAAAGTGGGTTAGTTTACGCTATGAGCTACATCTACATTCGTGTTAGTCTAATTTTTTTTTTTTTTTTTTTTTTATTGCTGGCATCACACGCTGGCATGTCACAAGCTGGCATTCATCGTCAACAGACTCATCCTCGAGCACCACCACCAGAGCTCCTGTTGTTAACTTTCTTTTTTAATTTTAAACAACGTTAATATTTTTAAAATGTCTGTCAAGACGGTTCTTAAACACATTAACGCTGGTAGAATGAACGACTGACGCGGGAAGATTATTCCATTTATCAATTACTTTAAACGTAAAGAAGTTTTTAGCGATATTAGTAATGAAACGTCTGCCACGCAACTTGAATCCGTTATTGCGAGTATTACTATTATCGAAAGTGAACAATTTGTCAAAATTTACGTTATCGATGTTATTAACGATTTTGAAAACTTCAATAAGCTCCCCCCTTAATCTCCTAGTTTCGAGTGAATACAAGTCTAACACTTTAATCCTATCTTCATAAGGCTTATTGCGCAACTAACTGTAGGCACCCACAATTTTCGGGCGCAGAAGCTGGGGGTCGTGAAGGAACTTAGGGGGTACAAAGGTGTGCCGTAACGCCTATTGGAAACGTTACCAGGTACCTGGTACCTATGATACCGTACCCTTTGGATACCATAATCTTTGATGTGTCTATTGTTAACTTATTTATTACATGTATTTGTAAATATATATACCTTGAATATAATCTTTGATGTGTCTATTGTTAACTTATTTATTACACGTATTTGTAAATATCAGTGGCGATTTCTTAATGAATGCAACGCATGCAATGCATGTGTTAAATATGTTCTCTTTTCAGATCTAAGTAAGGATTATAATTGACAAAAATAATTTTCAGAAACTAAAAATAGTCTAAGGCTTCAATCACGCATGTACTGGCTATTGGGCGGTGTAAACAAAATTATGTCTTATTTCATTAGACAATTAAGAACATTTTTCTGTACACAGATCGAAATACTTGTAGCTAAAGCATTCACTAATTCAGTCTGGGTACAGAAAAATGTTCTTAATTGTCTAGTGAAATAAGACATGATTTTGTTTACACCGCCTTGCCTTGGGCAATTTTTTAAGGAGACTTCTCACTATCCATAAGATATTTTTTTTGAGCCTCATAGCTAAATTCAAAAGGCAATATGTTTTAAAATATGCTTAGAAAATTTACTTAATATTTTTACTAAAAATAATTAAAAAGCTTTGTTCTGATTTTTTTTAATTAATGAAAATAATACGGCATGCATTCAGTTTTATAGGTGCATTCACCAAAAAGTAACATCTGGCAATTCTGACAAGGCTTCTTTCCAGTACCACCGCCGCAAGCATCCACTTGTGTTCGGTGTTCCCTTTTGTGCTTTAATTATTTTGGATAATCAGTTAAATAAATTATAGCATTGTAGTGCCCATAATGACTGACGATGTGTTTAATCAATTGAAGACTAGAAGATTTTACTCACTTTTGATGAGAAAAAGCGCATATTGAATAATGGCAGACCGATTCCACATTTGAATTTAAGCAAAGAAAATAAAGGCTTCACTAGGAAATTTAATCCTAAGCTGTATGATGATGTTCCCTGGTTATGTGGAAATATTTCAAATAACAAATTGTACTGTTGGTCGTGTTTCCTATTTTCAAGAGATAACTCTGTGTGGAATTCTGTTAGTCGTGGATACGACGATTTAAACAATTTACATACTGCAATTTCTCGCCATGAAAAATCTCTTGCTCACATAAATGCATTTGTTGATCTTAAAACATTTGGAAAGTCAGAAAGAATTGATTTAATACTCGACAAGCAGAAATCAGTTGCCATTTCCAGACATAACGAAGAAGTTAATAAGAATCGAGAAATTTTGAAACGTTTGATTAGGATAACATGTTTTTTAGGTATGCAAGAATTAGCATTTCGCGGTCACAATGAAGAAGAAAACGCTGACAATAGGGGTAACTATATTGAATTGGTATTTTGTATGGGAGAATTCGATGAAAAGCTTCAAAATCATTTAAAAACTGCGACTGTTTTTAAGGGAACATCATCTGCTATTCAGAATGACATAATTCAATCTATTAGTGCAGTTATGTTAGAACAAATAAAACGTGAGCTTATCGACTGCATGTATGTGGCGATTTTATTAGATGAAACATCTGATGTCAGCTGTTTTTCTCAACTCTCTACTGTTGTTCGTTATGTTAATAAACATGGAGAGATTTGTGAACGATTTCTAAAATTCAATGACGTCAGCAATGATAGAAGTGCAGGAGCGATTTCTGATTTATCTATAAGGCAACTAGGTGAACTGGGCTGTTTGAAAAAATTAGTTGCTCAAACCTACGACGGTGCTGCTGTTATGGGGAGCAATCTTAATGGAGTACAAACAAAGATTAGAGAAACTGTACCAGAGGCTATTTTTCTTCACTGCTACGCCCATAAACTTAACCTTGTTTTATCCCAAGCTGTCGCTGAAATTTCCGAATGTAATAATTTTTTTTCAGTATTAGGAAGTTTGTCATCATTTTTCAGCAGTTCAACTAAGCGAACTTCAATGCTTGACAAAGTTGTTGGAAAGCGTTTCCCTAAACTGGCTCCAACGCGGTGGAACTATTCATCTCGTCTAGTTGAAAGAGTTAAGGAAAATAAAGAAGATATAATAGATCTTTTAAAAAGCATTCTTGAAAACCCAAAGAAATTTGATGAAAAAACAAAAAATAGTGCACGCGGATTGCTTGCTGGTATCGATACTTTCGATTTTAATTTTTTATTAGAAGTATTTTCTTCAATTTTTCCTTTTACTGAATATCTATTTAATGTGCTGCAAACAAAATCTATGGATATTGTGTATAGCTCAATCACCGTTGAAAGCACTATGAAAAAAATCAAACAAATAAGGGATACAAAATTTCAGATATGTGGGACTTGATAACAGAAAGATGTGGTGAACCTGTATGTAAAAGGAAACAGAGTCTTTCTCCACAAGAGAAGTATAGTCAACTATTTCATGAAATATTCGATAATATACTTCTTCAAATGAAAGAGCGTTTCAGTTCAATGGAAAAATTGGAATTCATTGAGCTTTTAGATTGCAAAAAATTTGAGTTCTATGATGTTACTTTCCCAGAGAGAGCTTTTGAATCTTTGAAAAGAAGCTACAATTCATTTTTTGAGTTTCCTCGTCTCCGTTCTGAATTGTGTGTTTTATATTCGCACAAATCTTTTGCCAAAAAGAATGTTGCTGAGCTCCTAAAATATCTACTGGAAAGCGAAATGCACAAAGGTCTTAAGGAAATATATAAATTGACGAATTTGATTCTAACTATACCAATATCGACAGCAAGTGTTGAGCGATCATTTTCTGCGCTTAAAAGAATTAAAAGTTATTTACAGAGTTCCCAAAGTGAAGAAAGGCTATCTAATCTTGCTTTAATTTCAATTGAAAAAAATTTCCTCAAGAAGCTTATGGAGAATCGAGAGTACTTTTACAATTTGGTCATCGAAGAATTTTGTAGGAAAACTAGGAGAGCAGAATTTCAATTCAAATAATGCTTCACAATTATTTAAGGTAAATTTTAAATTTGTATCTTTTTCTTTAGATCAATTCGGTAACTACTATATATAAATATGTCTAATTTTTTGTTCGCATATTTAAGCCTAACATTAAATGAACTTTCCTTCAAAGAGGTCCCCAAAAGTTTGTAAAACACCTTTAACTTGCTAAGTTCTATGTAAACAATATGCAAAGTTTGGGCAAGAGGGTTAGGCGGATGTTTTTCTTCCATTCCATAACATTGCATGCCTGAACAAAAATGTCACGAGTCGCCACTGGTAAATATATATACCTTGAATATTTCGTTTATTAAATAAATCGTGTTTCAATTTCTCCATTGTGTGCGTACACAGGAGAAAATTCTAAGCTCCGCCCAGCGTGTACAGGAGAAAGTTCTAAGCTCCGCCCACCTGTATGATTGAACACGTGACTCCTGCTACTACCTGGGCTTCCCTGCGTGCTCAGTTGATCGCAGTAAGTCCTGGACATCAGACGTATATTCTCCCGCGTAGACAGAAAATAGTAATGGCTAACTTTAATATTGCGTGTTCGACGTTTATGAAATGGTATTCTGCAAAGTGTCAAGATGTGGTGGATACTGAAAAACTCCGTATTCCACCCTCCTTTGATGCTTTTAAGGCTACATTGAATCGTGCGAAGGAGCAAGAGGTACAAATATTCTATGGCTATTCTGGTGAGAGCATTGGAGGATTTCGTGGGACAAGTGATGTATTGAACTATGTTGTAGGACTAAACTTTATAAAAGCTTACAAATACCGTGAAGTAAAAGAAACAACACGTGCAGAAGAGAAGCAACAGATATGGATAATGAGTCTTGTTGATGAGTGGTCTGACAAGCGATATTATGTCATGTTGCATCATACCGAGTACTCGTGCCCTGCGACTGAGAATGTAAATCTTGTCATCATGGAGAATCCAGTATTTTTACCACTATATTAATATATATCATGACGAGGTTTGTAGTGAGGTTGTGGCTAATGGCCTGTGTGAGTTTTTAACAGACTTTAGGGACGAGTATCGCTTGTTAAACAAAAAGGAAAAATATGGGCATATGTTCCTCTCAAATAGTGCGCCGGATTGTGAAGATGTTTAGTTTGTGGAAATGAACGTGTGGTGAGTGATAAAACATTAAAACCGTTACAAATTTAGTTCGTGAAAATCCCCCTTCTCAAAAATATCTGGTGCGTATTCTGGGGAGTGGGAGTGATAAAACATTAAAACCGATATTACTTCATGTATCGGAAAATTTCACAAAACACCTGCCCAATATAATGGGATACAACTATTCGAACAGCGCCGTACACGTTTCATTAGCTTATGGTGTGACTCACTCCTCCCGTCGAGCCGATGCGTTGCATGTGTCTCATAGTCATCTCAGAGCTTGAACCGACTGGACGTGCGCTCCTTGAACACGATGGAACTTCCTTTGAGCAGCATTCTCAACGCCGTGTACGATGTGTCCGTGACGAAGTCGTTGCGCGTGTTCAGGCGTAAACCGAGTGCCGTTAACTGTGTACTGGAAACGGCTTGTAAACAAATGAACAAACGGAATGTTGTTTATTTAAGTGTCGAGGAGATGAATAGAATCTTCGTGATAGTTGAGAAGTGGAGTGAGGATCGTTATAAAATTCCTACAGGTGTAGGTACAAGAACAGAGCAAATTAGTGACACCCCCTCATATGCCGTTGTTTGTACTTTGTGTATAAATAACGATCGGCCATGCATTGATATACGGTTGATGTGGAAGAATGCTTCTGATAATAACGCTCTTGTCCCTACGCGAAACCGTTTCATCCTCGACAGAATGTTTGAAATCGTCGGATTCCGCAAGCTGAAGCCTATATTAGACGCTCGTGTTACGGATATGCTTTATTTTGATACGGTTCTTGAATACGCATACACCGCTCTGCTCGATGGGTTTACCGAGTGTAGGACTGAACAAGATGAGAATGGTCTAGAGCTGGATGCTTATTTAAAAAGTTTATACTCTTTGAAATATCATGAACTTTGATACAAAGGACTTGAGCGGTACAGGGCAGAGCTCGCTTACACCGTTCACCCTGAAGAACTATTTCTTTATAAAGGGTGATCCAGAGAAATGGGACCCAAAAGAAACCCCTGTAACTCTTAAAGTATAAGTCCTTTTATAAAATCATACGCATCATTCGAAAGAGGATAGTTACAAGTTTGTACAGGATTGTATAGGTTTTGACAATACAAGACAAGATAAGATACAAAACAAAATAAAAGTGTTAGTTAAAACTAACCCTTCAAGATGACTGCATGGACTGTGGAACAGCTGCGTTTCATAAGAAAGTAATCCGTCGGTGTGTCAGAAATTTTTCCCTAACTGGCAGCATTGGAAAAAGAAAACCAACTGGAAGAGTGCGCACAGCAAGGATAGACGAGATCATTAACAGAACTCATGAAATTGTACAGGATAATCCTAACATAAGCATCAGACGTGCTTCTCAGCTGTTAGGAGTTGGATATGGAACAACACACCGTATATTCAAGCAAAATTTAATGCTCTTTCCATATAAAGTTCAAACAGTGCAACAACTAAACGATGGAGATTTCGCCCGAAGACGACAATTCTGTCAATGGATCCAACAGAAGGTAAATGACACCACCAATTTTCTAGCAACTTTGATTATGTCACGACGAAGCCCATTTTCACATGAATGGAACTGTAAACAAACAAAATTGTCGTTTCTGGGCAACAGAAAATCCATTGAATATTACCGAAGTCCCGTTGCATAGTCAGCGTGTAACTGTTTGGTGTGGTCTTACTGCATCTCAGATCATAGGGCCGTACTTTTTCGAGGATTCCATCGGAAACACGGTCACTGTAAATGGTGATCGCTACGAAAAAATGTTGACCGATTTCCTTATTCCTAAATTAAGAGATCTTTGTCTAGAAAACCACTGGTTCCAACAAGACGGAGCTACCTGCCATACCACGAGGAACTGCATGGCAGTTTTGCGTCAACGTTTCCAAGCGAGTTAATCTCAAGATTTGGAGACGTTGAATGGCCCGCAAGGTCTCCGGATTTTTCTCCCTTAGATTATTATCTCTGGGGATATTTAAAGAGTAGGGTCTACAGAAATAACCCAACGACCTTGCAAGAATTGAAGGCCGCGATCACAAATGAGATACAAGCCATACCACCGCACACTCTTGCAAAAGTGATGCAGAACTTACAAGCGAGAACACTGGAATGCTTGGCAACTAATGGAGCACATTTGAAAGGAGTCATTTTTAAAAAATAAATATTTCATAATAAACTTGTAACTCTACTCTTTCGAATGATATATAGTTTTTATGAAAGGAATTAAATATTAAGAATATTTGGCTTTTTTTTATGGGTCCCATTTATCTGGATCACCCAGTATAATGAGCAGCTGTCGTAACGACTTAAAAGATTATTTCAACTGTCGCTATGCAGTGTGAAGAGGAGTTCACGATTGAAAAGGGTTGGTAGAAATAAACCCTCGATTGGAAAGGCGTGTTTATAAACTTGTATTTAATAATGATGTTGTGGCTAACGATGACCTCTTTGTGGGTGCTTGTGATTGTATTCTAACCGTATTTAAAGGTAACTTGCCAACCGGATGTAAGTGGGCACAAAAATAGTACTGAACGATATGAAGGGCATTTATATAGAGTACAGATTTCCCTATACCTTGAGCAGTAAAATAATATTAAATCGCGTATACTGCGTAGTGCAAAGCAATAACGATGTGATTGTAGACTTGATTACGTGTGAGTTTAGTGTATTGCGCAGTAAAACAAAGTGAGTGTATTTATTTTCAATATATTTAACATAATTGTATATGTGTATACATATATATATATATATATATATATATATATATATATATATTTTTTTTTTTATTATTTATTTATATTTCTCCTGTACTGCTATATTGATGGTTATACGTTTTGTATTTCTTATTTTTGATTTTGTGCGGTAGAAGATAAAGTGTATGTATTTATTTTCGATATATTTAATTATTTAATATAATTGTGTGTATATATATATATATATATATATATATATATATATATTTCTCATGTACTGTTATGTTGATGGTTATATTTTTTGATTATATACATATTCCTTGTTCATATTTCTTATACTATTATTATTTTTAATTTTTTTGGTCATTCAAATGTATATTTATTTTCTATATATTTGTAATATTTTGTCTAAATAAACAGAATGATGTAATGTTTTATTTAATTCTTTTGGTTGTAAACGATAATTAATTATACGAAATGGCTGGTTACGCCTTCTAAACCGACTGACGGATTTCTAAGCCAACTGTTAAGAATATGTGCTTTAATTAAATAAATAGCACAATCTGGCAACTCAATCTGTACAAGCCATTTACGCCTTCTAAGTCAACTGGCTGATTTACACCTTATAAGACCGGGCGCTCGGTTGAAGTCTTAATATGCACTTGGCTCCAGCCAGGTAAACACCGCTCTTCCTCTCTCTCCTCCTCTCTTTCTCTCGGGGGATAACGCCGCCTCCAAGTTTCGTAACCCCTTTTGCTCTTGCAACATTCCCTTTCCCCTTTACATCTTTACATAAAACCCCTCCCCTTTGATTGCATACCCCCTCCCTCTTCATTGTAAACCCCTCTCCCTTGATTGCATACCCACACCCCCTTGTTGCATAACCCCTTTGCAACATTGATCATTATCTCATTGCAACATTCCTGCACACTCCCTTTTTTCGCCCATACTACTATTACTTATGAGTCCCTAAACCAAGTTGGATTTGTTTGTAATCATTCTTTGAAATAAAAAAGCTACAGTTTAAGTTCCATTTCCTAAATCACGTTATTTACCCGAATTATCAAATATTTGGTACATCCCTAATATAATATACTGTAATATACTATATATATATGTGGGCTACGTCGTGGCCAATGTCGTAACCGCTTCCCATTGATCAGCGAAGTTAAGCGACATTGGGTCTGGGCAGTAGTTGGATGGGAGACCGTCCTCTGCACCCAGATTATGTAGCGACCCGTGGTTCGGATCCCACGTAAAGCTGTAGGTCCCCTCCGTCATATGACCTTAGATGTTGCGAAGGAGGTTAAACAACCCGAATTAAAAAAAAAAAAAACTATATATATATATTGGATGAATTTCGCAATTAAACACGTGAAATGAATGATACAAACCCACAAGGAAAAAGAAAAATGATTCCAAAGCCTTTCGTGTATTCAGAAGTACACCTTATCAGGAAATTCCCTGACGAGGTGTACTTCTGAATACACGAAAGGCCTTGGAATCATTTTTCTTTTTCCTTGTGGATTTGCATCATACTTACTTTAGGTGAGTTCGAGCGACGGTTCAGGATCGACCTACGGTCGACCCCTCTGCAACATCCCGCCTCATTTGCGGGATTTGGTGAAGGAATTGCTGTCTGATCTCATCCTCCTCTCTTGAAGTTATTCAGGTCGGTGTGCTGGAGATTCCTCACTTCTTTTGGTAGGACATTGAAAAGCTTTGGGCCTCGTATTCTGAGGGTATTTTCCATTCTCGTTTTAATGGCCCCTTGTCCCACTGCAGCTGGGACCGTACAGAATCTGCCTCTTCTCTCATTCCAGTTTGTTTCTATTTCATTTCTAAGGTTAGGAACAGAGCCCTCAAGTATTTTCCATAAATATATTATTGTGTACCGCTCGCGCCTTCTTTCGAGAGAGTAGAGTTCCAGGGATTGTAGTCGAGACCAGTAGTCTTCACTTTACTTCCGCTTCCTTTATTTTAGACGTAAAAGTCCTTTGTATAGCTTCAATGTTCACAATGTCTCGTTTTCTGTATGGGCTTGTGAGTACTGAGCAATACTCAATTATTGGTAGGACTAGACTCTTCCATAATTCGAGCATGATGTTTGCTTTTCTGCTGCGGAAGCTCCTCCAGATGATTCCCATTATTTTTCTAGCCGTTGTAATTTTGATGTTATAGTGCTCTCTGAATTCTGCATCCGACGACATTATTACTCAAAGATCCCCGACTTGTGGATTTGGTGTTATCTGTTTGGCTTGCAGAGTTTTGTACCCTTTTTTCTGTAGCTCCTTGTTATTACCATATCTAAGAAGTTGGAATTTTTCTTCGTTGAACTTCATATCGTTGTCTTCTGCCCATTTATTATAATGTTTCAATGTCGTTTTGTAATCTTTCTATGTCACCTTCGTTCAATATTTCCTCGCATATCTTTGTGTCATCTGCGAAACATGATACAATACTGTCATTGATATCTGCATCAGTATCTGCAGTCTGTTATGGACAGCAAGGGAGCTAGTACTGTCCCTTGTGGGACAGAGCTCTCTACTTCCGAGACTTCCGATTTGACTCCATTTACCACCACTCTGTGTTCTTTGCATCAAGAAATTAAATATCAATCTTCCTAGCTTTCCAATAATTCCTGTATTCTTAAATTTATGTGCTATAATTCCATGGTCACATTTATCGAAGGCTTTAGGAAAGTCAGTATATATTACATCTCTGTTTTGTCCACGACACAGTGTTTCCAATATTTTCTCCTATTAGTGTAATATCTGTGATAGGCATGATCTTCCAGCCCTGAAACCATGTTGATTTGGGTTGTATAAGTTCTTTTCTTGTAGGTACTGTAGTAGGTAGTTTCGCTTCTAATTATACGTTCAAAACATTTTATAACGTGTGAGGTGAGAGCTACCGGCCGATAATTCTTGGGCATTGCTCTGTTACCACCCCTGAATAAAGGGGCAATGTTCGCGTTCTTTAATGGCAGTGGAATTTGTCCTGTGTAGAGTGACTTCCTTCGTAGTAAGTATAGCGGTTTGGCAATACTCTCTTTACATTTCTTCAGAAATGTGGCACTCCATGTGTCTGGCCCTGGTGCCGAATTGTCTCGCATTTGTGATAGAGACTCAATTATATCTCCTTCCGAGAACTCTTAAGTCCATTAATAGGTTTGTGCCAGAATTTGTCCTTGGCTGATTTGTATCAATGTCGAAAAATTCATCTGCATTTCCTACTTTGATCTCGGACTTAGGGAGTGCTAAACACAGGGTTAAATTGTTCCTTAAGCAGTTCGCTCATTTTTGGGGGGTCATTTTTGTGTTTGGCCTCCGCGTCTATCAATGGGCCAATACTCTCTTTACGGTGCATTTTCTTTTTCGCAAAAGTGTAGAAGTATTTGGTGTTATGTTTTATGTTTTCTGCTACCTTGTTTTCCTCCTCGTTTGCCTTATGTATGAATGTTTGCTTTAGGTCCATTTCTGTTTCGCCTAATTTCCTCTCTAGTTTGAGTCTCCTTGCTTCAGTTTTGCATCTGTGGAGATGTTTTACGGTTTGCTTCCGTTGTCTTAATAGTGTCCTGATTTTTTTCTCGAGCTTGCTACGTTTTCTTTTTTATCTCTCTGGAACATGCTTCAGTAATATAGGTTTAGTTTCAGACTCCATTATACCTAGTATTTGTTCTGGAGTCTTCTCGTGTAGTAGTAATTCCCAATTTACTTCCTTTAAATCTTTATTTACACTTTCCCAATCTCCTTAATTTGAATTTATGTTTAAACCTTCAAATATTCCTTCTGCCCTCTGGGATGCGTTTTCGGACCTCTGGGTGCTAACTTTATTTGTATATCGATTAGGTTATGGTCGGAGAAATTTGTGTGCGTTACCTTTTTATTTATTATTGTCTCATTGTTATTTGTCAAAATTAAATCCAAAACGTTCTCTTTTCAAATGGCTTCACAGATTTCCTGAGTGAGGGTGTAATGTTCCATCATATCTAATAGCATTATTGCTTGGGTTCTATCAGTGGTGGGCACCGTTAACCAAAAAGTTAACTTCGTTAACCGCTAATCCGTTAACCAAAAAGTTAACTTCGTTAACCGTTAATCCGTTAATTCGTTAAACATGTAACGGAAGTTACCGATAAACCGTTAACGTTAACTTTTATTATAAAAAAAATGAAAAACACAATATATATATATAATTTAATTTTCCCTCTTCTTCTCGTTCTCCATTTTGTCCATGAGATGCATGTTGCCCTTCATGAAAATTAGCATATCAAAGTTTTCATCAGACAGGGATGATCTCTTGGCCCTCAGGATGTCCTTGCCCATAGAGAACAAACGCTCCACTGCAGCACTGGAGGGGATGGCTGTGTTGAACTTGATGAACAAGTCCACCAACACATTCAACTCAAATGGCAAATCTTTCCGCCTGATTTTACAGTCGACCATGTTTTGCTCAAACCAATGCCATAAATAACTACCATATTTGGTAAGCAAATTGTGGCGACGGAAACAAATATATCGCCTGATTTTGCACTGCGGAAGTGGAAATTCGTTCATCACTATTAACAGTGGCGGATTAATTGCGCACCTGCTCAGCACTGAAAATAATAGAAACTTTTAAACGTTTATTTATGAATTTTTTGGGTTAACGGAAGTTAAATGTAACGGAAGTTAATTAGTCCGATAATGATTTTCAAAGTTAACTTAAAAGTTAAATCGTTAACGAAAAAGTTAACTTCGTTAATTAACGATTAACGGATTAACGGTATGTGCCCAGCTTTGGGTTCTATCATCTTTTGTAATGTTGTCATGAAACTTCTCAACATGTATGACTTCGTCATTTTTCTTCCATGTTATGAATGGATAATTAAAATCTCCGCAAATTAGAATATTTGTTGCTGAAGTTTCAAGTAATTTTAACATGTTTTGTATTTCATTGGTGGCAAATTGGAATGAACTTTTTGTGGTGTTTGGTGGTCTGTAGACGTCTATAATGGTTAGATTCAGTTCTTTTACTTCTAAAATAATAATTTCGACTGTGCTGTTTGATTTGTTTACCTTCACCTCACATGTGTGTGTGTTTTTCACGTACATACAACACCCTCCCCCTCGTCTAGCCACTCTATCTGCTCTGTATATGTTGTAGTCCAGCAATGCTATTTCAGTATTCTCGATGCAGTTTTCACAGCCTTTTTCGCACTTATGTAAGTGTGTTTCCGTTAGGCATATGATATCTATGCTGGTTTCCGTAGTTAAATTTTGCAAGTATTGTAATTTGCAGTCTACATGGTCCGTATAGAGGCCTTGTATATTTACGTATAACGCATTTACCAGTTTCTAATCTTCGTGTTCGGTTTTCCTAAATGATGGTCGTTTCCTGGTCGATGTCGGTTCCTGTTTGGTGTTATTGGTTGGGCCGCTGCATTTGAGAGTATTGGGGTTGCGGCCAAAAACTATAGGCTAATGTCGCTTACATCTCGTCTCACTAAAATATTTGAAAGAATGGGTAGAGAAAATCTGACTTTTTGGAAACTCAGAAAAAGTTAAATGATAGCCAACATGGCTTCCAATTAGGCAGATCATACCTATGACAACTAATGGAACACTGCAACAACATTATTGATGCACTTGAAAGTAATGACTTTGCCAAGGTGTTCGACAAGTGTGACCATGGAATACATGAGCTGAAATATATGAGAATAACAGGAAAAGTAGGGCAATGGATATATAATTTCCTTAGTGAGTGGCGGCAAGTCAATACAGTTCAAGGAATATCTTCATCAGAGGTCCTCAGCTCAGTACCACAAGGAACCGTATTAGCTCCATTACTCTTCATAATCATGCTAACTGACATAGATGAGGACGTTACCAAAGACAGCACAGTAACATCCTTTGCCGATGGCACAAAGATTAGTAGAAAAATATGAAACCCAGAGGATATAGGATCTCTACAAACAGTCATGAACAGAATCTACAATTGGTCGGAAGACAACAGTATGAAATTTAACACCGAGAAATTTCAGCTGTTAAGGTACGGAAAAAGGGAGGACCTAAAATCCACCCAAAATGGACAGGAAATTCAGGGAAATTCTAAAGCAAAATATTTAGGAGTTGTAATGACTGATGATGCGAAATTTGAAACACAAAATAAGAGAGCAGTGAGCTGAGCAAAGAGAATAACTGTGCAGATACTGAGAATCTTTAAACGAAGGGATAAGAATATGATGATTCCTCTATTGAAAACACTGATCATACCCCAGTTGGAATACTGCTCGGTCCTAACATTCCCATATAAAAAAGACTAGTCAGCTAGAAGGGATTCAGAGAAGCTTCATAGCCAAGATCAATTGGTGCAAATAACTAGATTACTGGGAAAGGTTACGTGAATTAAACCTATATTCACTAGAAAGAAGAAGAGAGAGATACACCATTTATTTACACTTGGAAGATAATGGAGGAACTAGCCCCTAATCTTACTTTGAACCCTATAACCACTCAAACAACAGTGAAAAGTAGAAAAGGAAGACTGTGTCGTGTTCCCAAATTAAAGGTTAGACAGGGAACATCCTCAACCCTGAAGGAAAATAGCTTTGTTGCAAAAGGACTAAGACTGTTTAATCAGCTGTCCAAGGAATTAAGAAACACGAGTGATGTTGCGGTGAACATCTTCAAAAGAAGAGTAGACGCCTTGTTCAGAACAATCCCCGATGAGCCGGGCGTACCTGGCTATGTGAGGTGGAGAGTACAAGAAGACAACTCTCTACTTCACCGCACGACGAAACATTTAAAAGGTTGAAATGTATGCAGCATATACAGTACACGAGGTTTGTTCAAAACGTATCCGGACTGATGCGATTATGGACAGAATATGGTATTTATAGGGTTTAGGGTTTAATCGCCCTCAAAGTACGCTCCTTCTGAAGCCACACACTGCCCACCGATCCTGCCACTGTTGAAAACATTTTTCGAAAGCACTTTTCGGAATGGCCAAAAGCTGCTCCGTCGAATTTCTTTTGATAGTCTCAACATCATCGAATCGGTGTCCTTTCAGGGTTTGTTTGAGCTTCGGAAACAAAAAAAAATTCACATCCGGCGAAAATCGAGGCTGCTGTACTTCGGGGGGGGGGGGGGGGGGGGGATTGTTGGGCAAGTTGCGACGAGTGGGATGGCACGTTATCGTGATGAAGCATCCAATCTCCAGACTCCCACTTCCGCGGCCGTTTCACGTAGACGTCTCAAACTTCAATGTAAAATTCTTTGTTGATTGTGTGTCCCTGTGGAGCATATTCATGGTGCACAATATCTTCACAGTAGAAAAAACAAGTGACATGAAATCGCCGCGAAAAAAGACGTTTAACTTTATCGACTCACCACAGTGGACCGACGCTACACAATAGAGTGCAACCCTATCAGTCAACTTGTCTCGACACGCAGACACACATTTAGCACGGTTAGTCACAACTCCAAGCGTGACCTTGTTCTAAAAATAAACACCCTGCCCGGATACTTTTTGAACAGACCTCGTGTTTCCTGTGCAAAGTCCCCTGACCACTAACTTGTGTCATTGGAACAGCATGCACAACCAAAGACAATTTGCGCAGCTCCTCATGCTTTATCTTCATTGCGTTCCACCACACAATTAGGCTACTGTCTGCTGAAATTCTTTCAGTATTCATAAAATCTCGAAGAGCCGAAATGATGCTTCTATTCGTAGCACTGGTTGAGTTTTTCTTTATTTTTGCAGCAGCTCTAAGCACGTTTTCCAACTCATCCTCTGATGTACTGGATGCCAAGTTTGCCGAAAATGTCGATTCCATTTTCGTGTGAAGTTGGGTCAAATGAGTAATAGCACGCTTCTGTTCTACTTCGGATAGCATAACATTGAACCAAGGATCCAGATATAACGATGATATCACTACTTCTTTTTGTAGTAGCTCCTTCTCTCTAGCATTTATTGCTTCTAAAAGGTTGTGAGCCAGCACGCATTTAATTTTTGAGATATCACTTTTACACAGAAACCACAATTTGTAGAAGTCTCTTAGTCAAATTTTCTTCTTGCAGTCGTACTGTAGCTTTTTTAGCAGGTTTTAATACTTGCAAAAATTTTTGCAGTTTTTCCCAAGCTTGAGGAGAAAGTTTTAAATCGGTTCCTATTGTAGTGAATACTCTTATTTTAGTTTCAAGTTAAATGTTAATTTTACCGTCTTGAATTTCGGAATAGTTATAAATTCATTTTAAATTAGTTACCCCTCATAATTCAATTGTGAACCACATTAATACTAATTTTATGTATACTATATTATTTTATTGTATGTAAACATAATTAATTATATATCACAATTGTCAGTTAATTATTTATATTCAAATATTTATTTTAATCTAATACCATGTCCATTTTACAAATAAATAATAGAAAACCAAAGGTTATATTTTCCACCTTTGGTACTGTCGCAGTTTCGCCTAACGGACTCAATACGGCTAGTGAGATAATCACTGGTTGGCACTTAACTAGCGGCAGTGCTTATGGCTACATCATCCAGGTTAACCTATACCGGATAGATGCGCTACGGTCCCAAGCCGTAGCTTGCCTAGGCCGACGACGACGACGACGTAAACCAACACTATGAGTTCAATAAATTCATCAATGAACGGTCGGAGTTCCACTAAACGGAAGATCATGTCATATATTGAGCACCACGACGTCGACGTCTACGATAGGCATATTATACTTCTTTTGTTTTTAAAATACCTATTCATAATAATTGGAGTTCGCAGCTTCTTAGCAAGTTTCCACGAATGAGCTATAGTATTTACAAGCAATCTTGCATTTAAAAGTCTTTTATTGCAAGTTGCAAAGTATGAACAGCACATTTAACAGAAAGAACATTTCCTAATTCCAACTCATCTAGTTCACTGATATCACTTTCATCGTTTACAATGTCATTTCCTTCATTCGAGATCAGTTCCACAGCTTTCACCATATTTCCAGCATTATCAATAGTAATAGAATACACTTGACGAACGCTTAAGTTATATTTCAATAGCACACTTAAAACCAGTTCCTTGATGTTTTCACCCGAATGAGCATGAGAGAAGTCTGTAACAGATAATGTTCGTATCTGAAGAGAATCTCCATTAATGAACTGGGCATTAATGGCTAGAACAGATCTATCCAGACGAGATGCGATATCTATTTTCAATGAAAATATTCTGTTTTGCAGTTCTTCACTTACTTGCTTCACAATGTCTGCAGCTTCTTATCAACTAAATTCGAGATTTTCTTCCTGTTCATTGATGTGTTGAGTGCGTTCTTAATTGGATCTGTGATCTTACATAAACCATTGTCTTCTACTGCAGAAAATGGTCTTCCATTTAGAGTTACCAGTTCAACCATAGCATCATTAAACATTTTTATATCCATTGGAGTACATATTGTTGGACGAAGCATCTCTTGAATAGTTTCATACGCTTAGTGTTGGTGTGATCTAGTGTCTGCTCATCTTGTGGCAAACATCTTTTCATCTTTGAATTAGAAGCTTCCTTTTTTCTTTCTAAAGCATTAAACTCTGCCTGATGATGTCTTTCCAGATGCTTCTTCTAGATTAGTAGCACAAGGATGTTTCAAAATCATGCTACATCCAGTCACTTTGCAAGCTGCTGTTGCATGCTCACGAGAGCCATGGAGCGTGAAGTAAGAATATACCACGTTAGTTTTATAACGTCCCATTGTTAGAAAAGGAATAAAATTTTAATTTGGACTGCTACCTGTGAAATTCTTCTGATGAATGAAAGATAAGTAACAAACGCTTCATTTATATACACTAGCAGGTAAAGGAAGCGTCTTTCAGGAGAGGAAACACAAGGAGATTAGAGGAACATTCCAAAGGATAAACATTTGGAGAAATACCAAGGAGAATAGAGTAACATTCCATAGTAAATGCAAAACTTACTATTCGTAATCTACATTAACGACATAGATGTAGGCTTGACCAGTAACGTGTCAAAATTCGCGGACGATACTAAAATAGGCGGTAAAGTTGTTAACGTGGACAATAGAAATAGGCTCCAAGACGATGTAAATAGGATTATGGAGTGGAAGGATAAGTGGCAGATGCAATTTAACGTAGACAAATGTAAAGGTTTGCATATAGGTTCTTGTAACAATAATGACACGTACACGATGGACAATAGACAGTTAGCGAGCGTTGAAGAGGAAGTAGATTTAGGCGTACGTGTATCTAAGGATTTAAAAGTTAGGAACCAGTGCCTGGAGTCTTGCGGAAAAGCTAATAGGATGTTAGGCTTCATAGCGCGTAATTTCGAATTTAAATTGAAAAATATTATATTGCCCCTTTACAAGTCCTTCGTCAGGCCTCATTTAGAATATGCCGTTCAGTTTTGGTGCCCATATTTGCATGAGGATATTTATAGGTTGGAAAGGGTTCAGCGTCGCCCCACGAAACTAATTCTGTCATTACGCGACAAGTCGTACGAAGATAGGATTAAAGAGTTAGACTTGCATTCACTCGAAACTAGGAGAGTAAGAGGGGAGCTTATTGAAGTTTTCAAAATCGTTAATAAAATCAATAACGTAAATTTTGACAAACTGTTCACTTTCGATAATAGCAATACTCATAATAACCGATTTAAGTTGCGTGGCAGACGATTTATTACTAACATCGCTAAAAACCTTTTTACATTTAAAGTAATTGATAAATGGAATAATCTTCCCTCGTCCGTCGTGAACTCTACCAGCGTTAATATGTTTAAGAACCGTTTAGATAGGCATTTTAAAAATATTAACGTTGTTTAGAGTAATAAAACAATTAGCAACAGGAGCTCTGGGGGTAGTAGTCGAGGATGAGTCTGTTGACGATTAATGCCAGCTTGTGAAATGCCAGGGAAAAAAAAAATTAGACTAACACGAACTTTGATGCAGCTCGTAGCGTAAACTAATCCACTTTTTGTTATACTCTTCCTGCTTTTTTTTTTCTTATCCTCTCTTTACTTGCATGTCTGTAGTTTGCATGATATGAGTGTGTTTGAGTTAAGAATGTGTTTGCATGGTTTGTAAGTTTCTTATTTTACTACTTTTTATCTTTCACCCCTTTCCTATTCTCTTCGACTATTTTTCCGACTTGTCGGCAGTGGCCGGCGGATGATGGTCAGAGCTGGGCAATAAATACATTGAATGTATTTAAATACTAAATACTAAATACATGGGAGAAATGTATTTAAATACTAAATACTAAATACATTTTACGAATGTATTTAGATACTAAATACAAAATACATCAATTGTATTTAAATACATTTGTAAATACATTTTAAATACATAAAAATTTTAACATATGCATTCACTAATTCATGAGTAACAACAATATAAAATGCTTGATAAAGGATAAAGAAATAGTACAATCTAATTTCCGATTATATATTTCCCTTTTTAGAACAAAACAAAAACAAAAGAACTTAGAACTTACGATGTTCAACCATTGACATATTATACTAATTATATCATTGCAAAATGAGTAACAATTAATGAGTAGATGAGACATAAACGTAAACATAAGACGTAAACATTAACATAAGGCACCTTACGAATTTTCTTTTATTTCACGGTTGCTGCGGATCAAAACCAATCTTTCAAAAGTTTTGTCTGAAAGAGAGTTTCTTTTGGGAGTCAAAGTGATTCCCGCGAATGAGAATATTCGCTCTACCGGTGCCGAAGATGGTAATGTCGTGTTATAGCGGAGGAACAGTCTTTTTATGAGAGGATGTTTTCCCAAACTGTTGAAACATGAATCATGCTGTACTACACTGTCGACGCGTCGTACTGTGCTAGTACAGAACGTGTATTAAACCAGTAAAAGTATTTACATTTTTATATTTTGAGTATTTAAATACATTGTATTTAAATACTCATTAAAGTATTTAAATACTATATTTAAATACATGAAAAACAATGTATTTATAAATACAGTTCTAAATACACAAATGTATTTAAATACGTATTTAAATACTGCCCAGCTCTGATGATGGTGAGTCTTTTTCTGAATGAATGTTAACCCACGAATGATAGGTTTTGCTACTTAACCTCTTATTTTCTTCTTTTAACCCCCTACTCTCTCCTTTCTCTCGGGCTAACCTTAGAGTGGATCTTAGGGTCTTTGTTAGCCTTAGCTTCTGTAGAATCTGTAGAAAAAGTTTGGTCATTCCCACGGATTATCTCGCTCACTTATGTAGATACAGATAGTATAGCTATTATCGAACTGAAAAATTTAATGGTCAGAAAAACTGAAAGCGTCCTTACCAAGTGATTAAACTTAGGTCAACGAAAGGAGCACAGTCATTATTGAAAAGTATTTTGATATGGGATAAAATTTTTCCTCCCTAATTCTTTTTCTTTCATTTTTAAAACCATTGTCTCTAGTACTTTTAGCTGCGTTATTTTCTACATCGAATTGAAGGAGAAATGAATATTTTAAATCCATACACATGTTAAGTCGCAAAAAGAGGAAAATAATTCACGTTATTTGTATTTTTTTGCAATCGAAATGCTCCTCAAAACTGAAACGCAAAACTGTTATTTTTAATCTATTCGAATTCGGATTTCAGTTTTTGATTGTTTTTCAATTTCAGTTCGAATTTCGATTTTAGTTGTTAAAATTTTTTCAGTTCGAGTTTTTTCGATTTCAGTTCAGAAAATAATATCGGTTTTATCAGTTTATCGATTGCAGTTCGATTCAGTTTTCCATCCCTGGTTGGCACTATAATGAAGTTAATTACGTTAATGATTTAACTAATAATTGCTTTGGCTCGACGTCACCAGATCTTTTCAGATCAAATAATGTTATTAATTAGGAAATTAATAGCGTGAGTTTTCTTCCTTTACTGAACAAAACAATGAGGTTTAAGTGGGACAAATAAACGTTACCATTGCTTGAGTGCAAGTTGACAGAATGAATGAAACTCGAGATAAAATGTTTTAAATGCGCATTTGAATAATGACTTGAATATTATAATAACGCGCGAGGAAATTAGAGTCTATATATAAAGTTAGGTGAATGACACTAGGCCAAAGCGGCCTGTTACAACGTCGTTACATGATGAGCTCGAACGCGTCACTAAGATTTTCAGCGAAGGAGGAGGCGAGGTGTAACGTTCACAGCGGGAAATCTTCGATAAAGTCCCACGATGTGACGTCATCTTGGTCGCGGCTGTATGTCGATAGAACAATGGGCTTATTGTGAAGGTAGAAGTCGCGAAAGTATCTGAAGGTGTCTCTGTAGCTACATATATTATTGTGTACCACTCGCGTCTTCTTTCCAGAGAGTAGTTTCAGGGATTGTAGTCGAGACCAGTAGCCTTCATCTTTTGTTTCCTCTATCTTAGACGTGTATAATATATATATATATATATATATAATATATATATATATATTATACGTGTGTGTGTGTGTGTTACATTCAGTTTGTATAATTAGGCAATTAATAAATTTACTGAAATATTAGGCAATTTGTCAAATGCTCGAGTTACTTAACACCTAATTAACCCTAACCTAACCATGAATTTTTAGGCAACATATTAGGAAATACCAGTGGGCATGAATATGCAGCATTACCAGAAACGTTGTTAGGTTAGGTTTTGTGTGTATCACCAATTTGACACATTGCCTGAATTCCAGTCAATTTATAAATCACTTAATTTTACATATTAACTGTAACATATATATATATATATATATATATATATATATATATGGAATGAATTTCACACTTAAACACGTGAAATGAATGAATGATGTAAATCCACAAGGAAAAAAAAAATGATTCAGCAATACACCTCGTCATTTCCCTGACGAGGTGTATTGCTGAATACACGTAAAGGCTTGGAATAATTTTTCTTTTTCCTTGTGGGTTTGCGTCATATATACAGTATATGAGAGAGAGAAGAGAGATAAGATAAAAACAAGAGTGAATATTGCTATATAGGAATTGCCTTTAAAACTAGTAACATTTTCTTCTCAGGATTGTTCACTTTAAGGATGGAGTATTTACTCTGGATATCCCCACGTTTCATTTCTCAATTCTGGGATATCCCATGCTTCTTCTTTATATTTTTCGGCGTAAGTGAATGTCCAGAATATAATCAGAAAGACGATGTAGGTTACAAAAGATAAGAAAAAACCCCATTTGTTTATCATCTTTGGCCAGTAGTACGGATCGTAATTCACTTGGTCCTTCACAATTATTACACCTCTTTGGTCTAGTTTATCCTTCGTCGGTGCTACCTTCATCGTAATGGCTGCGAAGCTCTTGGGAGACACATGACGATCATTGTAAGTTTGCAAGACCGAGATTTCACTGGGGTTGTTGTACTTGTGACTAAACTCGATCATGGTATGGATGATGAGGATGAGGAAGTTGAACACGATGGAGAATAAGAACCAGATGTCCATCATCTTAATGTACGATGTTTTGGGAAGGGTGTCGTTTATTTGAGCGAAAAGTGTGGTCATTACTAAAGCTGACGTCAGGGTGACCATAATTCGATTTTGAAAGTCGAACCATTTGTAGAAAAATGTCGCGAAGCCAATAATGTTGAACAGAGTTATTGGGGCAAAGATGGCCACTAACTGAAAGAAAGAAAATGTTCAGTTAAAAAAATACGGTAATAAAAAGAAGAAAAATAAATCTTTCCTATCAGTTATTCGCATATTGAGAGAAGGAAAATAATGAAAAGATTTTGATTTACAAATAAGTGTTAACCATTGAGAACGTTAAAGAGGTACATTAACACAAAATAACTTGCTAAAAATCTCCTTTATACTCTATATGTAAAATGTGCGCATATATGTATAGGAATTCTACAATACAAAATAGGTCCTGTGACTGTGTAGGGTCTACAGAATTATATTTTAATAGGCAACAAATATCATACTTGGTTAACCTTGGTTTTGCTTCCGTCCAAATTGTTCATTCTGACGAAAGTCAAGCTTGTCACTCCATCTTAGACCTACAGTTTAACGTGGAATACGAACCACGCCCCACCAGCAGCCCAGCGTCTTAACCACTAGGTTACCCATTTATCTACCAACCAATTTTTTTTTTTTTAGTATTATGTGGAAGGATGAACAGCTGGGTTTTGCCGCGCGCCACTACCGTCACCGGATCTCGATCCCAGGACCGATGGATTCGTGGCCAGCAACAC
Organism: Bathynomus jamesi; assembly: GCA_023014485.1. Classification (NCBI taxonomy): domain Eukaryota; kingdom Metazoa; phylum Arthropoda; class Malacostraca; order Isopoda; family Cirolanidae; genus Bathynomus; species Bathynomus jamesi. The sequence continues at coordinate 88,242 of JAJOZX010002891.1, read as the reverse complement.
TAACCACTACACCACCGAGGCGCATACTAATTTATTTTTGCTTCGATTTCATTTTGTATAATACTGTACACATTCTATGTGCAATAGTGCCGTTTATTTCCTGATACAGTTTCAAATTTAGAAAGGGTCGTATTTAGGATATACATACAAGATCAGTAAGTTGGTTTGATGCCATTCACGCTATCGTTCTCATTCGTCAGTTTTAACGTCATCATCCTTTCTTCGTTCCAAATCCATCGGGACAATGCTTGATTCTTCGGCTTAAACTTGCTGAAAACAATGTTGTTCATTCACTCTTGTAAATTCTCTTGTGGGAGGAGGGGATTTTTGAATCGGAGCTATATCGTACGCTTGCCAGCTATGTTTGAGATGGAAATATTGTACGGTACAAAATTAACATCCGGGACCTGGGATACAATGTACTGAACCCAGTTAGTGTATCTAAAGTTTGCTCTGTTCTTTTTATTCATATTATATCAGTATCCTCGGTATCATATTGTTTTTTAAACTACACCACGAGGGAGGTTTTTCTTTCATTTTTAAATCTCGTGGGCAGGACAAAAACAATGAAAGGACGATAGTGTGAACGGTGTGGACGACGGTAGTAAAGTGGACAACGACGAATGTAAACGATAGTGTGAATGTCCCTTAAAGGGTCTCTGAGAGCGGCAACAGTAACGCCACCAACTAATTTGAATTAACATAAGACCTCCAAATTCAGTGGCGTATTAAGGGGGGTGCGAGGGGAGTGGTCCGCCCCGGATGACAGCCAGGAGGGGGGTGCCATCGGGAGAGTTGAAATACCAGTACAAGTTTTCAAACCAAATGAAAAATTCGCCAAAGTAAGAAAAAAAAATTAAAATGTTCAAACTATTACAACAGCTTAATGTTAATTTCCACTAAAATAAATTTTTATTTTTATTGGCAATACAAAATTTACAAACGAAAAATTAAATATTTGATAAAAATTACATCGAAAGGCGAACGTTTGTTGACGTTTTAGTCATCAGTTTGTTGAGCATAGCCAGCTGGCTGCAACTGACATTCCAAGTCTTGTTCACTTGACACTGACTCCACATACTGTACATGAGGTATGTTTCATTAAATAATTATGATAAAGCATAAAGTGCTGGTGTTTATAACAATATCATGGTACTTATACCAGTGTCCAGTAATTTTTGACAATGTGGTATCATAGTGATGTTTAAGTGTTTATAAATGCATCGTCGTGATGTTATAATACCCAGTAAATGCATTGTGGAGAGGGCCATTCATTATGCAACTACAAAGTGTGAGGAAATGGACATTTCTATGGAGAGAAGAGGGAGAGTAAAGCTCCGAAAAAGGATGCCAGGAGAGATGGCAAAGGATGCTGGTCTCACATTGCCAGAGGAAGTAAAAAGGGCTATGTTTGAATGTCTTGATCGCTTTCATCAAGAGATTCGTTCTAAGGCAATGGATCAAATTCTGTCAATCTTCGCTGTTATTCAGCCAAACACTGGTTGTTGCCACAGAAGAAGAACTTCGGAAGTATATTCCAAATTTGACTCAGATTTTCGATGAATTCTCTGATGAAGATATCGGTATGGAAATTGGACGACTTCAGAGGCATTTGGAAGCTGCCAAAATCAGCGATGAAGAGGCAAAGAAATGGACAGTATTGCAGTTTCTGGAGTTTATTGTGAAATGGGATTTTTGTGAATCTTTGCCAAGCTTGTCACTGTGTTTGAGATTCTTTTTGACTGTCTGTGAAAGAAGTTTTTCCAAATTGAAATTGATAAAATTTTCTTTCGCTCGACCATGAGTCAGACAAGATTGACAAATCTGGCTTTACTTTCAATTGAACATGAATATGCAAAGAAGGTGAATTTTGATGAGGTCATTGATCAATTTGCAGAAATTAAGACTCGAAAGCAGAGACTCTGAATCCTCCCTATTTACCTTTGAAGAATAGGCTGAGCGTTGAGACTGGATTTCCTGTGTTTTTTGTATAAAATAAAATGCAGTATTATCTGTTCACTGAATTTTTAATGTCCTGCATTTTTCTTATTTCCAATTTACTGTTTAAAAATCTACTTGCAAACATAATATATTTTTCTGTGTTTAAATTTTAAAATTATTTATGGGGGGGTGCCAAAGAAAGGATCCGCCCCGGGTGCCAAATACTTTAGGTACGCCTCTGCCTCCAATACATTTTTAAAACATTTGTAAAGCCAAAGAATTATGAAAACCAGAGGGTGTGATGGTGACTGTCAGTCCTTCCTCCTCATATTTCTTAAATGTCTTGCGACAGCCCATATTTGGAATATTTACAATTTATAAGAGTATTAATATACTAATTCATTATAATACAAACCTGAGTTGCGTACAAATGTTTCAACTGAATGGTCGCTACTAGGCCACTGTAAGGTTCATCCGCGACGAAAAACCTGGTCATGTATAATTTCTCCACCGTGTATTCCGCAAGCTGAGACTCGCCCTGAAACATGTCGGGATTTAATTGGTTATTTTATATAACAATTGCTGCTAAATGAATACTTAGTTAAGGGACAAAAATTTACTGTTACAAATCATAATCTCAACTGCATGAAGTTTGTAACGTGACACGGTACATGCGGGAACAATGTAGCTTTGCTATACAGAGAGTTGACAAAAATAAATAGACACTTGTTTTTTCCACATTTTTTTAATTTGGTCATAAAGGTCAATAAATAATAATAAAAAAATTGAATAAATACAGTAAATGGAAAGGAACACGATTTTAAATGTAGTGATTCAATTAATTTATTATTTATTGATTTTTATAATCAAATAAAACATTTTTGAAAAAAACAAAGGTGTCTATTTACTTTCATCAGCCCTTTGTACATTATTGCTTTTGTATAAGTAAATGTTTATTATTTCTTAATATAACATTATATCCTTCATATTTCTTACGTATATGTTATCATCATGTCAACATAAAAAAACTCTTTTGTAATCAAACTTTATCTGTATATGAAAAATGTTAACCCTTATATCGTAAATGCCAGCGTACGTTGCTCAGTGAGGTGAGTAACACCATTTCCCTATAAATGAAGTGAAGACACTGTGGTCGGGGGATCGAATCCCGATGATGGTGGTAATAATAATTATAATTGGGGAGTTAGCGCATTGAACCGCACTAATTGGCCCGAGCGCCGTGCCATTTTCTGGCCTTCTTGAATGACTATTATCAAAATCTTGTACAACCTCATAGCGAATCCCCGGTCCGAACATCCTCAGTTTGACGTAAGTATCCGTGTTCTTGTTGATTTTGAAGATGATCCTGCAGTAGTCGATGTTGAAGGGGTAGTTGTAGAAGTTAAAGGCACAGATGAATGTGATCGTATATTTCCTTGAAATTCTGATAAAGTTCTCTTTCCCGAGGTAAACTCTCGCTGAAATTGAGAATTTCTGATGTGGCAAGAAGTTCTGATTTTGACACATTAATTATATTATCGAGAAACGCTTACTTCCCCTCCAAAAACTGTAGGGCGGAAGTAATTTCCTCCACTTTTAACTTCGTAACACATATACGTACATATGATTCACTTTATTCATTTAAACCCCTTGTAAATTACTACTTACACACACACACTCACACACACACTATAACCTAATTCTATAACAGGTGCGCCTTATACGAAGTGACTTAATATGTTCCCTTTGAATTTCATAACCCCAAAATATTGTTATAAAATTTTTAACAGAAATTAAGAGTGTGAACTCGTCACCCATTAAAAAAAAAAAAAAATGACCAAACTTCCGAGTACTTTAGGAGTTCGTTAAAATTATATAATTTTCCGACAGTACTGTACAGGGTGTCCCATAAGTCCGGCATCATAGGAGAAATTCATATTTTTTCTATTTCTACAAACCATAATTCATATTTTTCTCTTTCTACAGGCCATAATGTCTGTGAGCAAGGAAGAACGAATCCAGATAATTCTACTCATAGGAAATCGGAGTCAAAGAGAGGCCGCTGCTGAATTTAACAGACTGCATCCAGACCGCGAGCCAATAACACAGAGTTGTGTCAGCAGACTTGTTGCAAAGTTTAAGGAAACAGGATCCATAGAAGATAAACCACGCAGTGGACCTTCAAGGAGGTCCAATGACGATGATACAGCGACTGCTATCCTGGCTCATTTTAACAGAAGTCCCAATAAGTCTCTTCGGCGATTGACCGCCGAGACAGGAGTGTCGAAAAGTAGCATCCATCGCATTCTTCAGGCTCACAAATGGCATCCATATAAACTTCAGATCCTACAGAAATTAAGCGAAGATGATGATCCCGACCGGCGGATGGAATTTTGTGAATGGGCTACGGAACAATATGCTCGGGATGCCAATTTCCCGTCCACCATTCTGTTCAGTGACGAGGCTGTTTTTTATGGAAATGGTGAGGTAAATCGACAGAACTCCCGCTACTGGTCTCAAAACAACCCTCAGTGGTATACCTCTTCAAAGGAACAAGGTGCATCTCGGGTGATGGTATGGTGTGGCATTTGGAAGGATCGCATCATAGGCCCCCTCTTTTTCGATGAACATGTCACTGGAGGCACCTACCTACGTATGCTCAAGGAAGAAGCATTTCCCAGTGTCTTGAACGAAGAAGGAAATTTCCCAACATGGTTCCAGCAAGACGGCGCTCCTGCACATTACAGCACCCAAGTAAGGGAATACCTGTACCAACAATTCCCTGGTCATTGGATAGGACGTCGAGGGCCTGTGGAATGGCCAGCTAGAAGCCCGGATCTCACGCCACTAGATTTTTATCTCTGGGGCCACTTGAAAGCGCTGGTATACGCAGAGAAAATTAGGAGTGTTGAACATTTGCGGCAGCGCATTACACTGGTATGCATATGAAATTATTTTGTCTGCTGTGAGGGTTTTTTCAACTCATATTATATAATTCGACCATGCTGAATTCGAAAATGACATTGGTTTTCCTCAATCAGGTCAGGTTTTTTCTCTATTGGCCATTTATTATAAGTCCAATTTTATCCCCAAATTTATTGATTTTTTTAGCTTAAACACTGTAGATACGAGTAATATTATAAGAACACTCGTGAAAAATGAAAACATTGTGTGAATAAATACTTTTATTCATACAATGAATATGGAAAAAAGTTTATTGAGGAAGGAATGAAGTTTTTTTGGCTTTCCGTCTGTGTTTTTCTTCGGGCACGTCTCGCTTCAAACACCAGCAATAGTCCGCCAGCATATTTATATCCCAGTTTCCCTGGTACCTCTCTTCCATTATTTTGATATCTTGGTGAAATCGTTCACCCTGTTCCTCACTATAATCCCCGCAATTTTCAGGAAAATAGTCCAAGTGGGACCACAAAATGTGCATTTTTATGGACATGCGCGACCCATGAGCTTTGAAAGCTTCCATCAAGTTTTCGACAACGGACTCGTATTCTGGACTTCTACGCTTGCCAAGAAAATCACTGACAACTGATTTGAATGCCTGCCAGGCATTCTTCTCAGTTGGAGTCATTGCGTTTTCGAACTGAGTATCCTTGATCAAAGTTCGAATTTGAGGACCATCAAAAACCCCAGCATTTAGTTTAGCATCAGATATATGAGGAAATTTACTCTCGAGATATCGGAATGCTGAACCCTCCTTATTCACTGATTTGATGAAATTTTTCATCAAGCCCAGCTTAATATGAAGTGGTGGGAGCAAAATTTTTGTTGGTGGTACAAGGGGCACTGAAACGACATTATGCGACCCAAGTTCAAAATTCTCTCTGGATGCCCATTCACGCTGTGCATAGTGCTTCTCATCCGCTCGGCTATCCCATTTGCAGAGGAAACATGGGTATTTCGTATATCCCCCTTGCATTCCCAATACAAATGCCACAATCTGAAAAAAAATGAAAATATTTAAAGAATTTAGAGAATTTGTTCTATCAGATAAAAAAATCTATGCATTGGACTGTATCACTTCTGGGGAAGTTAAGTGTTCTTATACGCTCTCAAATAACCTTTGGAAAAACAACATAGTCAATAGCAATAGTTTACTTATGATATTAGTATTACCTTCAAATCTCCACAGATCCTCCAGTTATGTTGGTCGTATACGAGAGCATCCAGTAAAATTTTCATGTTATCGTAGCTCTCAGTAAGTTGTACGGAATGTGCTACAGGGACTGATGTAACCCTATTCCCAATGTTGAGAAGTACTGCTTTCAAACTTCGTTTAGACGAGTCTATAAATAGCCTCCATTCTGATGCGTTATATGGCAGGCCCAAGGATTCGATTAGCCCCTCAACATTGCAGCAGTACACTAAGGAAGAGGTATTTTCGTGCACTGCAAAAAACTTGCGGAATTCTTCCTCTCGTTTCCTATACCAGGAGAATGTTGTTCCCGGAGCCAGCAAGTTGTCCTCTCGAAGTCGTGAGCCCAAGATCTCGGCAGCTAATTTGGAAAGTCCTAAATCCCTGGTAAGATCATTAAGTTTGGCCTGGTTGAGAGGCCTCGGCTCATTTGAAGCGGTATTTTGAGGTATATACGACTGGGACTGGTCATTGGCATTGGTCATTGATTCATCATCAGAATCATCGAAGTCCAGGGTTTGAGGTGGGTCGGGTATTGGAATTCCAGGACCATGGGGTACAGGTCTCATAGCAGAAGGAATGTCAGGGTATACAACAATGTGTTTATTCTTCTTGTTAACTCCTGAAAATAGAAACGCAGAAACATGGATATAAAACTTGCATATGAAATAGAAAAAGCATTCAGACAGTGGCGGCTCGTGAGGGAAGGCTGCGGTCTGTAAGATATGAAATAGGTCGATGGAGTCTGTATATTTTCTTTCTTTTTCATTCATATTGTCCCTTCGGGGACAATATGAATGAAAAAGAAAGAAAATATACAATCATTGTATATGTAAATGTAACTTGTATAACAATATGTATGGGTAAATGTATTTTCTATAACAATATGTATATGTAAATGTATGATTACCATTATCGTGAATATTATGCTATACAGTATATGGTGAATATTACATTATGGTGAATATTATGTCAAGTTTTATACGAGGATTTCAAAATATTTAAGAAAAATAAATTTATAAGCCCACCTTGGAGGTTTGTCATGCAGAAATAGCAATCTGTCACGTGATCCTTTCCTTCTCTCCAAATCATGGGAATTCCAAAAGGCAAAGATTTCGCTCTGCCTTTGCTCCATCTTCTCAAATTTTCAATGCACGTCTTGCAGCACATATGAGGGGCGAAATTTTTGTCCTGGTCCCCTAGCTTAATTCCAAAGTATGCTCTATACATTGTCTTCACAAATTTAGTGATTTGGGACTGGTTATTTGGCATGGTAACCGTCCCACATATGTAGCAGAATCTATTGGGATCATTTTTACACGCTCTATTCATTATGAAATATTTTATCTATATGCCTGAAAAGTAAAAAAAGATATTATACAAGTGAAACAAGTGATGATAGATGTTACTGTTCCAATTCCGCTTTGACAAAATCACGAAAAATTCTATTTTACTTATGAGGCCATAGCCGGATAACCTGAGCTGATTGAGAAAAACGGATTGCAGATTCGAAATCAGCAGGAAAAACTCTATAAGAATCACTTACAAAACCCTTGACAGCAAAATTGATGCATACCAGTGAATTATTGGGGCATGTAACACCATTACTCCTGACATCATTCACCGTGTGCTTGCTGACTGGGTATCACGTCTGAATTTGTGTATTGAAAACAATGGTGGACATATTGAGCACGTTCTGTAAATAAAAGCTTTTGTTTTGCCTTTTTTATTATTTTTCCTATGATGCCGGACTTATGGGACACCCTGTAGATTCATTTTTTCTGTTTGTTACCGTCTTTGTAAACCTTTTCTGAGGAAGTGAGAATAATATAGACCCACCCCAAAAAGTTAAACCAGGAATATAAAACCTTTTATTTGGACTGCAATATTCCAGTGTCGTATACAGATAAAATTTACAAACTTATATGTGTGAAATTCGTACCTACATACAAGGTGTCCCATAAGTCCGGTCTCGTAGGAAAATTTATTTTAAATTAAATTTACAAAAGTAATACTCGTACATTAGAACGAAAACAAATGTTCAAATTGATGTCCTTCTTGTTGTTCGCACATGTTGATACGATGTTCCAAACTTAAACACACTCGTGCCAAAGTCTTTGGTGTGATTTGCGCACAGACAGCACGGATATTTTCTTTAAGGTCTTCAATGGTACGTGGACGGTCAATGAACACAACAGACTTTAGGTGACCCCAGAGAAAAAAATCTAGGGTGTGAGGTGCGGGGATCTTGGTGGCCACTCGATTGGTCCCCTGCGCCCAATCCATCGTCCAGGAGAACTTCATCCAACCAACGTCGCACCTCACGGCCAAAGTGAGGTGGTGCTCCATCCTCCTGAAAGTAAAACCGATGTCGCACTGCGAGTGGCATTTCGTCCAAATACGGTTCCAACACATCATGTACTGGTCCCTAAACAAGATTTCCATGAATGCCGCACCACACCATTACTTTTGGGTTAGTTTGGTAATGAGCATCAACAGCGACATGAGGATTATCCTGCGCCCAGTACACGGTGTTGTGTCGGTTCAGGTGGAAACACGCTTCATCGATAAACGTAATATCGTCCGCTGGGTTTCTTTTCGACTTGAACTATTCACAAAATTGAAGTCGTCGATATTTATCATCCCCATGTAATTCTTGTACAAAATGTATCTTGTCCAGATGAAATTTGTGACGTTGCAATATTCGGTGCACAGATGTCTTTGAATGTCCACTTTCATATGCCATCTTTCTCACCGATTGTTGTGGACTTACTGCGATCCTGGAAAGTACAGCAATACTGCTTTCCAGCACCAGTTGAAGTTCTCGGGCGACCCGCTCTTGGTTTGTCCTGAACACTCCCGGTCTCCTTGAATCTTGAAAGCATTCGTCCAACAGAACGCTGACTAGGTCGTGGTTTAGTGGGATGATGACGGTGACATTCTTAAGCTGTCTGTCTTTGGCTAAGGCCAGAAGCATGCGAAAGCATAATTTACGCTTTTTCCTGAGGAGTGTAAATTACTTCCATATTAGCCATTGCGTGTTATTCTACCTGCAACAAAAATATGGTCCCAAAACAAGACATCATTTTGAATATTTGTTTTAGTTCTAATGTATTACATTTGTAAATTTAATTTAAAATAAATTTTCCTCTGAGACCGGACTTATGGGACACCTTGTATATACAGGCAGATAGCTAGACAAAGAAAGAAATAGACAGACGGGTATACCTTCCTTCGATTCTTCAATATCATCTGCGAGAGGTTCGCCAAGCCTTTTGATCGTAATTTTGCAGTCGTCATCAACCAGTGTGTGTTTATTCTCTTCTGTATTCAAAAAATCCACAACAGGGACCCAAATACTCTTTGCCTTCACAATTAGGAAAAGAAAAGGATTTTATAGTTTTCTACCCGAGACTTAATTTGAGACCTCAAGTTCAGTGTATATTTTATATACAGAGGGTTGACAAAAGTAAATAGATACTTTTGGTTTTTCCAGAGGGTGTTTTTATAATAATAGTAATTAGTAAATAATAACAGATTTATTGAATGAATATATTTAGAATTGTGTTGTTTTTCCCCTTTCCATTATGGAAAGCGGACGCACGTTCTTGCATTCCAGTCATGAGCTTTGCTCTTTGTTCTTGAGTGCAATCATCACCGTGTTTATTTACTTTTGTTAACCCTCTGTATATAGGGTTCCTAACATTGACTCTAAACAGTCCCTTTTGGCTTTAGCTTTTTGCAGTGACGTAGCTAGGGGGAGCGAGTGGAGTAGTAGTAGTTAGTTTGCTCCGGGCGCAACCCCCGGAGGATCGCTGTTGTAAGTGAACTTATTTATTTCGTAAATAAGTGCGAAATACTGAAATGTATAACTGTTCTATATTAGCAATTCTGTCTATCGAACGTCAAAGGGCGAAACAACTCGATTTGGATACTGTGATTGATCAATTTACGACACAAAATTTATGAAAACTCACGTTTTAGAGCTTGGAATTTGGAAACAAGTGCCGAGCTGATGGTACTTCGTATGGACTATAACTTATAAGCTTATAAAGCTACCTACTTCATACATGTTATGTATGGTGATACATGTATGCTTATATAATTACACGCATTGTAAGATATATAATAAATCCAAAAAAAGTATTTTGTGTAATTACGTTTGTATTTGACAACTGAATAGATTAATCTTAGGATTATGGGGGCGCTTGGAAATTCTTGCTCCAGGGCGCCGAAAACCTAGCTACGCCACTGGGCCTTTTTGGTATATAGGATCAAAAAGAGAACCAGTAAGTTTCTGGTTAGTGTTTATGCAGTCCACAATATGAAACCTAATTCTGAGAGGAACCTTTTCTTTACCTATTTTGACACGTGATACGGAACCAAACGATTCAAAATTGTCACGTCATAAGAAACGTCATTGTTTACAATATATTGAATTGAATTGAATAACCTTTATTAATTAATAATAAAATAAATACAGTGGTCTTACAATTCACAATGACATAAAAAATTGTGAAGTTGGACTATTTATTTTATTTTATTTGGCCCTTAAGCTTTAGGCTTTACTGGGCTCTTATTAGAAATAAAACAGATAGTTCTTATTAATAATACATAAATCATGAAGAAGTATTATTAATTAAGGTATGTATTAATCTTAAATCATCATTATCGATATAACAAATGCAAGGTCATTATTAAAGGTATTATACCAATACCATACAAAGAAATAAGTATTATACACGGGAGATAAGAACTGAACAATCACGAGTAATGTCTTTAATCCTGGATTACGAACGAAAAATGAATAAACGGTAGTAATATACATTAATCCTAGATTTTTATTAGTAGCCATTATTAATCGAGATTTGTTTTAAACGAATTTACATTCACAATATTTTTTATATCAGCATTTAAATCATTTCATAGTATTAATCCAATGAAAATAGGCAATTTTTGAGATGAAGACAATCTAAATTGAGGTATAACAAGCTTTGATCTATTTCTGGTCTGATATGAGTGGATTTCTTGATAAGTTACAAAATATTTATTTACCCATTGTAAATTAATGATTTTGTTCTTACACTCGTAAATAAAAATAAAATGTACCAGTTTGAGTACATCATCGAGCTTTAGTAGTTTTAGTTCTTTAAATAATGCACTAGAGTGATCAAGGAAATCAGCATCAGATAATAACCTTATTGCTCTTTTTGGATGACAAAGATACTGTTTAAAGCGTTGTTAGCGGAGTTTCCCCAAACAAGGGTGCAGTACGTTTATATAAGGAAGAACAAGAGTATGATAGAGTTAATAAAACCTGTTTTGGGACTACATTTCTAAGTTTAAACATTATAGCAACGCTCCTTGAAATCTCTTTCGCGATATAATTTACATGATCACTCCATTGCAAATTCTTATCTAACATTACACCAAGAAATTTTGTTACAGTACACTCCTTTACAGCGATTTCATCAACATTAAGTTCAAGATATACATTTCTTTTATTAGTAAAAATCATGAAATTTGTTTTACTGGTATTTAGGAAGAGTTTATTAGTTGGTCAACCATTTCATTACACTGATGAATTTTTAATTAAATATATTCGTAGCTGAATTAACATCTTTGCAAGAAAAAGACACAGTTGTATCATCTGCAAACATTATGAAGTTAAGTATATCCGATGAACGTGGAAGGTCATTTATAATGAAAATAACAGTGGACCCAGAACTGAGCCCTGTAGCACACCATGTTTGACAAGCGCTATATTTGAGCAAACCTTATTTAATGACGCAAAATGATCTCTATTGGACAAATAACTTTTAAACCAATCATTGATTGCTCCTCTAAAGCTGTAACAATATAATTTTTATTAAGTAGAATATAGTCTATTACATCAAACGCCTTACTCAAATCCATAAATATTGATATCATTATTTCTTTGTTCTCTTTATCTATATTTGCATTTTCCATAAGATTTATTGAGTACAATATCATGGTCTGTTATCATGCGTTATAAAGTAACGCGAGTGAAGAGACCAATCCGATTTTAATTATATTAACGCGAGTGAACATGGACGAGTAATATATATTACACGTACTTTATAACAACTGTATATCCGATAACTTAAAAAACAAGTTGAAACTATTTAAACCAATTCAAATCGGATTTGTCTCTTCACTCGCGTTACGAAACTAGTTTAAGCCAGTTCAAATCAGATTTGTCTCTTCACTTGCGCTACTTTATACACACACCATGTATTATCATTGTTCTAATTTTCTTCTGCTGTTTATGAAGATAAATTAAACAACTGAGCTTTTATTCTTTATCTCGTAACTATGTTTACAAAACCTGATAGCTTTGTATATTTGCCTCTGTGTGTATTAGGGTTCGAAATCAGGGGGGGAGGATCAGGGGGTTTGGGACCTATGGAAATGTGCTGTCCAAGGGGACCCAGGGTGGGTCCTGTAAAAACCCCCGTAAATATTTATATGTAGTAGTGTTAATTTTCCATATCTAAAGCTTTCAAGTTTTAATTTATATGAAATATGTGTAATATGATACTACAGTATTGTGTTGTTTGCAATTGCTGTTCTTCTGTTGTTATCTACGTAATTGTTTAGGCCAGTTATCATAATTCTAATAAGCCGCCCTATGGTATAAGGCATCGCACTACTAGAATGTATTACAGTAGGTTGAAGAAATCTGAAATCTCATCATTGCCAATGATCACGTCATGGTACTGCTGACGCTGTTTTCTTTTGGTTTACAGAAATATACTCTGAAAGTATATTTTGATTTGTTTTGGTAATATCCTTCGCTTTTCACAACTATTTCAGTGGACGATCACCTGCTGTTACTTTCTTGCTTCGTAATGGGTAAATCCTCAATTATAAGCCTATATTGTTGGGCTACTACATGCGTGCGAGTGACACGGTGAGTCTGGTCAAATTCTGACCCCCAGAAATACATTACCCTATTTCGAACACGTGTGTGTGTGTGTGTGTGTGTGTGTGTGGTGTGTGTGTGTTCCACACGCATTTTCGTTGTCAAGTGAGTATCTGGAGTAGAGGGTACAGCTGTATCCTGATGAGTATGTAGGAAGACCACGCGATCTATAGATAAATTATCTTATCGCAGCGCTGATTCCTATATCTCGTTTAAAGTTTCTTGAACTTACGGCTTCTGTATTTCCATAATAACATTATAGAGCGTTAATTAACTTCTTTTTTCCGAGAGAAGCTTTATATGCCTTTAAATGTTAAATTTTATAAACACTTAAATTGTCTTCGGTAGATGGTAATCCGGCGTTAGGTCGTTGTTCGGTTACATATACTGATAGTTTTAGAGGATATACTGTATATATATATATATATATAATATATATAATATATATATATACTGTATATATTTTTTGTTTGTTTAGTTGCTTAACCGCCGATTCGTATAGAGTGGTACATATCTCGGCGAGTATATAATATATATATACGTATTACATTATATGTATGTGTTTGAAAAGTCTTTATCCAATAGGAAATATATTTACGAGAAATAGATTTATTTATGGAACCTTATCATAAATGTTCAAAATGTTCCCTATTCACTTTCAAAGCACGTGAGTATAATAAGTTACTTAATGAAATTAACGTAATTCCCACTGGGTAAGGACTTTTCGGACGTCGTACGTACGCTTACTTCGCTCGGTAGAATGATATTAAGTTGCCTGTCCTTGCGCAGATGCTTGAAGAGGAGTCTTTGGTCCTTCCAAATCATTCGTACTATCAATTCAACAGTGAATTTATCATGAACTGCATCAATCGATGTAAATGAACTAAAACATGAAAGAAAGTTAAAGGTCTGTAATTTAATTTTAATCAAAGCTTTACTTTGGATTTAGTATTTAAATATTATAATTTAAATAAATATTTACGATGTTAAATGACTCAAAGGTAACCGTAACATCCGCGTCCCATCATCCCCCAAGGGGGTGAAGAGTAGGAGCCCGAGTCAATTACGTCGTGACTCGAGATACAGAAAAGACAACCGTCCAGTTCTAGGCAGCACTGGGGTTCGAACCCACGACTCGGCGGATGACTCAAAAATACTGTAATATAAATAAGTGCAAACGTAACACATTAATTTTTTATGCAGGAAGGAGGGGCCAAGGACAAATGCCCGCGAAAGCGCCCCTCCCATAGAAGAAGATAGCCAAAATCAAGGTCCGGGATTTTCGAGAAGCTTAGACACTGACTGCGTTTGAAAGATGGGAGGTCATAGACAAGAGGAAGATTGTTCCAGAGTTGACCGCTTGAGTAGATGAAAGGTTGAAAATACCGATTAACCCTCGCGTTAGAGAGTTGGACAGAAAAGGAATGAGAACGTGTAGAAAGTCTGGTACTGCGTGCTCTCCTTAAAGGAGAGAGAGAGTAGAGACCTGCACGGGTACGGGCGGGCCGAATCATGTTTATAAAAGTTAGCGGGCGGGTACGGGCGGGCCGAATCATGCTTATAAAAATTTGCGGGCGGGTACGGGCGGGCCGATTGACCGAATCATGTTTAGAAAAGAGAGCCGCGCCTGCGCGCAAGCTCACCTGATTGGTCGGAGGCGCATGCACCGGCCACCGGCCAATCAGCGTCCGCCCCGCTCCCTCCTCCTAAATACACAGGTAGGTTTAGGTTCCAAAACAAAATAAATCACGAGCCACGGGTACGGGCGGGCCCAAAGCATGAAAAAAATTACGGGCCGGGTACGGGCGGGCCCTAAAACATGAAAAAAAAATTACGGGCCGGGTACGGGCCGGTTATATAAAAAGCTGGCGGGTGCGGGCCGCAAAATATCGGCCCGTGCAGGTCTCTAAGAGAGAGAGTGAAACAACATTGCAGCGAAGAGAGAGAGATTGAAGACAATTTAACTGTGTGAACCTATTATAATGTACTGTAACTGAAATACAATAATTATAATACCATAATTCAATACTAAGTACGTATAGACTTAATTGAAATACCATAATGCAAATACAATGAAAACATAGCTACATCTTGGCCACGCCGCGCCGCTTCCCGTTGGATCTGTTCAGTAATTAGATAGGGGGAAGGAGCCTTGCTTCTCGTTCAGATGGTGTAGGAACCTGTAGATTCTCCGGATCCCACGTAAAGTTGTAGGTCCCCTCAGTCACGTGACCTTTGCCGTCACGAAGGTGATTAAGCAGCTCAAAGTTACCACAATATTATAGTATTAAAAATACTATAATATGTAGCAGCAAAATATATTTCAAAATGCTGATTAAAATCTGCATTTTTCATTAATGTAGAAAAGCTACGTGGTGCTATCCCGCTATATTGCTATACCGCTTTCCCGGAACCCACAAACGGTGAAATGTATAAGGTGGTTGTTTCATGCGGTTGCTTAACCTCCTTTTAAAACGTCTCGGGTTGTTGTTTGATGGGGATGTTTAACCTTTTGCAATATCTAAGGTCATGTGACAGAGGGGACCTAGAGCTTTACGTGGTATCCAAACCACGGGTGGCTACATAATCTGAACGCAGAGGATAGTCTCCATCCAATTACGACCCCGACTCAATGTCGCTTAACTTAACCGGTCAACTGGAAGCGGTGTCAAAACATCGGCCAGGACGTAGCCTAAATGTCAAGTGGGTAATAAAATATTACAGTTTATATTATAAGCTACAGCTAAGGTTAGGTTAAAATAGGTTATATTGCCGCGATATTCGATCGGTCAGCTACTTGAGTCATTGAGGCCTTGTATAGAACAATTTAATTCAAGAATCTTCGTGATATCTGACCTCAAAGTTAAATTAAGATAAACGGGCAGAGGTTCCTCCGGATCGGTATTAGGCGGTGGAAGGGTTGGTTGATAACCGGGTGTTGGTTGTACGGTGAAGCAGTCCATTTCGTCGGATTTGTCCGGGCATTGTTCACGTCTGTCGCATACCTTTTTGAATTAAAAGTAAACATATAAATCTGTTGCCCTAAAACTCTATAAATTATTGGCCGGAACGAAACTATTCCTAAATAATTACGTTAAATCTTGTATAATACCTTAGAAATGAGGGTATTATAGGAGACTGTAAACATTATAATATGATCACGAATTTTTTTTTTTTTTAATTGTAATGGAGTATTAACCCATTAGTGCCCATTGGTAGAATTTCCTACCGTCAAAATTGTTTGTCATTATTGCATCACTTTTTCTCGTATTCATGTGATCTTCGGTATGAGTCATTGATATGACGCAATCTTTTAGATTGTAATGACAAACAATTTTGGCGGTAGGAAATTCTACCAATGGGCACTAATGGGTTAATATTTTGTGTTTTTTGACTGAATATACGAATTGCGCATTCTTGAAAGTTTTTAAATACATTTTAAATATAGAAAAATAACTCAATGATATAACTTTAAAAGTTATTTTTTTATCCATTTAATTATGCTAAGTAATTATGAGGTTCATTATAACTATAACTTCGTTATATTAAAGTAGCGACAGTAAAACTAAACTTTTTTAACGTTAAAAGCGGCATGAAAAAGCGTGGCCTATATATGCAAAAGGATAATGGCACAATTTTAACTCCAAAGGTGTAGACCAATAACTATAAAAGTCTGTACCTGTCTGATAGGAATACAGGTGCCGTCATTACAAGTAAATTGGGTGTCTTTAGCGCATTGTGTGAGAGCCAAACTGCGATGCACGAAAGCGCTTTTCCCGCAGAAGCCGTGAGAAAACTTCCAATTGTGTCTTCCCATCGGGAAAGTAAACGAGCCGCTTTCCTCCATTATTGCGTACGTATTTTCCTCCTGCGAGAGACGGAGAACACCGTTTAAGGTCGGTTGCAAGAACAGTGTTAAAAGACAAAGGTCAAAATTAAAGAAGAAAGGACAAAGGACAAGATTGAAGAACGAGATATAAAAAACAAACATGTATGCTGTAA
This sequence comes from Bathynomus jamesi, assembly GCA_023014485.1. Lineage (NCBI taxonomy): Eukaryota > Metazoa > Arthropoda > Malacostraca > Isopoda > Cirolanidae > Bathynomus > Bathynomus jamesi. The sequence goes on along the minus strand of JAJOZX010002891.1, from coordinate 71,203 downwards.
AAGTTAAGGGCATGGAAGAGTATAAATATGAAGAACCGAGTTACGAGAACATTTCTGAAGAAGCGAGTCTATTCTTCCATAAGAAAAATAAAATTTGATGGTAATTTTTTTTAATATATTTAAAAGCTAAAAAGTCCAAAACAAACAATAAAAGAAAATCTGAACAATAGCACAAAATGGAACAAGAATACGAATTTGAAAATCGTGAAGATTTAAAAAAACGAAGAAGAGATTAAGCAATAATCGAGAGCATAAAAAGAATAAAGGATATAATTGGAAGCGCGAGAAAAAGCAAAATCGTGTAATTGCACGATAACCGCTCTCAAGTACAGTAAAAATGCAAAATTGAGTACATTTACAGTACGAGAGAGTAGAAATGTACAATCAGGGTTAAAATTTTGTGTGCCAGATAGAACAATATACGTAAAAATAAGGCAGCACCCGTGGCTCATTGGGTAACGTAGTATCCTTATAAACGAAGAGAAGAAACTGAGGTCGGGGGTTCGACTCCCAATGGTAATAGTAAGAGTTAGCGCAATGGGCCTCGTTCGTCTGGCCTAAGAGCCGTGACAGTTTCTGGCCCTCCTCGTTAATTACACAGGCCTGCGAATGAGAACTTTGTAAGAGTTGTTTTCTTACTAATAACTGATTTTATATAATTCAACTACGCTCATTTCGAATGAGGTGTCCATTTTTTCTATCATGTAAGGATTTTCTGCAAACTGGAAGGGAAAAAACCAATACCATAAATAAGTACTATTTATTTCAATTTGTTATACTAATTACAAATACAAACAACTTTAAAAAGAAAGAAGACTATTAACGTCAATTACATATTCATCTTTATTTGTCCCGAGTTTTCTTGCGAGATCGATGCCTTTTAGTCTCGAATGTACGTGCTGTTCCTTTTATTTTATGTAATAATTCTGGAGTATCCCGTTTCAACATCCAGCAGTAATCAGCCATTATGCTGATGTTCCACCTTCCCTGATATCTCTTCTCCATTTCTTTGATGTCTTGGTGAAACCGTTCTCCTTGTTCTTCGCTGAGTGCTCCGAGATTCTCACGGAAGTAATCCAAGTGTGAATGTAAGAAATGTAATTTTAAACTCATATTACAACCCAACTCTTTGAACTTATTTAGCATGTTGTTTACAATGTTTTGGTAATTTGGGTCCTTGTTGTTCCCCCAAACTTTGCTGATAACATCCTTAAAAGCAATCCACGCTTCCTTTTGGAGATTGTTCATTGTTCTTTCAAAGTGTTCATCCAAAGTCAGTTTTCTAAGACCAACGAAAATTCCTTCTTTCAATTTTACTTCCGAAAGAGTTGGGAATTTACCACACAGATACTTAAAACAATCTCCATCTCGTCCAAGGCCTTAACAAATTGGTTCATCAAACCCAATTTTATGTGAAGCGGAGGTAAAAGGACTTTCTTTGTGTCAACCAAACTTTCACGTTGAATGTTTTTAGAACCAGGTGTCAGGTTGACTGCGTGGCAACTGGCCATTCCTTTTTTATCCAGTGCTGAGTTCTTGCTCGGCTATCCCATTTACACAAAAAAACATGAAAACTTCGTATAACCTGGTTGTTGACCTAACAACATACAAATCACTTTTAAGTCTCCACAAAGTAGCCAACCATGTTCTTTGTATTTAATCTTAGCTAGAAGAAACTCAAGATTTTCGTAAGTTTCCTTCAAGTGAACCGAATGAACCACAGGAACGGATGCATACAAATTACCGTTGTGAAGGAGGACGCTTTTTAGACTTCTTTTGGAGGAATCAATGAAAAGTCTCCACTCATTTGGGTCATAGACTGCAGCGCCTAGCTTAAGTATTAGTTCCGAAACATTGTTGCAATATACCAGTGAATTTTCTTGAGAAAAATATTGGATGAATTCTTTTTCTCGATTTCTGTACCAGTAAAATGACGTCCCGGGAGAAAGCAAGTTCTTTGCACGAAGTCTGGCTCTCAAAATCTCTGAAGAATCCTTCGGGAGACACAAATCTCTTACCAAATCATTAAGTTCACTTTGTGTAAACAAATGGGGGTTCACTAGATGTTTCGGTTTGAAAACAATCAATATCATCGTTTCCATCGTCATTAGACACCGAATCAGATGAAGTTATATCAAGAGTATTTGGTTTAGTAGGTACAAGTATACCAGGTCCATGAGCAACAGGTCTTTTAGCAGACTGAAAGTTTGGATAAAAATTTCCTTTTTATTTTTAGTATTGTAGCCTTGCACGTTACAGTCTTGACATGAACAAAAATAGCAGTCATTGCTGTGATTTCTAGGCTCACGCCAGACCATTGGAATCCCTTTAAAACGGTGGTTCCCAAACTCTTTTCCTTCGTTACCCAAACTCTTGATTTCCTCCGTCCGTATTACCCCCTTCAAAGAAAGCGCACACAAAATAACGAACTATTTTATTTTAGGACAATTATATGATGACACGGTATATGCTAGATACGGCATATATTAGCAATGCTCACCTTTCAAACTTCTGTCGAGAACTAAAAAAAAAATTTACTCGTTTATGGGTGAAGTAAACTTTTCTTGTTACTAAGCAGGCAAAAAAAATAAAATAAAAATAATAATAAATCAAACCAAGCAAACGAAAACAATCTCAATGATCCTGGACTCGAATTATATGTATACGCACAATATTTACCAACAGGTAAACAGGAATTATATATTTCATAATAGTGCTTGCAAGACAGTGGCAAAATTAATTTCGGCAGTTACATTATGTTCAGATTCACTCTGCGATTTTTTTTTTTTTTTTTTAAACTGCCTCCTCAATTACCCCCCCCCCCCCAAATCATTCATTACCCACCGGGGGTAATTTATCCATAGTTTGGGAACCAGTGCTTTAAAAGGTAAAGAATTATTTTTACCTTTACTCCACAGTCTAAGTTGTTCAACACAAACACTGCAAACTTTATGTGGAGCCCATGATTTGTCTTGATCCCCAAGTTTCATTCCGAAGTATGCATAGTATGCTTTCTTGACGAAGTCTGTAATATCTCGCCTTTGTTTTTTCACAGTAAATTTTCCACAAATATAACAGAAAATGTTTGGGCTATTTACACATCTTCTGGTTGCCATAGCGACAAATAAACAAATTTCAAAAGAAAAATATAGTCACCGTGCACCTTTGAATAATAAATAACTATAACCTCGCACGCACTAGACAGACTGACTCATCTCGTGGCTTGTCAATCACTTATATACTAGCAGTGCGTTTCTCGAATGTTCTAGAAGACGCTATGACGTCACTTCTGATCTGGAAGCATTTTTGGCAGTAGTTTTTAATCAAAATTTAATTGAGTCAATTTTAATGAAAATTACTTACGTATATAATATTAAATATGACATTTTGTGAAAAATTTGTACGTGATGGCGAAAAATTAATATTATTTTCGGAATCAGCGCGCAAAAATTACTATGTAAGTGATAATATTTCAGACAACAACACCATCGCAGGCCTGTGAATTATTACATCAGAGAGAGGGGATACGTTAAAACGGTTACACGAACCATGATATTTTCGAGCGTCCAACTCGACCCATTGTAGAAGATGTGTGATCGATAGTAACCCCTAAAATAGGGTTGGTTGTTTTTCTTTCCTTTCATGATGTAACGATCGTCGTACAAGTTGGCATCGCAAATACCCCGAAATCTGTAGTTCAGAAAAAGTTTTAAAAAAAATTATTAGTCCGATTTTATTGAACACCGTAACATACTTATAGAATAAATAGAATATTGTGACCAAATCCCATATATTCAATAAAGTTATTTATTATTTATGAGGAAAAACGTTCCAATTTTCAAAACTGAAACCTTTTTCAGGTGAATAAATTGAGAAGAGTAACAAGCATCTTGAGTACTGGCACATCTCTCTCTCTCTTCTCTCTCTCTCTCTCTCTCTCTCTCTCTCTCTCTCTCTCTCCAGTCTGATTGACAAGCCAGTTCCGATCGGAACGGGAGCTGCTTGGCGTCTATCTGAACCTGAGAGGGATGAACTATAGGTTAATCTTGGTGTACAGACCTCCGCATCTCCTCCTCGAGGAGGATACACTGGATACAGCCCTTACACCGAACTCCGTAGCCTGCTAGGGGATAGGGTGTGTGTGTAGTTTTAGGAGACTTCAACTGTCGCGGCATAAACTGAGAAGACAGGACTGCTGATGCCGAAGGGAGGAGGCTAGTTGACTTTGCTGATGAGAACTTCCTGACTCAGTGGGTCAATGGGCCTACACGAGGCGAAAGCGTTCTAGACATAGTATTCACGACCGAAGACAACCTCGTCACTGGCCTTACCGTTGACGAATCGTTAGGCGGGAGTGATCACGGTCTGATTAGGTTCCATGTGTGCGTCCCTCGGGTGAAGCGTAGTAACTTGAGAGGCAGTAAGCTCGATCTACGGCGGGCGGACTTTGTTGGCCTCCGGAATAGCGTAGGTGAGATGGGGTTAGAGGTCGGCGGCGATGTTGAGGGAGTGTGGAGTGCATTCTGGGACCAGTTTATGGTGCTGCAGTCTGCTGCCATAGCCTCAAAACCGGTCACCCCTGCTTCAACGCAGCCTAAGTGGCTCAGTCGGGACATCGCTTCGGCTATCCGAAATAGGAAAGCTGCGTATAGGAGGGCGAAGGCCAGTCGTTCCCATGAGAACACTGAGGCGTATGTCCACTAGGGTTATGACTTTTTAATTTTTTGTCATAAATATTGTTTCCTGTATCATCAATCGATGAACTTTGCTTGAAACAATAAAAAAGGGCCTAATTCTTCAGAATTAAAAAAAGATGTCACCCGAAAGCAAATATAGTAATAATTAGTATATTCGAGACAGCTGCATTGCACCATCTAGATTGGTTACTAGTATTTTCTTGAATATCGGAAATACCGAAAAGCACTAAATACTTGGAAAATCACGGGAACAGAGACCATCTGCAATAGCTATACCAAGGAGCAACCAATGTGCGGAACGTGCCATAGTGATGCAGAACTTTACGTAATCTGTAAAAATAAAGACAACCTTAATCACAGGTTTATTTTAAGCAATAAGTAAAACAATTAAAACAATAAAGAGTAAATGTATATATTGTATTTGTATATTAATATGTATTGTATAGGTATAATGTTGTATAATATAATAAGATGTTATATGTATAATAATGTGAAATAAACATGCAAATTTCTATTTATTATTTTATTAATGTTTTCTTTTTATTTGGGGTGAAGTTTTTCAAAATATATCGAAAAAACTGTTATTTCATTGTCAGGGGGCAAACGTCATCGATTTATGATACAGGAACATGAGGTTATAAAAATGTCATAACCTAATTGTCCACCTATGCAGGGAAGTGAAAGGCGAAGGTTAGGCTAGCCAAATGAACGAAGAACTTCGGGTGGCAAGCCTCTGCAAGACGAACCTGAGGAATTCTTCAGTTATGTTAATAGTAGAAAGCCATTAGAAGCATGATAGGTCCGTTAAAGGACGGAAGCGGCGTTCTGCGGACCTCGGACGCGGACATCGCTAATGTGCTTAATGACTACTTTGCGGAGTGTTCACAGGGAGGACACCCGCATCATCCCCGAGCCAGGTGTGAGGCACGAAGGTGCTGGCCTGGATAATGTTCGATGTACCGCGACAGTCGTTGCCGATAGAATAGACAAACTGAGCGCGTTTAAGGCTCCTGGGCCAGACCAGTTTCTCCCCAGAGTGTTGCGGGAGGTGCGCGACCAGGTGGCTCCCCACCTGGCTACAGTCTTCAAAAAATCGTTGGAGACGAACCAGGTGCCTGGTGACTGGAGGGAAGCCAACGTGACCCCTATCTTTAAGAAAGGGGATCACGAGAGTCCAGGGAACTATCGTCCCATTAGTCTCACTTCGGTTGTAGGTAAATTATTAGAGGATAATAGCGGATAGGATCGTTGACCATTTGGATTCCTACAAGCTGCTTGGGGACTCCCAACATGGGTTTAGACGGCATAGGTCGTGTCTCACCAACCTGCTCGAGTTTTTCCCGTCATGTGGCGTGAGTACGATAAGAATAGGGCGATTGATATACTTTATCTCGACTTTCAGAAGGTACCTCACCGCCGGCTAATGGCCAAAGTGCGCGCACTGGGTATCGGTGGGGAAGTAGGTAGCTGGATTGGAAACTGGCTGAAGAATAGGCGGCAGAGGGTTGTAATTAAAGGGGCTAGTTCGGGTTGGGCCTCAGTCACTCGCGGTGTTCCTAAGGGTTCCGTTTTGGGGCCACTGTTGTTTATCATTTACCGTACATAAATGATATCGACGGTGGCATCGTCAGTAGGATCGCCAAATTCGCTGATGACACCAAGCTTGGGGCCAATGTTGGATGCTCGAGGCGATCGAGCAACTGCGTGCGGACCTACGTAGGATAGGAGAGTAGTCCGAAAAATGGCAAATGCCGTTTAACTTGGGGTTGGCGTAGCCAATGTGCATCACCTTGCATTTACCCAAGTCGGACTACTCCATGTTGGGGAGTAATATCGAGGCCACTGATTTGGAAAAGAACGTGGGTGTGTTAATTAGCAGCGACCTTAAGTTTACGAAACAGTGCGTAGAGGTGGAAAAGAAAGCCCAGAAGCTGTTGGGTTATATCAGGAGGTAGTTTCGATTTCGGAACAAGGAGATTGTGCTCTCTCTGTACAATTCCCTGGTTCGGCCGCACCTGGAGTATGCTGTGCAGTTCTGGTCGCCCACCCTCAAGGAAGATATTGAAAGGCTAGAGCGACTCCAGGCGAGGGCCACAAAGTTAATCACTTCCGTTAGGCATATGGGCCACAATCGACGCTTACACGCCTGAATTTGTTTTTGCCGGAAACTCGGAGGCTGCGTGGTGAACTCATCGAGGTTTTCCAGCTCTTACACGGGTTCGACGATGTCGATTTTAGATGCATGTTTAGTTTAAATGATAACTCAACTCGCAACAATGGTTGGAAGTTGGATTTCAAACGGTTTAGGACTAGTGTGTGTGGGAATTACTTTACCTATAAGATCTGTGACACGTGGAACAGGCTACCTTCAGAAGTTGTGAACAGTTCCTCTGTGGATTAGTTCAAGAAAAGGTTAGACCGAATCTTGCACACTATTTGAGGGTGTAGAATTTTTTCCCTGGCAACCGTTGCCATTGGTACCACCTCGGTATGGGCTACAAGGCCTTTTGAGGTACTTCTTGTCCTTGTAACTCCTTGTAACTCTATGCATGGCATGGATTAGGTGAGGTAGAGTTGCATTTCTGCCGTCACTAGTTCTTTTTTTCTTTTGGGTTGCTGGGTGCACGTGACGGGTGAGGGCATGATGTGGAAAATCGGATTTCCATTCTCAATTCCTGTTTCAACCCCTTTCCTGTAGAAGCATTTCATCACTTTGCCAGCGTGATGGCTGTGCGTGTACACAGCGCCGGGCTTAGGATATTTCGGGCCCTGTGCAGAGTATACTGTACGGGCCCCCCATGACACAAGTCAAATTGTTTTTCATTGCTAATCATTTTATTTTAGTAGATTGTTAACAAGTACAACAAGTAAAATTTAACTATACAAGTGCACCTGTAACAGAATACCAACAGACCAACAGCCTTTACTATTATTACTACTTATTACTTTATTATTATCAAATATTGAAACTATCATAAGAGGTTTCAACCAGCACCGGCCTTAGGATATTTAATTAGGAATAGGATAATTCAATTTAATTAGGATATTCAACAAAAGTAAATACACAAAATAAAGTTTGTAAATATACAAAAAAGAAAATAACTTAATCAACTACAAATGAATATTTGGCAATTGTAATATAAGAATACTAAAACATAAAAGAATTAACTAGATTTAATAAAAATAAACATAAACCAATTGCAGGTGTGTATATAAGTAACAAAAATCTTTTCATTAAAATCTATCTACTGTTTTAAATGACTGAGAAGAAAAGAAAAATCAAGCTAATACACAAATATATATTACACAATATTACACAAATAAATTACATTAATTTACACCAATTTTGGCACTCTGACGTCGACGGTAAATTTCTGTGAAATTTTCGGGCCCCCTAAGTTGCGGGCCCTGTGCGACCGCACGGTTCGCACACCCCTAAGGCCGGCACTGGTGTACAAGGGTGTAGGCATGGATAGTTTGACCTTTACCTCTCTCTTAATCCTTTTGGGGTTAGCATGGAGTCTTTGTTGGCCTGTTACCTCGGAAAATAAAGCTGTAAATATTTTGTATAAAATCAAAACTATATGCTCGTGGTTTTTGTGACTATACCAAGTAGTTACTATACGATCCGCACAAATATATTATGTTAGTTCATACAACGGTGCCGTCTAGTGTACGATTTCTGTGTGCATAGCGTAATTATAGAGCTAGTTTATATATTCTCCTCTTTCCTGTAAAATTCCTTGGCTACTTTTCCAGGGTCAAGGTATTTTCTTCAACCTTTTTCCGTACCCACCAGACCAGAGGGGAGCGGATGATGGGGACAGATGCCTTATGCTTTTCTATCCATTTTTCTACTACTGCTAGAATAATTAAAAAATGCACTAGTTTTTGAGGCTTCCTTATGTCCTTGTATATATATATGTTACAGGGAATCCCTAGTTATACAGATTCCCTGTAACATATATACATATACATACATACATACACGAGTATGTATAGGTATATACCTCGTAATAAAATACTGTTGTAAACACTCACCTGATGAAGACAGGCATTTCTAATTGACACATCACACACTGTTTGAAACTTTTCGAGCAAGAAATATCCGCCCATGATCCCTGTTCAGACGTCAGAAATATTAGTAAAGTTATTTCAAGAAATATACTGTGTATATATATATATATAACTGAGCCAATATATTTACACAAAAATGTCCTTCCATTTTTTCAGTATAATGTATCTGTGTGTGTCTTACCAAGTACTGCATAAGCTATCCTCAAATTTTATAAGCCTGTGTATTTGTGTGTATTCGTAATACAGTATATGCATTTATATGCATATTCATATGATGATGATGTTTTAGCTAATTTGAGTATATTATTTAATAATCACTTAATAACTAGGTTTGGATTTGATTTGTTTAATATAGATCAAATTTTTTATGGTATTTTAGTTATATTCTATTGATTATTTTATACAATATTCATATAAAAGAGGTTTTATATATTATTAATAGTGTGTATATACAGGGTGTTTCATAACATGTGGGACGCACTTTCAGGATGAATTCGGAACCTGAAAACGATGAAAAAAGTTTATATAAGCATATGCCCGAAATCGCTTTGCTTCCGAGTTACAGCCCGTTATGTGTTCCAGCAAGTATCCGCCTTACCTTTAAGGGGAGTGCTCAAAATGACCGCCTTGCGCTTGAATACACGCCTGAACACGTCTCGTCATAGATTGCCTGACGCGTTCAAACATTCCAGGTATTGCTCGGATTTTCTGGCATCTTTGTTCTACACGTTGGCGAAGCATTTCAACGTTGTCAATGGGTGTCACGTAAACGATGGATTTCAAATGACCCCACAGGTAAAAAATGAGTGGATTCAGGTCCGGGGAGCGAGCAGGTCACGCAATGGGTCCTCCACAGCCTATCCGTTTATCAGGGAAATGGTGGTCATCCAAATAGTCTCTAGCTACTTCACTAAAATGAGGCGGAGCGCCGTCCTGCATAAACCACATACGACGTCGGACACCAAGAGGAACTTCATCTAGTAAATCGCTTAAATCATTCCTTAAAAAATTGAAATAGGATTCTCCTGTTAATCTTCTAGGCAAAACAAAAGGGCCGATTAAGTTGTCGGCAATAAGTCCTGCCCATACATTGATACTAAATTGTTGTTGGTGCCTTGACTGGATGATGGCATGCAGATTCTCTTCGGCCCAGTGATGAGTGTTGTGAAAATTGATCACGCCATTTCTTGTGAAGGCAGCCTCATCAGAAAACAACACGGAGGATAGAGAAAGAGAAAAGCGAGCACACCGTTGAAGGAACTAAGTACAAAAAGCCTCTCGTGGTGGGAAATCAGCTTTATTAAGGCCTTGTACTCTTTGAATGTGATATGGGTAAAGCTGTTGTTCCCGTAAAATTCTCCACACAGTTGTGTATATTACACCCTCTGCTGCTGCTATCCTTCGGGTGCTGACACTAGGATGTTCCTCCACGCTATTCAGGACCCGCTCCTCCAACTCAACAGTTCTGGCGCTGATTGGTCTACCACCATCTGAAACTCGCTTGTTGAATGACCCTGTATCACCAAGACGCTCGTCTATTATCTGAAAGGTCTTCTTATCTGGCAGACGGCCATTCGGAAACCTTTCCGCATACAGACGTCTTGCTGCGGCCGCATTACACTCGGCAAGTCCATACATGAGATGCATGTCTGCCATTTCTCTCTTTGAATAATCCTCCATTCTCACTTCAAATGCACGCTATCACTGAATAGCATAAAAACTTTTTAGGGTTCATTTTTCACTGGACTGCACTTATTCACGGTAAGAAGTTACGAATACGAACAGTGAAACACCGCGATGCACCTCCGACTGACTGATGGCTCTACACTCAACGATATTGAAACATGTCATAGAGTGTACGAAACATCATAATCGGCAAGGCCGTACATGAAATAAGTCTCGTACACACTCGCAAACATTGTCGGCAAGCAGTGTTTGTAAACAGTTTGCGGAAAGAATTGCTGGAACACAAAACGGGCTGTAACTCGGAAACAAAGCGATTTTGGGCATATGTTTATGTAAACTTTTTTCATTGTTTTCAGGTCTTGAATCCATCCTGAAAGTGCGTCCCACATGTTATGAAACACCCTGTATATATATATATATATATATATATATATCCCGCAAGGGGGTTCTAAGCTCGTGCTCTTGAGTGCTCTTTGTGCTCGTTTGTACGTGCTTGTTCCTGGAGGTTTCACGTGCGCCCTCCCGGCCCTAGCACCCAAGGATGATGGGGCTCGACCCTGCAGTCCTTGTCATCCTTGGTCTTTTTCCACTTCGACTGTCCCCTCCACCCTTTCTTTTTCCTCTGTCTTTCCTCTCACTTTTTCTTTGTTTTTCCGCTGAGATATGCCCTTTAAATAGAGGCGAATCGGTTCTTCCTGAACTAAAAAAAAATATATATATATATATATATATATATATATATATATATATATATATATATATATATTAGAGCTGAGGAATTCCAAGTCTGGAATGGATGTTTTATAACAGGAATTGGAATCGGAATTTAAGGATTTTTCAGGATGCAATGGAAACTGAATTTAATTACAATAATCTTTTTGAATTGGAATCGATTCTTTTATAACTGGAATTGCCTGTATGCTAAACAATAGTTATTACTATACATGATAATACCACCTAACCTCAAGCAATTAAATTGTCATGACACTTTGCATGATTTTAAAGACAGAACAGACATTTCGTGCAGTGCCATGCAGTGCCATGCAATACCATGCAGTTTCACGAAGTTTTACGCAGTTCCATATCTGCTGAAAATATTTGACGTTAGTAAACCTTATATAGTTCGGGCCTTAATCTTACAGTAGTCTACTTGATTAAAACAAATTATACGCTAGATTGCAATATTTCATTATTGGAAATAGTAGCAACATATACAAGGTGAACCAAACTCCGGCACCACGTACAATATTTATTAATTCGATATATGTTCAAACTACAGGCCATGAAGTGGTATACATACGTCACTTCTCTTACGGAAACTTTTGTGGGATCACCCGAATGAAGTCTGTGGTTTACGAGTCATGACGGGTTGACCGCGCATCATTGAAAAATTAAAGTAAACATTCAAAAGGAGAGTACCAACGTCTCTACCAGAATGTTACTTAATGTCCGTACTAGTTTATGTACGAGAACTAACATCCGTGAACTGCTTCACGGTCTTTCGTTTAAACCTATACTGAATTAATAAATATTTCACATGGGCCAGGTTTATGTTTCACCCTGTATAATATTTTACTTACAGTGTATATTTAAGGTAATTTTAATTAATGCAACTTAATAATTATCTTTCATTACTCTTTATTATGATTATTATTATTAATAATTATTATTGCTAATAATAATAAGAATTATTATTATTATTATTATTATTATTATTATTATTATTAAAAATAACGTGTAGCTATTAGATCTTGGTAAAGCAGATTTCGAAATTGAGATTTTCTTGTCGGAATTGGAATTGTAATCGGAATCAAAGAATTTTTTATACTCGGAATTGGACTCGAAGTCGACACATGTATTTCGGGATGAAATTGAAACTGGAACCGATTCCAAGGGGAATTTGCTTGAAGGTGGAATAAGGAACTAGAGTCGGAAAATTGGATTCAGTTCCAGAAAGGGTGGAATTGCACAGCTGTAAAATATGTGTGTGTGTATATATATATGTGTGTATGTGTGTATGTGTAGGTGTAGGGGATGATGATGTTTGTCTCTGTTCTATGTTCGTTTATACACGCCTAAAAGACCAGAGCAATCTGCACCAAATTTAGTATGCACATTAAGGGAGAACCAGGGAAGGTTTTTAGAAACACACCCGCCCCTCCCAGTCCCCCTCCCCCCTAGATTGTGTTTCTGGGGCTTTTGCTGCTCCGCAGCGGGTGTTCTAGTATATATATATATTAATATATATATATATATATATATATATTATGTGTGTGCGTGTGCGTGACAGAAGAAGTAATAGTTTCGTAAAGTTAAAGAGAGATCCTTACGTAGAATGTTTCCCCTTTCATGACAGCACAGTTCTCAATCCTTTCACCATTTGGTTGTCCATCTGCCCATTTATGGTAACTTAGTTTTCTGGTCGTCTGTAAAAATTAATCGAGAATTCTACAGTATCAGTAAACGTATTTACCTTATAGATTCATTATAATACGTTGGTTGACGATAAGTGCCAACGTCTTCAATATATATACTGTACGTGTTATTTTTCGACAGTATATAAAAAAGTAGTTTGTTTTGACTTCTGTATAATAAAGCGAGTTTGAATTGGCAGTAAATTTTATTTATTTATTTTTGTTCGTGATACATTTAGGGATGTAGACCCCACCCCCCCCCTGCTTGTTTTGAGTATTCAAAATCTGGAATGTGGAATAATTTTCCTATGTTTTTTATTCCTTTCAAAGCCTAAAAAAAAGACCTCTGGCTAACCATTTAACAGGAAAAAAATTAACGTTACAGTAAGTTATTTTATTAAAGTAAATTGAATTTTGTTGAAATTAAAAATATCAAATTAATGTAAATGTTACCACAGTTAACTATTAAATTCACATTAAGAATAACATTCTGAATAGACTTAAAACTTAAATAATTAATTAAACTAATTGATAACTAGCGGCGTGCCTCAGGGATAAGCTCTCGGACTAGTTCTTTTTATTATTTATATCAATGACATCGACTTGGGAATTAAAGTATGATTTCAAAATTTGTGGATGATACCAAACCAGTGGGACGAACAAAATCAGCGGCAGAACGTTTGCAGATTCAAGAAGATATTAATTAATTACTCGAATGGGTGGAAATTTGGCAAATGAACTTTAATATAGATAAATGTAAAACGTTCCATATCGGTAGAAACAATGTTAAAGAAAAGTATTTTATGCGAGACAAGACACTAGCGAGTGTTACGGAAGAAAAAGATTTTGGTATAATTGTTGCCGACACTTAAACCGAGTAAGCAATGTATTGAAGCGGTCAGAAAAGCAAATAGAATCTTAGGATTTATTGGTAGATCGTTTGAATTTAAGTCGGAGAAAACAGTGCTAACATTATACAGGGTGTACACAAATTATCTTTACAACTTCTTTCTCAAATAAAAATATTAAGAAACGAGATACACATGCCGTTTTTGCGCCTTCTGTGAGAGAAATTAATAAAGTTTCACATAACCTCAAACACGTTCAACACGGGCACCATTTGTCACAGGTAAGACGTCCAAACGGTATTCTATCTCCATCCATGTACGCTGCAACATTTCAACGCCAACTCTCGCAATAGCAGCAGCAATTCTGGTCTTTAAATCGTCGATGTTGGCCACTGGAGTTGCGTACACGCAGTCTTTTTACATAACCCCATAGGAAAAAGTCACAGGGTGTTATGTTTGGTGATCTGGCCGGCCAAGAGATGGGCCCCCCACGGCCAATCCACCGATTTGGGAAATGCATGTTACGGGAATTTCGTACCAATTTCGTAATTTGTGTACATCCTGTACAATAATAATCTGACATCTGACAACTACTACCACGTGAAACTTTATTACTTTCTCTCACAGATGGCGCAAAAACGGTATGTGTACCTCATTTCTAATATTTTTATTTAAGAGAGAAGTTGTAAAGATAATTTGTGTATACCCTGTATAATTCCTTAGTACGCCCCCACTACGTTCAATTCTGGTCCCTATTTTTACAACAGGACATAGACAGGATGGAGAGAGTGCTTGACGGGCTACTAAGATGATTCCTCGACTAGGAACAAATCCTACGATGCCCGTTTAGAAACGTTAAATTTATTCTCACTCGTAAAAAGGCGTAATCGAGATTTAATCCAGGTTTTTAAAATGATTAAAGGTTTTGATAATGTTCACGCGAAAAAATATTTCACCTTCAGGAATGCATATAAAACTCGCAATAATGGTCTGACATTAGTGGGTAAATATTTTAATTCTAATGAAGCTAAACATTTTTTCTTCAATCGTATAGTTAATATCTGAAATGGATTGCCAGCCAGCGTAGTTCGAAGTAATTCGATCGAATCTTCTAAAAAGAAAATAGATGCTTATTCGCCTTAAACCCTCAGTTGGAAGCATTTGTTAGCGCGTAGAAATAATGTAAAATTTTCACTCTGATTCCCTCCTCTGTATTTTAAAATTTTCATTTTAGCTTTAAATTTCTTTCCTATCTATCAACCTCTTTTCTCTGCTTGCTTTAAACCTTTCACTTGTCTTTAAATTTTCTTACTTCTTTTAACCTTCCTTCCTTAGACAGTATCGTAGGGACCAGCCGGTCTGTTGCTGTTTGCTATCCTTTGTTTGTATTCCTTTGATACTCAAAAGGGCTAAATGATACGTTAATTACGCTAATTATTCCTAGCAGAAATTCACGTGAAAGATATTTACATTTGAATGGTGACTCCAACTTCCTTCTTCCTCCTCGTCTTTGATTCCGAGCCATATAAGAGCGCTGCCAGCAACGAGGCACTGTGACCCTTCTTCAGTGCCAACGAGTAAATGAGCTTCGAACGAAATAATTATATTAAAAAGATGAAAATTTATTTTATTTAATATGCGAAATTGTTGTTTGGATAATAACCTCATACAATTAATTACTTTTAAAAATGCTGTACTTTGTTTATATATATATATATATATATATATATACAGGGTGAATCAGAAATCCTGCCTAAAAAATAACTATACAGTAAATAATATTTATATATATTTTTTGGTGATGCAACTGGACCGATCTTCGAAAGCATATAGTCTGAAATTTAGACAAACTTCTGGTTTGCTTTAATATGTAATACGAATAACGCGATTTTGTCACAGTTTTTGACTCATCTGTGTTAAATCAATGGATTTGAATTCTTTACTAGGCCGGATAGGTTCCAAGATCTTAGGTTGCATCACTAATATACGTAGTATATATATGTGTATGTATGTGTTTGTGCGCGTACGTATGTGTATGTGTGTGTGCAACAATGACTATCATTGCCAATATTACTATTATAGACTACTACTACAACGACATCGATAAGAACCACGGAAATTGCGTAATTCTTCCTTACATTTTGCTCTTCTTCGGCCGCCGGTATGACAAGATCCCCCCCGAAAGCTCTACAGAACTTGACAGAATCTGAAAATTGAAGCCTCTCTTCAATCATGAAATAAGGCGTCGGTTTGATCCTGCAGGATCGGGAGACATTGTGCTGTGTCTGCGGACGAAAGAAATGAAACGTATGACACTGCTCTAATCTGTCTGGTTTTTTTTTTTTTTTTTAGACTAAAAAAGTCGTGTTGAAAATTATGAGATCCACTTTTGTTATGAATTAAATAAATACTTCAAAATAAATTTTGTTTAAATTAAACACGTATACAAGATTCTCTTTACTTGGAATTAGGTTTGGCTTCATACGGAAAATTTGAAAATGATTAATTCCAAGTAAATATAATCTTGTTTAATTTAAACAAAATTTATTTTGAGTATCATTTATTTAGTTCAGAACAAATGTGGGCTTCATAACTTTGAACACAGTACTTTGGTAGCGTAAAATCCAAAAAATGATTTGTCTAAATTAAATAGTGTTTTGGGGTGTAAAAAGAAGCGAATTTTGTACCTATAAATTCTAAAGAAAACTGATTAACTCTGACTATACTCGTATATTGATTATACTGAACTGTCAGTCAAATATAGAAATATAATTGGATTTTCATAAAACAGAGGAATTACAGAAGAAGGAAGAGTAAACATGGAAAAATGGACGAAACTGCCGAGAGAGGAAACGTTAAAAAAAAGGGGAACGGGGGTCTCTCTCTCTCTCTCTCTCTCTCTATATATATATATATATATATGCGCCTCGGTGGTGGAGTGGTTAGCGTCGCTGACTACGAATCCATCGGCCCCGGGTTCGAGACCCGACGGCAGCCGGCGCGCGGAAGAACCCAGCTGTTCATACT
The DNA here is from genome assembly GCA_023014485.1 of Bathynomus jamesi. NCBI lineage: Eukaryota > Metazoa > Arthropoda > Malacostraca > Isopoda > Cirolanidae > Bathynomus > Bathynomus jamesi. The sequence continues at coordinate 54,454 of JAJOZX010002891.1, read as the reverse complement.
TCCACATAATAAAGAAAGTGGTTGGTAGGTAAATGGGTACCCTAGGTGGCCTAGTGGTTAAGACGCTGGACCGCTGATGGGGCGTGGTTCGGATTCCACGTTAAACTGTAGGTCTAAGGTGGAGTGAAAAGCTTGACCTTCGTCAGAATGAACAATTCGGACGGAAGCTAACGAAAGGTTACGAAAGGTTATATATAGAGGACCGCCGAGAGCTGCCCCGGGCCCCGGGGAAGGATTGGCATATGGACCCCACTGTTTACTCAGTATTCTATTATGAATGTTTTTGTGTACATAACAAGCAAACTGATTATATGTCCAAGTCACTATTCAAAACATGCAGTATGAATAAACAACTCCGAGGTAAAGGACCATTTTATTTTTCGAATCAATTATATTAATTGTATCACCATACAATTTACAAATGCAGTACCAGTCCATGCAGGCAAGACAATTGTTTACTGCAAGATTTTCATAATTAGAAGTGTACTTTCTTTGCCTTCTCTCTAGCAAAATGGTAAATGATTCTGATGAAATTTAAAGTACGGGCTAACTGGCTTTCAATTACAATGGTTCCCAGATCTGTCAGTCGGTCTTGGGCATTGGTGGACCGCGGATAATATTTTATCCGTTTCAGTTTGACTATGATAATCTCTCTAAAATGTATGTTCATTAATTATATTTCCTCTCTGTTATTTAATCAGTTGCTTTATTAATATTTTTAGATTTTATCCCTCCTCTTTCCGGGCCCCGGAATTTTTCCACGGTATCCCCACCCTCTCGGTGGGCCTGTGCCATATGTTACGACCATACAAAGTCAGTTTCCTTTACTGGTGATTTTTCTTATTGCTCGGGCTTCCACTTCCACCAATGCCAACGATGGAACGCCGACAGCTCATTCAAAAAAGAAAAACTAAGTTTTATTATGAGGTAATATATACACACATATATATATATATACACAAACTCAGAATGGTTCCCTGAGAACATTATATGTTAAACACAGACCGTGCATGGAACAAGGAACTCTTCTGGGAAAATTAAATCCACTATAGTCCGAATAAAGTAATGGTAAATGACAAATACCATAGTTTTTTTTCCTTTTTCATGATTTTAGCCGACGTGGGCAACGGGTCTCTCGCAAAGAGATCCCATAAATATAGCTTCCCTCACCAGCTATCTGCAAAGCAGACAGGATCCAGCTTTGGGACGTGGATCTAGGGTTTAAAGCAAACCTAGATCCTACACTCAGAACCTCTATATAAGTAAAAGACTCGTTGCATTCACGTCGTGTTGAATAAATCAAAGAAAAAGGGGGTAACTATTGTATTTTTAGCCAAAAAAAACCAAAACTTAAACCTCAACCGGGACATTGAGCGTCCACTTTTCAAGGCACGAAACACGTCCGTTTAGTATACACAAACTCAGAATGGTTCCCTGAGAACATTATATGTTAAACACAGACCGTGCATGGAACAAGGAACTCTTCTGGGAAAATAAAATCCACTATAGTCCGAATAAGTAATGGTAAATGACAAATACCATAGTTTTTTCCTTTTTCATGATTTTAGCCCGACGTGGGCAACGGTCTCTCGCAAAGAGATCCCATAAATATAGCTTCCCTCACCAGCTATCTGCAAAGCAGACAGGATCCAGCTTTGGGACGTGGATCTAGGGTTTAAAGCAAACCTAGATCCCATACACTCAGAACCTCATATAAGTAAAAGACTCGTTGCATTCACGTCGTGTTGAATAAATCAAAGAAAAAGGGGGTAACTATTGTATTTTTAGCCAAAAAAAACCAAAACTTAAACCTCAACCGGGACATTGAGCGTCCACTTTTCATGAAAAAGGAAAAAAACTATGGTATTTGTCATTTACCATTACTTATTCGGACTATAGTGGATTTAATTTTCCCAGAAGAGTTCCTTGTTCCATGCACGGTCTGTGTTTAACATATAATGTTCTCAGGGAACCATTCTGAGTTTGTGTATACTAAACGGACGTGTTTCGTGCCTTGAAAAGTGGACGCTCAATGTCCCGGTTGAGGTTTAAGTTTTGGTTTTTTTGGCTAAAAATACAATAGTTACCCCCTTTTTCTTTGATTTATTCAACACGACGTGAATGCAACGAGTCTTTTACTTATATAGAGGTTCTGAGTGTAGGGATCTAGGTTTGCTTTAAACCCTAGATCCACGTCCCAAAGCTGGATCCTGTCTGCTTTGCAGATAGCTGGTGAGGGAAGCTATATTTATGGGATCTCTTTGCGAGAGACCCGTTGCCCACGTCGGGCTAAAATCATGAAAAAGGAAAAAAACTATGGTATTTGTCATTTACCATTACTTATTCGGACTATAGTGGATTTAATTTTCCCAGAAGAGTTCCTTGTTCCATGCACGGTCTGTGTTTAACATATATATATTATATATATATAAACACCTTTGGTTAGCTTCCGCCTGAATTGTTTATTCTGACGAAGGTCAAGCTTTTCACTCCATCTTAGACCTGCAGTTTAACGTGGAATCCGAACCACGCCCCACCAGCAGCCCAGCGTCTTAACCACTAACCACTTTCTTTATTGTGTGGAAGGATGAACAGCTGGGTTTTGCTGCGCGCCGGCTGCCGTCACCGGGTCTCGATCCCGGGGCCAATGGATTCGTAGTCAGCGACGTTAACCACTACACCACCGAGGCACATTTTATTATATTATATTATTGTGTGTATATATATATATACAGTACTGGCCAAATTATTAGGAATTTTTTTAAAATTTCATTTTTTGGTATAAAATGTTAAATTAAACCAATTTTAAACGTTGAAAAGTTATTTATTTCTACACAAGAATACATGGTCATTATTTAGCAATAGTTTAGTACTTAGTTTGACCCCCCTTAGCTGCCTTAAGGGCTGCGACACGCTTCGGCATGCCATGAATCAATTTTTTGCATAATTCCTTAATACGTTTAGAGTGAAACCAGACTTGAATAAGTCGCTCTATGAGTTGGTGTTTTGTTGTTAGCGGCGTTTCATGGATTACGTCCTTTAAAATACACATCAAACTTTCGATTGGGTTCATGTCTGGAGAATTTCCAGCCATGGGAGCAACCGAACACTATTTTCATGACACCATTTTTTAACCGACTTTGCCGTGTGGCATGGAGCTGAGTCTTGTTGAAAAATCCAACGTCTATTACCATACCATTCCCTTATTTGAGGCAGTAGACGTCCTCTTAGTACTTCTATATACTTGACTTGGTTCATATTCCCTCAACAATGCTCAAACGACTAGTTCCATGCACAGAAATTGCTCCCAAACCATGATCTTTTGTGGAAATTTCACCGTTTTCATCAGACACTCAGGCAAAAATTCTTCTCCAGGCACCTCCTTCTTACACTTTGAACACGATCGTCAAGCACGGCAATCGTTGACTCATCGGAGAACACCACCTGCAATCAAAGAAAGCCCTGTGAAAGAGTCAGTGCATAGCGTATGAAGTACAGCTAAAACGAAGTACAGTTTGACTTGCTGCTTACAGATATTTTATTGCAGTTTTATCACGTACTGTAAATACACTTCTATGCATACTGTATTTACTGTATTAACATTCTATTTAATGTAAATACCCAACTAAACAGTTAAATATTATTCTTACCTGTTCCCAATCCTCACTAGTCCAGTTAATGTGTTCCTTTGCCCATGCAAAACGTGCCTTCTTCATAGCCTCAGTGAGCCTGGGCTTCTTCCTTGGGCGGTAGGCTTTGAAGCCGGCAGTTAGAAGCCTCCTGTTGACTGTTCTACGACTAATATTGATGCCATCAGCCGCTAGACTACTGGAAATGTTTTTGCAAGTAGCTCTTCTATTTCTAAGAGACAAAATTGCAATCTGTCTATCAGTTCTTGGAGTCGTTACCCTTTTTCTGCCGCATCTTCCAACCCTTTGGGGCCTACATTTTCTCCAAATACCATTTTTTTCTTAATACGAAGTACTGACTGTGGTGAAACATGGAGTTTGGCAGCGATTTCCTTTTGTTTAAATGTAGAAGAAGTTAATAAAACCTGTATTTGCCCAATTTTCCGTGGACTCAAGTCATCTTTCGCCCATTTTCAAATTCACTTAAAAACTGTAACAAATAATTGCCGAAATTGGTAAATACACTATTTAAATTAAACGGTAGTTACAATGACACGTAAAAGAAAGAGAACAACACACCCGCATCGCACGACAACCAAACGACAACTGACGAACAAACACGCTTCGTTCGACTAAAGAATTATGCAAAAAATTGATTCATGGCATGCCGAAGCGTGTCGCAGCCATTATGGCAGCTAAGGTGGGTCAAACTAAGTACTAAACTATTGCTAAATAATGACCATGTATTCTGTGTAGAAATAAATAACTTTTCAACGTTTAAATTGGTTTAATTTAACATTTTATACCAAAAAATGAAATTTTAAAAAATTCCTAATAATTTGGCCAGTACTGTATATATAATCTATATATATATAATATATATATATATATATATATATATATATATATATATATATATTCTGTTTCTGTACATAAACATTTGTCTGCGTCATTGTTTCTTTATCTATCTTTCTGTCTTTGTGTACCTGTTTCTTTGAATCTTACCTGCTTGGAGTCATTACCAAGAATCCATTCGGATGTTTCCCAATTGATGATGTCACCTTTTAGTGACGTGTTGCAAGATGTAACGTCAATCATATGTTGTGTTGTCAGAAGTTTTGACCAAAGATGTACTCCGGTTATTTCACCACTGTAAATAATATATATATATATATATATTATATATATATGATGAATAAAACCACGAAGGAAAGGAAACACAGATGGTGCTCAAGCGCTTTCGTCTAATGACATCCTCAGGAACACTGAAGTACATAAAGAATTACAGCCTATATATGGTTACAAAAAAAAATATATAAAAATATATATATATATATATATATATATATATATATACAATAAATGGAGAAACGAAATTAAGGATTGTGGAAGGGGGCACACAAATTATAAGGAAAAACTATCGATTTTTAGCACAAGATTAAGATTTGTTTCCAAACAATGTTATAGATAAAAAAAAATAAATAAATAAAATAAAAATAAAATATATATATATCAAATTTATACTGGAAATCTGCCCAAGTTTTAGCACTCTGCTCTTTTTGTATATAAAAATTGAACAATTATCGATTTTAGCACAAGATTAAAAGATTTGTTTCCAAACAATGTTATAGATAAAAAAAAATATATATATATACAAATTTATACTGGAAATCTGCCCGGGTTTTAGCACTCTGCCCTATTTTTTTGTATGTAAAAATTGAAAAATAAAAGTTATTAGGGTGGCATACAAATTTTACCAAAGATTTAGCGTTCTACCTTTCTTATCTAAATCTGTTCTGAAGGAATTCAAAACAACAGGATCGAGTTGAAAAGACCTTTGCTTATGTTGAAGTTATTTGTTAGTTGGATAATGGCAAACTCAAGAATATTTCTATTAACAATGTTGCTTGAGTGGAATAAAACTGAAGCATTATTCCAATCAATACAGTGGGATAACTCTGACAAATGGACAAAAAGGGCACTGGACAATTGTCCTGTTCTAACGGAATATTGATGCTGTTTTATACGTGTGTGCAAATCCTTTCCCGTCTGACCTATGTAAAGGAATCACATTGTTTACAACCAATTTTATAGATAATGCCTGAATTATTGGTAGGGCTATTTTTTACTATGATATTTTTCACAATATTGTTTATATGAAAATACTACATTGATATCCAAAAGTTTAAATACATTAGCAATGCCTAAAAAGCCCGGGAAAAATGGAAGTACTAAAATATTTTTTGACAAAGTACGAGTGCTTTTAGTACTTCCATTTTTCCCGGGCTTTTTAGGCATTGCTAATGTATTTAAACTTTTGGATATTAATGTAGTATTTTCATATAACAATATTGTGAAAAATATCATAGTAAAAAATAGCCCTACCAATAATTCAGGCATTATCTATAAAATTGGTTGTAAACAATGTGATTCCTTTTACATAGGTCAGACGGGAAAGGATTTGCACACACGTATAAAACAGCATCAATATTCCGTTAGAACAGGACAATTGTCCAGTGCCCTTTTTGTCCATTTGTCAGAGTTATCCCACTGTATTGATTGGAATAATGCTTCAGTTTTATTCCACTCTAGCAACATTGTTAATAGAAATATTCTTGAGTCTGCCATTATCCAACTAACAAATAACTTCAACATAAGCAAAGGTCTTTTTCAACTCGATCCTGTTGTTTTGAATTCCTTCAGAACAGATTTAGATAAGAAAGGTAGAACGCTAAATCTTTGGTAAAATTTGTATGCCACCCTAATAACTTTTATTTTTCAATTTTTATATACAAAAAAATAGGGCAGAGTGCTAAAACCCGGGCAGATTTCCAGTATAAATTTGTATATATACAGGGTGGGGCACGGGAATCAAGTGTTTTTTGAATAGCTAGTAATCGGCCATTAGGAATGGGAGGGGCGTGCGGTAGGTAGCATTCCATTCCTGGGTTCATAGCATTTAACTTTAACTAACACTCACCTTTATCTTTCAGGTGCCATCATGGAGCAGTGGACGTTAGAACACCGCATGTTCGCGTATGATCATTTTGTTAGGAGTGGCGAGTCAGTGACAGCAGTTCAGCGTGCGTTTCGCCGCAGATTCAACATTCATCGAAATGACTCTGTTCCCGCTCGTGACACAATCTTACGTTGGGTTAACAATCTTCGAACAGGAGGCTCAATAATGAAAACAAAACCGAAGGGGCCGCAACGCACTGTGCGTACTCCAGAGAACGTTGAAAGGTCAGACAAGCGATGTTGCAAAGCCCAGGCCGCTCTGCTCGGAGACATTCAGCTGCACTCGGAATCAGCAATCGTACTGTTAGACGGATTTTGCATGAAGAATTACATTTCACCCATACAAGTTAGCGATGGTGCAGGAATTGAATGTAAACGATTGCCCCCAACGACTGAATTTTGCACAGGAAATGCTTGCACTTTATGAGCAGAATGAAAAACATGATGGTGGTAATGAGTGATGAAGCCCATTTCCACCTTAATGGGGCCGTCAACAATCAAAACTGTCGGTATTGGGCTGCTGAAAAATCCGCGACAACTCCATGAAAAACCGCTGCATAGCCCTAAGGTTACAGTTTGGTGCGCGGTGGGAAAGTTTGGCGTCATCGTCCCTATTTCTTCGAACAAAATGGGGTTACCGTTACCATAACATCTGGGCGTTACATTGAGATGGTGAACACCTTTTTCATCCCTGAGTTACGAAGAAGGCGTATTGCTCGTCGACATTTGTGGTTTCAGCAAGATGGGGCCACGCCACACACCGCCAGAGCGTCAATGGCTGTTCTTCGCCCCTGTTTCCCAACCATCTCATTTCGAGATTTGGTGACATTGCATGGCCCCCTCGGTCCCCTGACTTGTCCACATGTGACTTCTTTCTATGGGGGTACCTCAAGTCACGTGTCTACGAGGACAAGCCCCGTACATTAGATGCATTGAAGGAAGCGATCCGTCAACAAATCATCCAAATCAACAGAGACCTGCTGGGAAGAGTGGAGGCCAATTTTCGTAAACGCCTTCAACAATGCGTCGACGGCCAAGGACATCATATGCCAGATATAATTTTCGGTACATGATTATTATGACATGAAATGCTATGTTCTTACGAATGTTGTTCTACCAATATATTTTCTTTACAAAATAAATCATTTTCCTGATTATTCCAAAAACACTTGGTTCCCGTGCCCCACCCTGTATATATATATATTTTTTTTTTTTATCTATAACATTGTTTGAAACAAATCTTTTAATCTGTGCTAAAAATCGATAATTGTTCATTTTATATACAAAAAGAGCAGAGTGCTAAAACTTGGGCAGATTTCCAGTATAAATTTGTATATATATATATTTTATTTTTATTTTTATTTATTTATTTATTTTTTTTTTATCTATAACATTGTTTGGAAACAAATCTTAATCTTGTGCTAAAATCGATAGTTTTTCCTTATAAATTTTGTGCCCCCTTCCACAATCCTTTAATTTCGTTTCTCCGTTTATGTATATTATATGTATATATATTTTTTTTGTAACCTATTTAAAGGCTGTAATTCTTTATGTACTTCAGTGTTCCTGAGGATGTCATAGACGAAAGCGCTTGAGCACCATCTGTGTTTCCTTTCCTTCGTGGTTTTATTCATCATAAATATTTTTCACGTGTTACTTTCGTGAAATAATTTTTCATATATATATATATAATATATATATATATATACATACAAAGGTGGGCACCCGGGCCTCAAAAAGGACCGACGGTCCCGGTCACGGTCCTTTCTGAAGATAGGACCTAGGAACGACTCGGTCCTCAGTTCTTCCGCTAGGAGCTCCAGTTGCTTGACTTGAAGTTGAAGCACTAACATCAGTAGATTCTTCGTCTCCTCCAGGTGTTGAAACAAGTTTCAGTTCAGTCTCAGTCTCTTTCTGAGTCTTCTGGAGGAAACGATCCATCTTCTTTAGAACTTCAATAATCACTAACACACTAAATCACTAAAAAAGACCGTCCGAATTGCTTAAAAATGGACCGTCGCTCCTCAGTTCGGTCCTCACCGAGAAAAGGACCGACTTTCCCGCTCACGGTCCTTAAAAAGGACCGAGTTCCTGGAGTTCGGTCCTTTTGGAACTCGGTCCTGCCCACCTTTGTGTGTATATATATATATATATATATATTAAAAGCTCCATTTTCCAGATCTCAACATTACAGAATTTCTGCCAAATCGTTTTCAAATTGTTTCCAAAACGTTTTGGATCGTTTTAAGTCGTGCCGCTGCCGCCAAAAATAGTTATCCAAAACCGTTGCACCACGGCGATGTTCGCAATGTGGCACTATTTTTATTATTAGTTTGAAAGTCTTACAATATTAATACGCACTTAAATAAAGACATGGGAAACATCAGTTCAAAAGAGAAATTTAGGGGACATTTTATTATGTATTTTTATAGTGTATTTTATATTATTATTACTACTTTGAAAGTCATACGATATTAATACACACATAAATAAATTATAATATAATATAATTTCCTATTATTTAATTGTCATGCTCATAATGGTACGTATCGATCCGATCCAATTGGCGGGGGGGGGGGGGGGGGGGGCATCGCAACTTTACGAAATACTTGATTTTACGAACACCCTTCGGTCCGCAGTTGTCCGAAACTTGGAGCTTTTACTGTGTATATACTCGTATATGGTGTTTTTTTTAAACATTTGACACTTTAAAAGGTTTTTCTTTATTAACTGAAATAAAAGCCTGAAATTTTTACTGTACCTTCTCTACACATGGGGAATTAATCTCCGAGTGCAAAACATGCTCCATGTGATGTCTTTTCAGCACATTAACACACTGTACACGAACAACAAAATTTTGCAGTAGTCTGTTGAAATCTGAGAAATTTCTTGTTCAATTGATGCTTTCAGTTATTCTCTTTTGTGTGGATTCTCTTCATACACTATCTTTTAAGTAATATTACAAATAAAAGTCACAGGGGTTTAGATCGGGCGATGTTGGTGGCCATGATATTCCTTTATAAACAGCAGGAAATTTGCTGGACAGGACTCTTCCGTCGAAAGTATCGTGTAAGTATCGCGAGCCGAGAGAACATCGCACAGAGCGGAGGTTCTCAACCTTTTTCTTCTTCCGTATTCATTGAACTCTTTTAGCACTGGTCACGTACCCCCAACCCCCAACGATAAACAGACAAGTTGGTTCATTCCACCAAATAGTTTTATTGAAGAAAATTTCCTTATTACTAGCACGAACAACACTCGCTGAACTTAATGAGAAGGCTGGGCTTGTCTTTTTGCCACCAACAACTCAATCCAATCGTGTATAAAATTGAAAGGGTTATATTCTCAGGACCACGTCGCGTATCCCCTAAGATTCTCTCGCGTACCCCAGGTTGAGAACCACTGACATAGAGTATGTTTTGTCGTAGGGGACTAATTCCTCATATGTAGAGAAGGTACAGTAAATATTTCCTGCTTTTATTTCAGTTAATAAAAAATACAAACCTTTTAAAGTATTAGATTTTTAAAAAGTCACCCGACTATATATAATATATATATATATATTATATATTATAATAAATCAGAATTGTTGAAAAGATATTCTATTCTTTGTATATGTTTCGTTTCTGTTGCACGTCGATATCAGAGCAGTTGACACGCTTATTCTAATTATTATTTCGTGGTGGGTTTCCAAGTAACTGCTAAAACTAACTGTTAGTTTAACGATCTATGATCAGAAAGAAGGGAATCATTTAATATATGAGCAATTTGATATTTGAAATTATCACTAGTGAGACGGTGATCAATCCATCCAGTGCCACCATTCGTATCATTAACATAGTGTAAGTAAAGTTATTTCTAGTTATACCCAATAATTCTACATCAGTTACATTTAATATAGCAGACTCACGCATGTTACCCAGTTTTACAAAAAAATTCCCAGTTCCCACCGACATTAAAATTACCCATTATTGTACATTGAATTCTGAGTTATCTTATTATGGCTTAATTGTACGAAAAAATCGATGCGTTCCTCTAGATTAGTACCATTATTGTATGGCAAATTTACCAGTAAGATTGAAAGGCATCGAAGCCCGCACGAAGAGTGTCCTGATCTTGACCTAAAACGATTGATCCACCTTTCTGCATCAGAATATCGTCCGCAGGATTGAATCTCGGCATTTTGTCGTCGCCATCGACTTGCTAAAACGTGAAAAAGAGAGATCGTAGTTTAATTTGCGTGAGGTCATTAGTCAGTTGGACTCGTTTGTAGTCGAGAGTTGGGGTTTTCTTTACGGAAGCGTTGTAGTTGGCACTGGTGTCACGTCTTACGCGGCATGGGTCGTACGGTAGCATAGGCACGATGCACGCCCAGAACGAGTTTGAAAAAGATCCTAGGGGAAAGAAATATCTCTGGGAGAAAAAAATAAAAAATAAATAAATAAGTACTTTCCAACAACTCAAAAAATTGTCAACTAATTCAGGAACTCAGCTAGACTTCTAAATTTGGAGAGGCGAGAAAATTAATTAATTATCGGCGTGGGGCGCACAACACTGGCTTTGTAGTATGGATATTGTAATTGTAACAAATATATCCGACTTGCATTTTTTTATATTATAATGCATTATTACATCTAGTTTTAAAAGTATTTTATTTTTACAATTTTTTTAACATTATTACAATTTTACAATTATTTCATTTTTAGTCTTACATCGGCAATTTTTCTTTAGAGCGGGGAACAAGCTAGAATTTCGGGGTCAGTTGCCCTTCCATGATGAAACGCCTCTTTGGTTACGTCACTGGACTAATCCATATGGTTCCGATAACCATTAGAGAAATTATAAGCATTGTTAAGTAATTATACCATGGATGGTTAGGTTTAGTGATGTACCGATTCTAAAATTTATCCGATGTAGATGACGATTCTGATTCCGATTCCGTTTCTTTGATTAGATTTTAAAAAAATCAGTTTCCTTAAATTTTACTAATCTAATGTGAAACTTTCAATTTTCATATTTTTAAATTTCAAATTTGTTCAAATACTTTTCTTTAGCTCACTCCACAATATAGAGACATGTCAACTCTCACGGATTTTAAGTCTATCTCACCGTCTCATTATTAATAATAATATAATAATAAAATTTGGGGAGAATGTCTCAAACTCCCTTATGTGGGATATGTTTCCAGTTATCAAAATGAGGCACATTGAAAAATCCCACGGATTTTCATACTTCAAGGTTGACGTCTCTGAATATACAGTACCAGAATTTATCACTCATATACCGTAGCTAAAATGATGTTAAATAGTTTGTTATTCAGTAAAAGGAGAAACTAATTTTATTTTAGTTTCATAAATTGATTAACAATATTTAAAGTAATTGGTTTTCCTTATGTGAAGGTAATTTCTTTCTTCAACAATGTCGACAACAAATTTTTTTTTAAATTTCAAGACGCTGATGGCCTATTTGAATAAAAAAATTGAGGATCACCTGAAGATCAGGGCCCCCAGCCTTCTTTAGTTAGCCTTATAAGGCTAACTAACGAAAATATCACGACCTAACCTAACCAGTCGTTAGGTCAACTGTACGCCCTTGACGATTGGTTAGGTTAGGTCGTTATATTTTCATTAGTTAGCCTTATAAAGCTAACTAAAAAAGGCTGGGGCCCTGATCTTCAGATGATCCAAAATTGATATGCAGTTTGGGTTTATAAAATTATTAAAATACTTAAAATAAAGTGAACATAATAAGATGGTTTAACATAAAAATTGTAAAGTACAACTTAATATATAATTATTATTATCAATATAGAGTAGGAGATTACAATACTTTATAATACTGTATTTAAAGACTAGCAGTTAGAGAAATGTAAATTTATGGGTAACTTAACTATTAAGCTTTGCCTTTTTCGTGAAAAGAGATTGTATTTTATACAATTACATTTGAAATGAGTATAAATATTCATAGAGTTTTTGTGTTCAATTTTCTAGAAGTATGAATTGTTTTGTAATGAGAATTTTAAAATTTAAAAGAATCGGTAAGAGAATCGGCTAAATTTGGCCGATGCCGATGCACCCCAAATGGCCGATTCTACCCATGCCGATTAATCGGTACACCACTAGTTATATTAACCATTTAAATAAGTTTCGAATAGTTAACTATTCATTTTTATTAGGCTACTTCAGCCAATTACTGAGAAGAAACCTGAAAAAAGCACATAGTCAGATAAGCAAACTTCAAAAATTGGGGTCTATTGAATCGCTTCATGGACATAAAATTTAGTATCTTTAGAATGAGGGAGTGTATGGGGAGGAGGTCCTGAAAAAACATAAATACATAAGAAAAACTTTTAATTCTAATTTAGTCCTGTTTAATACGTTTTTGCATTACCACTTTATCACTTTTTCCCCACTTCTTTCCATTGAAGACGATTGAGAAGGATTGGGACGTAGCATCGAAACCGATGCAAAACGACGACCAGAAGAGAAGCGGGGTTATGATACCCGTGTCAATGCGAAACCCTTGTCGAGATAGAAGGACTTGCATTCCTCTTCTGTTATGATCTAAAAAAAAAAGGAATAAGAAATGAAATGAGGAAATTTGAATAAATTATAAAAGATAATTGAACTGGAAAGGCATCCGAGGATGCAACCTCCGCCCGTAGAATTCTCAAACGTGGAGAGATTAGATTTGAGTTATTTTACACACACACACACACACACACACACATACACACACACACCACACACACACGATCCAAATACCTACTCTTACTTAACAGAACTTTCTTCAAGACAGGAAAGGTTCCAGTATTGTAACTTTACCAGTATTATACCGTAATTTCAAATATAACTCCGAATCTCATCTCATATTTTTATGTTGGATTTTGGTCATGGGGCAGGTTAAGTTACATTAGGTTATGGATAGGTTAGGTTAAGTTAACTTAACCCAATCTATCCGTAACTTTACGTATGTTAGGTTAACGTTAGGGTAAGTTCGGTTAAATTCGCAATTCTTATATCGAGAATTCTACCGCGAATGACAATATGAGTGGTGTGAAGCGGGAAGCATAGAATATCTATATTGATTTATATTTATTACTTCCGTGTTATAGCTTAACGTATTGTTCTAACAATAAACAGTAAAAATTCATTTTGGTTGTACAGTTTACATTGTACAGTAATAAACCTTCGTTACTGAGACCCGTTTTATCAAATAAAATGTAAAGTAGTAAACACGCAGGGTGTTCGCTGTTGATTTAACACTGAATAAATTTAGAAAGTACGGTCACTGTTAATTCTTTTAATTATGGAGGGAATGTTAAGTAAACGAAATATTATCCATCGTATAGATTAAATAGAGTAAAATTTGGGTAGTATAACTGCCAGTAACATACTGTTAAAACAACAACAGAGAATGAATCACAAATTCTCATTCCTTTTCTGTCGAACCTCTCTAACGCGAGGCTTAATCGATATTTTCAACCTTTCATCTACTCAACCGGTCAACTCTGGAACAATCTTCCTCAGTCCGTCTTTCCCCCTGTCTGTGACCTCTAATCTTTGAAACGCAGAGTGTCCAGACACCTCGAAAACCTTGTCCTTGATTTTGGCACTCTTCTTCCTCTAAGGGTGGGGGGCTGGGGGGGGGCCTCCTTCCTGCATAAAAAAGAAAAGAAAAATGGAAAGAGACTAATACGCGATACACATTTTCATAATCGTGTGAAAATATAATAAAGGGAATAATATGTAGTGATATAGGAACTTAATAATTAAGAAGAACTTTTGTACCAGAAACCTAATTGAAAGTTATCGTAAAATATTTAAACATAACTTTCGATAATAGCAGTTGTAGATCTGCTGAAACGTTCCTTTTTACTAAATTTATTCATAATGTTTTTTATATCCAAGAAAGGTCAGTTCTTTGTCGTTTCAAGGAATTATATTTTTCCTTGGTAGAGGTAATGTATATTATAACTCATTGGTATATTTATTTATTTATTTATATATATATAGCTCCAAACCTTTGTTTGCGTATGTGAGAAATACCACATGACTATATATATATAATATATATATATATTTCAACTGCAAACACGCAGTATAATTAACGTAAAGAACGACGCTTGTATAGGAGAATATACCGCGCAAGATGAGGAGAGAACGAAACAAATGAAAAAAATGAGGTACCACCGGGGAATCGAACCCGGGATCTTCCGATTGCCGGTCAGATATGATAACCATTACACACGGGCCTCACTCAAACAAATGCCGTAATTCTCCTACATACGCGCAGAAACCAATGCCCCAAGGGGGAAGCTCCTGCATGCGTAACATTATATACATTTCAACTGCAAACACGCGTGTTGCAGTTGCAATGTATATAATGTTACGGCATGCAGGAGCTTCCCCCTTGGGGCATTGGTTTCTGCGCGTATGTAGGAGAATTACGGCATTTGTTTGAGTGAGGCCCGTGGTGTAATGGTTATCATATCTGACCGGCAATCGGAAGATCCCGGGTTCGATTCCCCGGTGGTTACCTCATTTTTTTCATTTGTTTCGTTCTCTCTCCTCATCTTCCGCGGGATATTCTCCTATACAAGCGTCGTTCTTTACGTTAATTATACTGCGTGTTTGCAGTTGAAATGTATATAATGTTACGGCATGCAGGAGGTGCCCCCTTGGGGCATTGGTTTCTGCGCGTATGTAGGAGAATTACGGCATTTGTTTGAGTGAGGCCCGTGGTGTAATGGTTATCATATCTGACCGGCAATCGGAAGATCCCGGGTTCGATTCCCGGGTGGTTACCTCATTTTTTTCATTTGTTTCGTTCTCTCTCCTCATCTTGCGCGGGATATTCTCCTATACAAGCGTCGTTCTTTACGTTAATTATACTGCGTGTTTGCAGTTGAAATGTATATAATGTTACGGCATGCAGGAGGTGCCCCTTGGGGCATTGGTTTCTGCGCGTATGTAGGAGAATTACGGCATTTGTTTGAGTGAGGCCCGTGGTGTAATGGTTATCATATCTGACCGGCAATCGGAAGATCCCGGGTTCGATTCCCGGGTGGTTACCTCATTTTTTTCATTTGTTTCGTTCTCTCTCCTCATCTTGCGCGGGATATTCTCCTATACAAGCGTCGTTCTTTACGTTAATTATACTGCGTGTTTGCAGTTGAAATGTATATAATGTTACGGCATGCAGGAGGTGCCCCCTTGGGGCATTGGTTTCTGCGCGTATGTAGGAGAATTACGGCATTTGTTTGAGTGAGGCCCGTGGTGTAATGGTTATCATATCTGACCGGCAATCGGAAGATCCCGGGTTCGATTCCCGGGTGGTTACCTCATTTTTCATTTGTTTCGTTCTCTCTCCTTATCTTGCGCGGGATATTCTCCTATACAAGCGTCGTTCTTTACGTTAATTATACTGCGTGTTTGCAGTTGAAATGTATATAATGTTACGGCATGCAGGAGGTGCCCCCTTGGGGCATTGGTTTCTGCGCGTATGTAGGAGAATTACGGCATTTGTTTGAGTGAGGCCCGTGGTGTAATGGTTATCATATCTGACCGGCAATCGGAAGATCCCGGGTTCGATTCCCGGGTGGTTACCTCATTTTTCATGTTTCGTTCTCTCTCCTTATCTTGCGCGGGATATTCTCCTATACAAGCGTCGTTCTTTACGTTAATTATACTGCGTGTTTGCAGTTGAAATGTATATAATGTTACGGCATGCAGGAGGTGCCCCCTTGGGGCATTGGTTTCTGCGCGTATGTAGGAGAATTACGGCATTTGTTTGAGTGAGGCCCGTGGTGTAATGGTTATCATATCTGACCGGCAATCGGAAGATCCCGGGTTCGATTCCCGGGTGGTTACCTCATTTTTTCGTTTGTTTCGTTCTCTCTCCTCATCTTGCGCGGAATATTCTCCTATACAAGCGTCGTTCTTTACGTTAATTATACTGCGTGTTTGCAGTTGAAATGTATATGTTACGGCATGCAGGAGGTGCCCCCTTGGGGCATTGGTTTCTGCGCGTATGTAGGAGAATTACGGCATTTGTTTGAGTGAGGCCCGTGGTGTAATGGTTATATTTGACCGGCAATCGGAAGATCCCGGGTTCGATTCCCGGGTGGTTACCTCATTTTTTTCATTTGTTTCGTTCTCTCTCCTCATCTTGCGCGGAATATTCTCCTATACAAGCGTCGTTCTTTACGTTAATTATACTGCGTGTTTGCAGTTGAAATGTATATAATGTTATGGCATGCAGGAGGTGCCCCCTTGGGGCATTGGTTTCTGCGCGTATGTAGGAGAATTACGGCATTTGTTTGAGTGAGGCCCGTGGTGTAATGGTTATCATATCTTACCGGCAATCGGAAGATCCCGGGTTCGATTCCCGGGTGGTTACCTCATTTTTTCATTTGTTTCGTTCTCTCTCCTCATCTTGCGCGGGATATTCTCCTATACAAGCGTCGTTCTTTACGTTAATTATACTGCGTGTTTGCAGTTGAAATGTATATAATGTTACGGCATGCAGGAGGTGCCCCCTTGGGGCATTGGTTTCTGCGCGTATGTAGGAGAATTACGGCATTTGTTTGAGTGAGGCCCGTGGTGTAATGGTTATCATATCTGACCGGCAATCGGAAGATCCCGGGTTCGATTCCCGGGTGGTTACCTCATTTTTTCATTTGTTTCGTTCTCTCTCCTCATCTTGCGCGGAATATTTTCCTATACAAGCGTCGTTCTTTACGTTAATTATACTGCGTGTTTGCAGTTGAAATGTATATAATGTTACGGCATGCAGGAGGTGCCCCCTTGGTTGCATTGGTTTCTGCGCGTATGTAGGAGAATTACGGCATTTGTTTGAGTGAGGCCCGTGGTGTAATGGTTATCATATCTGACCGGCAATCGGAAGATCCCGCGTTCGATTCCCGGGTGGTTACCTCATTTTTTTTCATTTGTTTCGTTCTCTCCTCATCTTGCGCGGAATATTCTCCTATACAAGCGTTATATATACATACAGAGTGTCCCATAAGTCCGGCATCATAGGAAAAATAATAAAAAAAGGCAAAACAAAAGCTTTTATTTACAGAACGTGCTCAATATGTCCACCATTGTTTTATTATTCCGTAGCCCATTCACAAAATTCCATCCGCAGGTCGGGATCATCATCGCTTAATTTCTGTAGGATCTAAAGTTTATATTCATGCCATTTTTGAGCCTGAAGAATGCGATGGACACTACTTTTCGACACTCCTGTTTCGGCGGACAATCGCCGAAGTGACTTATTGGGACTTCTGTTAAAATGAGCCAGGATAGCAGTCGCTGTATCATCGTCAGTGGACCTCCTTGAAGGTCCACTGCGTCGTTTATCTTCTATGGATCCTGTTTCCTTAAACTTTGCAACAAGTCTGCTAACACAACTCTGTGTTATTGGCTCGCGGTCTGGATGTAGTGTTAAATTCAGCAGCGGCCTCTCTTTGACTCCGATTTCCTATGAGTAGAATTATCTGGATTCGTTCTTCCTTGCTCACAGACATTATGGCCTGTAGAAAGAGAAAAATATGAATTATGGTTTGTAGAAATAGAAAAATATGAATTTCTCCTATGATGCCGGACTTATTGGACACCCTGTGTATATATATATATATATATTTTTTTTTTTATTTTTTTTTTTTTTAATTAAATTTACAAAAGTAATACATTAGAACTAAAACTAATGTTCATATTGTTTTAGAACCTTTTTTAGGTTGCAGGTAGAATAACACGCAATGGCTAATATGGAAGTGAGTTACACGCCTGAGGAAAAGGTCTCTGCCTTTTCCTCAGGAATTCACGTATACATAATATGAGGCCTCTGTTCTTTCCTCTGGAGTGTAACTCACTTCCACATTAGCTATTACGTGTTATTCTACCTGCAACAAAAAAACGGTCCCAAAACAAGACATCAATTTGTACATTTGTTATACAGGGTGGGCCGTAAGTTTCCATACATAGGAAAAATAAACATTTTTTTATGGACAACCATTTTTATTTATATAATATGCTCTACATGGTTGCCATTGTTTTGAAAACACATTTCAATACGTGTTCCCCACTGTTGATGAACACGCATTAGCACAGTTGACGTTATGCTTGTAATGGCGTTGGTGATACGTTCCTTTAGATGATTTATGTCTCGTATCTTTTCCTGATACACCATGGCCTTCAAGTGCCCCCAAAGATAGAAATCAAGGGGGGTGAGATCTGGGGATCTGGGAGGCCACTCCACAGGACCACGCCGACCAATCCAAGCATCCGGAAACTGCTGATCCAAATACCGACGCACGTGAAGACCATAACGTTTAAATTTTCCTATGTATGGAAACTTACGGCCCACCCTGTACTAGTTCTATACCTCGTTGCTGTTCCGTGCGTTGGTATCTCTCTTCACGCGAAGGTCAAGCTGGTGGCCCCGCCTCTAGGTCTGGCTTAGCGGAGAAACGAGTTGCTTTCTTGCGTCCTGAGCTAGGCATCTAGTCTTCTCTTGAAGACTTCAACTTTGACCCCTGCAACGTTTCTGAGGTCCTTTGGAAGTTGGTTAAAAGTCTTGGCCCCCTGACAACCAAGCTATTTTCCTTCAGTGTTGAGGAGTTCCCTTGTTGGGCCTTTAATTTGGCAACACTACACATTCTGCCTTTCCTAGTTTCCAGTGTTGTTGGAATGGTAATTTGGTTTAGTTTAGGTTTGGTACCAGTTTTTCGATCAATTTCCATATGTAGATTATGGTGTACCTCTCTCTTCTTCTTTCCAGGGAGTACAGATTTAGTTTACGTAGTCTTTCCCAGTAGTTGAGTTCTTTGCAGCCATCAATCTTGGCTGTGAAATATGTCTGCGTTTCTTCTAGTTTATTAGTTTCTTCCTTTTTATATGGAGACGTCAAAACTGAGCAGTATTCAAGTTTTCTTATAATCAGTGTTTTTAGTAGGGGAATCATTACTGTCCTGTCCCTTCTTTTGAACGTTCTTAGTACCTGTTCGGCGACTCTTTTTGCTTTATTTATCGCTATCTGATTTTGTGTTTCGAATTTCGCATCATCTGTCATTATTACCCCCAGATCGATCGCTTTCGTGCTTCTCTGAATTTCCTGTCTATCTGGAGCATAATATGCAGTTTGTTTAAGTTCCTCTTTTCTACCATATCTCGAGAGCTGAAATTTCTCGGTGCTAAATGTCATTTTGTTGTCTTCTGACCATTTGTATATTTGTTCGTGTCCCTCTGCAAAACCTCTGTCTATTAGCATGATAATGAACAGGAGTGGGGCCAGTACTCTCCCTTGTGGTACTGAGGTGCGTACTTCCGATTCTGATGATGATATACCTTGAATTTTGACGACCTGTAGACGTTCTCTGAGGAAGTTGTAGATCCATTTTCTCACTTTACCTGTTATTCCCATATATTTCATTTTATGTGCTATTATACCGTGATCACATTTGTCGAAAGCTTTAGCAAAATCTGTGTATATGAAATCGTAGTTGTCATTGCCTTCCAGTGCATCTAGGATATTGTTGTAGTGTTCTATTAGTTGTGATAGGCATGATCTACCTGATCTGAATCTGTGCTGATTTTCGTTTAATCTTTCCAGTGTCTCCAAGAAATTATAAATTTTCTCTAACTATTCTTTCAAATACTTTGGTGAGGTGGGACGTCAATGACACTGGTCTATAGTTCTTTGCTTGAGGTCTGTCCCCTCTTTTATATACAGGGTGTTTCAGGAGGAAAGGTCAATACTTCGGGAGGTGATAGTATCTGTCATTGTGAGAAAAAAGTTCATATGAACATGTGTCTAATTCTGAATGGTTACGGAGATAGAGCTGTTTGAATCCATAAATACAAAAGCATTGTTAATGGTAATCAAGAAAGAGAAACCAGTCACTGTTTCTAACATTTAATGTTCAAACATTGGCATTTTGAATCGTATCAGATACAGAAATGACAAATTTGTTACAGTTGACAATACGTTTTCGAAAATTCCACCGTCAACCTCAATGCACTTTGCAACTCGTGTGCGAAGATCGCGTGTTGTTCGTCTAAGTTGATCTTGACGTTCCTTTATGCGGGCAGCAGCATCCAAAATGTGCGCGAGCAATTCGTCTCGTGTATCCACCTTTCTTTTGTAAACTTGACTTTTCATCCACCCCCACAAACAATAATCTAACGGAGAGAGGTCTGGAGACCTTGGTGGCCATTGACTGGGACCACCGAGGGGGGAGGAAGAGCTGCGCGCGCATCAGATTCAAACAGCTCTATCTCCGTAACCATTCAGAATTAGACACATGTTCATATGAACTTTTTTTCTCACAATGACCGACACTATCACCTCCCAAAGTATTGACCTTTCCTCCTGAAACACCCTGTATAGGGACACTGTTTGCTCTTTTCAAGATGCTCGTATTTTCCCAGTGTCTAGGGATCTTCTCCATATTCAGTATAAAGGTGTAGCTATTTCATTTTTACAATTTTTAATCAATAATGCGTTCCAATTGTCCGGACCTGCAGCTGAATGTAGTTTCATTTGTCCTATAGCTCTCGCTACATCTTCTTGGGTAAAATCAAAGTCTGTTATACACTCTCCTTGCAATTTCTCTTCAAAGAATGCATCTATGTCAGGTATCGCTTTGTCACTTTTTGGGGTACTAAAAACTGATTCCTACTGGGCTCTCAATGTTTCAGATATTTGTTTTGGATCGTCGGTTAGTTCATTATTTCTCTCTTCCTTAAGGGCCCAATAGCGGCGCGCGTTTTTGTTTTCCTTTTCGCATAGCTATAGAAGTATTTTGAATTTTCCTTTATTGCTTCTACCGCCTTTTCCTCTTCCCTCTCTGTATGGTCCTTAATCAGGGCTCGTATTTCCCTATCGATAACCTCCAATTTTTTTTTTTATTACTTTCCTGGCATTATCTCCGCAGTCGGCTAATTTCGCCTCCACTCTCTTTCTTTTGCGGAATATTCTTCTCTTTTGCCTTTCTAGCCAGCTCCTCTTTCCTTTTGGCTGTGATTTCGGAGCATATTTTTCTAAAAATTCTCAGCGTTTTTTCTTCCAAGGTTGTTAGCATTTCTTCAGTTGTTTTATTCTGTAAAACTGTTCTCCACTCTATTTGAGCCATGTGCGATCTGATTGCTTCCCAATTTATAGTCTTGGAGGTTTAAGTTAAAGGCCCCAAATTTGCTTCTTTCCTCAATATGTGTATTGTCTTTCAATAATGTTGTCATATTTGTTGATATCTCGATTAAGTTGTGGTCTAAGATAATGATTGGGGTTATTTTTATATCAGCAATTAAGTTCGTGTTATTTGTGAATATATATAATATACACACACACACACACACACACACACACACACACACACACACATATATATATATATATATATATATATATATATATATATATATATATATATATATTAAAAATCAGAGCCTTGATACTGCGAATTTAAATATCCTTTACTTTTACTTTTTTTAAGTGTTTCATGAATAATAATTCGGCTCATTCGAATTTGACTCTTAAATAATTTTTTTTCATTTAATTTATGTATGCTTGTTCTAAATATAGCATTATACCATGCAGTCTAACACTTACTGTAGTTTGTCGATGGGATATTTCATTGGCACTCTGATAACACTGCCCAACACCAATTTTGCTGATTTAATTCTAACACCCGTTTTTAGGTAACTTTGGTGTGCTGATTTAAAAAATCACCTTAGTTTTTGCCTATCATGTCAGGTTTTCGAGCAATCAAATACGGAGATATCGCATTTTGGCAGGGTTATGCCCAATTTTTTTTCTTTTCAAAAAATAAGTTTTTACATACTCAGAATCAGCATGGAAAAGTAAACAATTGTGCAGGGAGTGAACTTTCATATACAATGGTAATATTGACACATAAAGTGATTGAAAGTGTTTAAAAATAAGCAAAAAATGAATCCATGATCATGACGTCACGCTCACACCTGGGGAAATCACAGATACCCAAGATTTTAATATGTTGTACATGACCTTTAGATTTAATGCACAGATTTGCGTATTCCACAGATAAAATTTTAACAGCAAAACAGCTGTTAACAGGTCTCAAAAATCATCAATTTTGATAAGTGTCCTTCATGGATCACCCAAAATAGGCATATTGCATTGCACATTGCGCGAAAACCTGATGTGATGGACAAAATCTAAGGTGATTTTTGAAATCAGCACATCAATATTATCCAGAAACAGGTCTTAGAATTAAATCACCAGCAAAAAATGTTTTTTTTGTGGGCAGTGTAATTTAACCTATCACTGGGGAACAAAAAAAAAATTTTTTTTCTTGGTGCTTGAGATTTTAGACCTTATTCTGGATATTTTCATGCCACTGATTCAGAAAATATCATCCATTTTGTTCTAGCAGCTCTAGTTTTTGAGATATTACATACGTCATTACCTACTTTATTACCCTTCTGGAACGGTATTATGAGTTGCTCGTAAATCTAAATGCATCTGTGTAATTAAATTGTAGCTATGATTTTGCTGATGTTGCTGTTTTGCATGTGTATTGTACATGTACTAACGTGAATTCTTTCCTGTTACAGGTGTTGACATGGCTTCATCACGAAGAAAGTGTTTAAATCATCCAGATGTGTTTTGTTTTATCTGCGGATAGTACACGTTCATTGAACAGAGAAAAACTATTACTGATTTTGTGAAAAAAGCTTATTTTGCCTATTTCAAAGTACAACTAGGGGACCAAGATAAGCCATGGGCTCCTCATGTTGTGTGTAAAACGTGTACGGAGCATCTGCGGCAATGGACCAACGGAAAGAGGAGGTGCCTGAAATTTGGTATACCATGGTATGGAGAGAACAGAGAAACCACAGTGATGACTGTTACTTTTGTTTGGTGAATATAAAGGGCATCAATGGACGTAACCGGAGTAAATGGACGTATCCTGACATAGACTCAGCTAGACGGCCTGTTTCACATTCAGATGAGATACCTGTCCCATCATTCAGCCATCTTCCAGAGCTCCCTCAAGAAGATGATGAATCTGCTACTGACAAAGAAAGCATATGTGGGCAAAATGACAGTGATTTCGAAGGACCGTCATCAGTTGCAGAAGGTTTTAGTCAACACGAATTAAACGACCTCATAAGGGACTTAAGTCTTTCGAAGAAATCGTCTGAATTGTTAGCTTCCAGGCTGGGAGAAAAAAAATTACTGCTGCCGGGAACCAAAATCACGTTATATCGCGACAGAGAAAAGGATTTACTGCCCTTCTTCTCAAAAGAGAACGATTTAGTTTTCTGCAACAATGTGCGCGGATTGCTGATGAAAATGGGCATATCGGAATACACACCAAGTGAATGGCGGTTATTCATAGATAGCTCCAAACGGAGCCTAAATGTGTTCTTCTACACAACGGCAACAGATACAGCTCAATCCCAATTGGTCACTCAGTCGGTATGAGAGAAGAGCACGGGACAGTCGCCCTAGTCCTAGAAAAGATATCATACCGAGACCACCAATGGGTGATCTGTGTGGATCTGAAGATGGTGAATTTTCTCCTGGGCCAGCAGAGCGGGTACACCAAGTACCCGTGCTTTATATGTCTCCGGGACAGTAGAGCTAAAGATGAACACTGGGTGAGAAGACAGTGGCCTCTGAGAGAAAACATGGTGGGTTGGAGAAAAAAATATCATCAAAGAAGCTTTGGTTGACAGAGAAAGGATCATATTGCCACCACTGCACATCAAACTAGGTTTGATGAAACAATTTATAAAGGCTTTGAACAGAGATGGGACGTGTTTTGGCTACATATGTAGAAAATTTCCTGCGCTGAGCATGGAAAAGCTGAAGGCAGGTATTTTCGATGGACCGCAAATCCGGGAACTCATGAAAGACCCGCGTTTCCAAGATTCAATGGACAACATTGAGGCACGTGCGTGGTCATCGTTTAGTATGGTTGTGAAGAATTTCCTTGGGAACTATAAGGCCGATAACTACGGTGAACTAGTGGAGAATATGCTCTCTTCTTTTTGTAAACTTGGCTGTAAAATGAGCATCAAACTGCATTACCTCCACAGTCATTTGGATCGTTTCCCAGATAACCTCGGTGATCTAAGCGAGGAACAGGGTGAACGATTTCACCAAGAACTAAGGACCATGGAAGAACGGTACCGCGGACGATGGGATACTCACATAATGGCAGATTACTGCTGGAGCATCCAACGCGAATGTCCTGGCACATCTCATCGCAAGAAATCTCAGAAACGCGGTTTATGTGAGATGTCTCAATGAAAGAACTTTTTTTGCCGTTCGTGTCTCAAGCTTGTTGAATTTAAGAAATATTTTTCGTACCTTATGCTTGTTTGATGTTAATACACTATTTTTGCTGACATTCATCATACTTTTGTATTCAATTGACAGCAACAGTGATTGCCAGTCAGCAATTATATAATATTATATACATTATATAGAAATATATATAGATATATATATCATATCTTGATAAGCAGAGCTGATGGAGAAAAACTAATGTCATTTTTAGAATCAGCGACCTCAATATACCCAGAAACAGGTCTAACATCTAAGTCACCAAAAGTTGTGTTCCCCAGTGATATAATTATTAAAGAGGGCCAGAAGTCGGCACAACGCTCAAACCAACTAATGCCGCGCATTGCGCTAATTTCTGGATTCTATTAACAACATCGGAATTCGAATCCCCGACCTCGGTGTCTTCACTTCGCTTACGGGAAAACGAACCATTTTACTCGCTGAACTACGGACGCGGATAATTTAACCGATATACTGTAACCCGGCGGTTCTCGAACTGTCGTACGCGGGTTACTATTGAGTAGTACGCTAAACTGAGAGACTGAGCCACGTCTAGTACAAATACAGGAACAAATTGAACGTTGAGCCGGATTTACGACTGAAGCTTACTAATACGAACCCTGATATAAAAAAAAAATATGTTCGCTAAAACAAGCACATCCTCCCCACTGAAGGCTACGATTAATTGTTTTTGAACCTAATTTAATACGTTATTTTATTCATAAATAAAATAATTTTGATCATCATTTCAAAAATAGTTTGTTTTATTTTTTAATACAATTTTGTTATCATTAACCCATTAGTGCCCATTGGTAGAATTTCCTACCGCCAAAATTGTTTGTCATTGATATGACGCAATGTTTTAGATTGCGTCATATCAATGACTCATATGGAAGATCACGTAAATACGAGAAAAAGTGATGCAATAATGACAAACAATTTTGGCGGTAGGAAATTCTACCAATGGGCACTAATGGATTAATAATATTACTGATTTTGTTGCTAAGAAGAAAAGGTTTTAGTTTTGTAATGTTTGAGTTTTTGTAATCTTTCACTTTATTTTCTTGAAAAGATATAATTTTTCTTTCTTTGTATTTTGTATTCCTTTTATTTTTTATTTAATTGCCATTGTTTTTAAATTTAATATTTGATCAATTGTAATTGGGGTATCCCGTGATTGGCATATAAAACTAAATAAAATTTAATTAAAGCAAATCGATAATAAATAAAAATAGACAAACGAGACACTATTTTACATTATTGGACGATATTAAAGAGTGAAAATGACTCGCTGGTACGATGATGTGGTACGAATTATACTCTAACTGCTGAGGTGGTACGCGAGGAAAAAAGTTTGAGAACCACTGCTGTAACCTAACCTAACCGACGGCGAGCTAACGTTATTTCATGGACGTGCCAGTTTATCGACAAGTTATTTGTGGGGGAGGATTAGGATAGATTAGTTTAACATTTTAGATTAGATTAAGCTTAGTTTAGGTTTATTAAATTATGTTATTAGTGTCGATGAAATGTCTTTAGGTCCACTCGCATGCGTGTCTGTATGTCTCGTCCACAGAACGTGATCCCGATGCAGAGAATTAATTGAAACCAATAATATGAAATTATATTCATTTATTAATAAATTATAATAAAACTAAGCTAAGATTAATATACTAGGGGCACTCAATATATTTTGCCCCACCCTTTTTTCTTAGCTAAATAATTAATAGGCCATGCGGTTGAAATGTCTTTTGGGCCGTAAGTTCGAAATTTCTGCGCTTCATATAACCGGATTTTTCCACTTTGAACCTCCCCTCCTTGTATAAAACCGATGGTTAACGCAGTTTCGAAAATGGCGTCTGACAGTGATGTGCGTCGTAAACAGAGAGCTGTTATCAAGTTCTTAACCGCAGAGAAGGAAACAGTTGGAAATATTCACAAACGTCTACAAAACGTTTACGGAGATGCTGTTGTTGATCGAAGCACAGTTGGGTGCTGGTCTAAACGTGGGAGATCATCGGAGAGAGCAGGGCCGGATTAACCATTAAGCAAAATAAGCCCGTGCTTAGGGCATCAAGGGAAGGGGGGCACCACAGAAATTTTCCATTGTCGGATTTACCATGGATTTATTATACTATTATAATCGCGGCTTATAGCCTATAAGCTGTTGAAAACTGAATTATATATATTCATTTTCTTTTCTAAGTGATGTGCCACATAATGTCACCACTTCATCATCTACTGAAATTGAAAGGTATTCTCAGGGTTGTAAAAAGATGATTGATGCTTACCCAGAGGACTTGAACACTAATTTCTCTGCTGAGCTTCAGCAGTTTCACTCATATGTGTGCCATAAGTTCAGTGCAAAAAAAAATGTAAAAACAAGATTCAGTCATGCTGAACTTTATAAAATAATTGTAGAAGACAATATTGAGTGTGCCTTCCCAAATGTAGAAATTGCCTTTCGTATATTTTTAACATTAATGGTCACAAATTGCTCAGCTGAGCGTTCATTTTCTCAGTTGAAGTATATTAAAAATACCAACAGAACAACTATGCAACAAGGCAGGCTGGATGCCTTATCTCTACTAAGTATAGAAGCAGATGTGTTACGTAAGATTAGTTTTGAGGATCTGATCAAAGACTTTGCAATTAAAAAAAGTAGGAGAAAACTTTTCAAATATAAATGAAGTGGAAGTATACAAAAATAAACATTATTTTCCATCTTACTGTAAGTTTTGTTTCATTTCAAAAAATACAATTTTATTTTATGGTTTATTTTTGTTTATATTTTGAATTACATATATATGGGGCACCAAAATCTTTTAAGTGCTTAGGGCCTCTAAAGGTCTTAATCCGGCCCTGGGAGAGAGGGAGAGCCAGCCTCGATGATGAGCCAGGCAGCGGTCGCCCAGCATCGGCTGTCACATCTCACACTTTGCAACGTGCTAACAGTATCATTTGATCAAATCGGCGTGTTACATACAAGGAGCTATCACTGGAGCTAGGAATTAGTGAAGGAAGTGTGAATACGATAACTCAGCAACTGGGATACTCAAAAATGTGTTCACGGTTTGTTCCTTGTGAACTGACTGAAGATCACAAAGCCCACAGAAAAGAAATTGCTTCTGAGTCGTTGGTTCGATACGAGACAGAAGGGGATGACTTCCTTTCACGAATTGTGACTGGGGATGAGACTTGGGTACACCACTTTGAACCTGAAACAAAACGACAATTCATGGAGTGGCATCACGCAGACTCCCCACGCGAGAAAAAGTTCAAAATGGCTCCTTCTGCAGGAAAGGTTATGACCACCATCTTCTGGGACATGAAAGGGGTGATTCTGGTGGACATTATGAAGAAAGGACAAACAATCAACTCGGAGGCATATGTTGCTACCCTACAGAGAATTCAGAGACGTATAAAGCGAGTTCGACCGGAGAGAAAACTGGAAGACGTCCTTCTTTTGCACGATAACGCAAGATCACACGTTAGTTTGCAAACAAGAGAGGCCATCACAAAAATGCGCTTGACTGTGTTACCCCACCCTCCATACAGCCCGGATCTGGCACCTTCAGACTTCCATTTGTTTGGGCCAATGAAGGATGCTATTCGTGGAAGAAAGTTTCAGAGTGACGATGAGGTTGTTGAGGAGGTTAAGAGGTGGCTCCAGCGGAACCCAGCGGACTTTTACCAACAAGGAATAAAGGCCCTTGTTTCGAGGTGGAGGAAAGCCGTAGAAAAGGATGGAGACTATGTGGAAAAATAAAAATGTGTAAAAAAGGTATGTAACTACTTATGTACAAAATTTCTGGAACTTACAAGGAAACTTGGAAAGAAAGAAAAAAGGTGAGACAAAATATATTGAGTGGCCCTCGGACAATTTATACACAGTGGACTCCGCCTCATATATTCGCGTTTAATTTTATCAAACGCTTTTTAATGTCACTGAATTTGCATTTACGAAGTGGTCTCTTTCTAATCAATGCCATTTTCATTTCATTTCTCGTCCGAGAATGAAAAATCCACGAGGAGAATTTCAGAGGCAATTTTCAAATTGATCCTTTTCCATTGTAGGATGTCCTACTTTAAATTATAAATTTTTCATAAAAAAATGCCCATCGAGCCTACAATTACGTCACAGCAAATTGGATAAGAATTTGAAATTCTTAAGACGTTTAACGTTTTTCCTGACTTTCGGAACTCAAATACGCCACGGTATTCCCGAAGCCTGAAACAGGAATAATGATCGCTTCGAATTCTCGTCACAAATATAAATTTTGTAAAAATTGTAATATTGTACTACTGTATTTATTTTTATCACGACAGCATTTTCATTCATTCGTTTGTCTGATGGCGAAGTCGCAGCAGCGCAGCAGACAGATGACGTCTGCAAACTGACATAAAGTTACATCTGTCCCGAAGAAATGAATAAAGAAATGGTTAGAGAGCTGACAGGATCTAAAATTAATAACGAAAATTACTAACTAATTTAGTAACTAAAAAATAAAATGGAGGCCTCTCTTCCCATTGCTTCCGAGATGCTATCGGCGCTGCGCACTGAAAGCACGTATCCAACACGTAGGCAGTGATTTCAAACCATGGTGTACTTTGGAAAACCACATTAACGAACTGTCGCGTTCAGATATGACACAAAACACCGCATCCGATTATTTTAGCTCCGCAAAGAGAAAAATCTCTTTGTAAAACAACAAAACACGTTTAATTGACTGTTTTTTGTTTGGATCAAATAGAATAATGGTTAAAATATAATATTTGCTTTGTTTAAAATTACCAAATGTATTTTGGTGGTTTAATTTTGTTATAACAAAGAAAAATCATATCTTTAAAACAACGACCGAAGTTTAATTAACCACCTTTTGTTTGGATCAAATAAATCAATGGTTAGAAGAATATACTAATTGCTTTAATTAGTTACCGCGACATTTTTTTTTTTAATTTTTTTTACTGTTGAATTTTATCGTGAATTCTATATAAACACTAATGAATTAATGATTTGTATTTCCGAACGATAACCCATGCATCCATATACTCGTACGCACGCATGCGCCCGTCCATAAAGGGTTAATATTTAGTTATTTCAGTTTAAAGAAAGGGTATTTCATTATTTTCTTTTAAATACAAAGTTTTTAAATGCAAATATAAAACTTATCACATAAAAAAATATTTAATAAAATTTTAATTCAGAGCAAAATAATAAATACCCAATTCGTTAAGTGCTTCCGTAACTCGGGATGGCGTAACGCGGGGCTTCCCAAGCTTTATCTTGCGTGACCCTGAAAATCATGTTCACACAATTCATGACCCCAAACACTGGTCGAAATTCGACAAACTCCCCAAATGTTATACACACACACACACACACACACACACACACACACACACACTTCATAAGCACAGTGTTTATTATGCGCGGGAAGGGCCCGGATTTCAGCAACTACATTTATGACTGATGAATGTGTTGTCGGACGGCCGTAGGAAGAGAATCGAAAATAAAATTATCAGATCGATTCGCGACCCCAACGTTGAGGAGGAGCCCTGAACCCTGGCGTAAAGGGTAAAACATTCTATACGTTTCGTCAAGAATCTCGTGGAAAGTGGCTCGACTCCAGTTAATTTAAAATGTTTTCATGCTTTTTTCTGTATATATCACATAATGCGCCTAAGTGAATATATAATGTAGTTGGGAAGTTGAAGTTAAGAAAAGATATTCTGATTTTAAAAAAAAATCAGAAAAATAAGTGAAATTATTTTCATTTTCAAATTATGAAAATGTCTGTTATGTTTAATTTAAATAAGTTGTTGTTTAAAACAAACAAACAAAGAGGCAGATTTTGCTCGATCAACTAAATATTTGTTTGTTGCAACAAATTATCAACAAAATTCATTTTGTAACACGAAACAAAAATTTTAGCGCCTAAAAATTAATTAAACAAAAAATTTTTGTTGAAACGCATTCATTTCTGTTTGAATCAACAAAATCTCTTTCTCTGCGTCACAAATAAATAAATGGACGATCGATATATGTCTGAAGTACGTAGTAATGCGATAATTTTAACTGCAATAACCGCACTTTTCGCTTCTCAATATAGTACATAATTATTTTACTACATTTTTATTTCTTTTACAGAAATTTGTCACTATATTATTACGAGTATTTTTGTTTATTATCCTTTGTATGAAATAAATCACGCTGATTAGAGAAGTACCTTAACAAGTTTTACCTATACCGACAATTCCATTCAAAGAAACTGCCGGCTATGTTAAAAGTTTTTATCATGTTTTCTAATGCAAGCTCGATTTGTGTACGATATCGTTCAGGCATACTAAAATCGACCTGGAGTATTATACGCCCTTTAATTAAGCGTTTATATTATGCAGTATCTTAAAATAATGAAACCAATATACAGGGTGACCCATAAGTCCCAATCGGTTATAATTAAAGCGAAAATACCAAAAATCAAACAAAGTAAAAAATTTGTAATAAGTTTAGAAATATTTATTGATTATTTTAAGTTAAAAAAAAAAATAATAATTTCCCCCCAAAATTTTTTAAATCCGTTAGATGGATTTTCGCTTTAATTATAACCGATTGGGACTTATGGGCCACCCTGTACAATAGTATATCAGTTACCATAAAGAAGTTTCTCAATGTTTTCTATAGGATGAATTCAGGAAAATAATTATTTAAAAAGAACTTTAGTTTTTCATTAATCTGGCAAAGAAATTGTCATTAAAAACCCTTTTAAAAACAGACTGTTTTAGTAATAAATTATTTTTAAATTAGATTGAGTTAATTTTAAATTAAATGAAGGCTACGTAAGGTTAAAAGTTAACTGATAGTTTTATGAATAAGAATTCCCCTTCGATAATGTATATATAGTCTACTAAAACTTTTAAAGCGGGTTCCCGATCTTTCAATGCTAATTGGTCGGATTCACGCACGCGTTCCACTGGGAACACTGGCCGGATTACCTTTTTTTTTTTTTTTTTTTTTTGTATACACTCAAACATTTTACGAAAGTAGCCTTGATATATTTTTTTATTTTTGAAATATCGCATTTCACGTTGAAGTCATTTCCTGCTTAAGTTAAACGTCTGAAGTTTAGCCCCTGCAATATACTTATGACGAGTTTCGAATTTCTGAAACAAATTTACTGTTCGCAATTTTTTCCGATTATTTTTTATCTTTCGGGTATTCCTTTATACTTCTGCAATAGACTCAGGTTAAGGTAAATCCAAAAAGAATATGAAAAAGCATACAAAATTTTGGGATCACCTGAAGATCAGGGCCCCCAGCCTTCTTTAGTTAGCTTTATAAGGCTAACTAACGAAAATATCACGACCTAACCTAACCAGTCGTCGAGGGCGTACAGTTGACCTAATGATTAGTTAGGTTAGGTTATGATATTTTTGTTAGTTAGCCTAGACGAGCATAGACGAGTGGATAAAGTCGTTTCACTAAAATATCTTCTTCAGAGACGAAGGTTCGAATTCTATTTACACTAAAAAATTTTATATATAAGTTGCGCGTTAGTTACACATTTTCACGTAATACTTTTGTGACATTGAATTCAGTGTGCAACATAAATGTAACTTTTCCAGCTTCAACAAAAGTAAGACTCCTTTTTTATCTAATAATATACTATTTCAGAAATGAAGCCTTATATATAATATGTAACAGTTTTTTTGCGCACACCTACAGGTCGCTACAATTGGTGTAGAACAATGCGGTTTTCACCATTCGATGCGTCTTTTTACTGTGCAGTGCCCATGCTAAAAAAAATTCCCTAACATAAATCCTTCGCCCCCCCCCTTTTAGGGGTACAGTTCTTCCCATTTCTTAATTTTTAATCATAATTTTGACACAAAATGGGGGAGGGGTGGGGTAATGGGGAGGGGGTGGGGTTAATGGAGAAACTCAGAAAAATAGATGCGATATATATATGTAACCAAAAATGGGGGAGGGTGGGGTAATGGGGGAGGGGGTGGGGTTAATGGGGAAACTCAGAAAATAGATGCGATATATATATACGTAACCAAAAAAAAATTAAAGTAAATCCTTTGCAAGGTGCCAGCCCCCTTCCCCCTTGGGGGTAATGGGGGAGAGGGGTGGGGAGGGGGTATTGGGGGATCTATACTATAATAAGAGAGCTGTCCGTCCGTCCGTCACACTTTCAGAAATTGTGAGAAAAAAATTCAGAAATTGTATTACGGGCGGGAATGTGAAGCTCAAGATTTTCATGACTGTGTTCTTTTTTGTAGTTTAGCCTGTCTGTTTGTGAAATTTATCCCGGGCAGTAATGGGGGAAAGGTGGGGGTGGGGGTAATGGGGGAGGGGGTTAGCCCCCAAGTTGCATGAATGGGGGTGAGGAGGTTTTGGGAGATACCAGATTCAGAAATGTTGACACAATGTGAAGCTCAAAATTTTCACGGCTTCGTTCTTTTCTGTAGTTTAGCCTGTCTAACCGTCAGCGAAGTGACGGGAACTGCTAGTTTCTCTCTATTTCGTTCCGTAACTTTTTGTTGTTGAAGTAAGACACTTATCCAATATTTCATTCCGTAACAATGTAACTGCTAATACTTATTGCGTAACTTTGTCAGAACGTTTTTAACAATAAAAATTGTATTCTATCAGACCTATAAATTCTCACTTAACCCTTAACTGGTAATGCGGGGTGCTGCTGAACCCCGCTCATCATTGAAACTAAATGTTTGTAGTCTTCCCAACAACGTATGTGGTTGAAACTTCATGTACCTTCAGTGTCCCTTGAGCCTTCACAGAGGTCGGGTCCGGAAGTGTGCTCTCTGGGCTGTGTGCAGTCAGACAGTATGCGTCGGGTGTGGCACCACCCCGCATTACCTAATGTGTGATAGTCCTTGTGTTTGAGTATTTTGTTTTATGACATTTGTGCATTTCATTCCTTTGTGGACGAATCTTACTTGTTGCTGAAAAAAACCATGTGCTAAATTGTAGTGGATTATAATGAAATTTAATATTTATTTTGTGTTTTTCAAGTAAATATATAATTTGCAGGGTAAAAAACAAAACAAAAAATAAGTTACAGTATGGCGAGTAATGTCGAAGACAAAGACATTGACGTTCATGAGCCAGAAGTGTCTGATGTGGACACTGATGAAGAAGACAATGTTGAAGTAATGACGAGGTGGAGAGGAGACCGTGAGACGCCGCTGCCCCAGACACAGCCACACACCTGCTGCCGCTGTTGCTACGCCTGCGACCAAGAGGCGGCACCACCATGAAGGAGTGCTCCACCGCTTTCAAAGGACATCAATCCAAGGCAAGAATGGGCACCGCTGGAGCACTAACCGTACCATCTACAAGAGCACATTCCCGGACTCCCCAGCACATCATCATCCCACCCATGAAACCTGGCCCCACTCACAGAGCTGCAGCTGCTATGAATCCCCTTGCATGTCTGGAACTGTTCCTGACGGAATTTATCATTGACCACATTCTCGACTGTACCAATGACACCATTAGGTCTTTGGCTCAAAAGTATCAGAAACAGTCTGCAACAGTGGACCGTGCGACAGAACCTGAGATGAGAGCTCTCTTGGGAGTCCTTATATTCTCCGGAATGAATCATGATAACCACAAAACAGCCGTTGACATGTGGAGTCCACAATTTGGTCCTGCAATATACAGGGCTGCAATGAGTGAGAGGCGCTTTTGCTTTCTCCTCAGGTGCCTCCGCTTTGATGATAAAAATACTAGGGAAGAGAGGCCACTATTTGTACATAGCTACATGTGTTATATGATGTATATCAATATTTGAGAATAAATAATTCGCATATACAGGGTTCATATAGGCACTAAATGTGGCCTGTGGAACTTGCGCCATAAAGTCACAACCAAAAATAAGCAACATTTTACTCGCCTCTTCTACAGCTGTGTGTGCATTAACGGGCCTGCCAGTCCTTCTATGTCTTCCTTCACTATCCTACAGTCAGTGGTTGCCCAGGGATCTCCAGAAAACTTCAATTTTTTTTATTATAATTGTTTTGGTTTGTTGGACTTTTTTACGGGTAAATAAGCAAATATTTTTTCTGCTCATTTATTTGAAATACATATTATACTTATACTGTCATTATTTTGTAATTAAAAGTTACTGTAGTTAATACATGGAATAATTCATTTATAATACCGTTTTTTCATTAAATTCATAAACTGATTTTTGGCTAATATTTTTCTTTTGGGGTGTGGTAGCACCCCGCGTTACCTAACGCGTTCCTCTGGTTGAAGATTGCCCAGGAGCGTCCACACGAGGGGGCACCAGGGGGCCAAGCCCCCTCGTTTTTCAATGGTGCCCCCTCGTTTTTTCGTCAACTGCTTACAGATAGATTTTATCATAAACCCAAAATCCAGTCATAATACTTGAAGATAATAATTGGTTACTATATATATTATTAATACTAGCAAAAATACAGCCCTACGGGCGGTTTTTGCTATTTCCTGCGGAAGGCTTGGAGCCCTCGGCCAATTACTTCATCTGGGAAATGAATTTTCTTACCTCAAGGTATTATTTCCTGTTATAAAATATAAAAAAGAACACTTCATCATAAACTTATCTTTATTTCATTACTGAAGAATCTCCTTGTAGACATAATTGTCAACAAATACTCCCTTTTCATTTCTTTCTGTCAGAACTTTCAGCAAAAGATCGGCGCTACGCCCCGATTTCGCTAGATCTGCGGTACTTGGGCATTCGGCCCAAACCGAATCGAATTGTGGGCCTACGGCGTATTTTATTTTGAACATCATTCCTATCCCTCTCACATTGGGCCTCAGAAATTGGGGTGCCTGCGGCGCCCCAATTACTGTCGGTTCAATTATTTGGTCAATAAAACTATAGAAAAGAACGCAGCCATGAAAATCTAAAGCTTCACAAATCTTGATACAATGAGCTCAAATGTGAAGCTAAGATTTTCATGATTGCGTTCTTTTCTATAGTTTTTTTTTGGTTACATATATATATCGCACCAGTGGCGGTCCTAGCTTACATGACGCCCTGGGCGAACCTCACCTTCAGCGCCCCCCCCCCCTGTTCGCCAACACACACACATTCGAATCCCCCCAAAATAAAGGACAGACATAACTCTTTCACAAAATAACTTTTTATTGGACTAATTGTTGGAACTTCAGAACCAAAACAAAGACTCAAATTTCTGAATTTTACAAATCCTTCATCACGTAAATAGAATAACTCACTTAAGAGAATGTAATTATGATACTATGAACAGGAAAAATACAAATTAAATTGCACAACTGCCATAAATAAACTAGAGAATCAAATTTCTAAATTGTACTGTACAAATGCTCTATCACATAAATAGAATAAGACACTTAAGAGAGGGTAATTATTATGCTACACTTTGAACAAGAAACAAAATAAATTGCACCACAGCACAACTGCCATCTAAAGCCTGACTCTTCTTACCTTCCTTGATGCAAAGTCATGAATTAAATCATCATATGAAATCTGCTCAGCAATTGTATGATTTATACTGATGATGGCCAGACCGGTAAGGCGTTCCTGTGACATAGTTGACCTCAGGTAGGATTTGATGAGCTTCAGCTTTGAAAAGCTCCTCTCTGCTTCAGCAACAGTGACTGGAAGAGTAAGACCAATTCTGAGAGCAGTCCACAAATTTGGATATATTTCAGAGAGCTCCCTTTCATGGATAAATGTCAGCAGTTCAAGCAAGGATATGGTCTTTGATGGCAAGTCAGGCAAGTTCTTCAGCTCCTGTGCAAGCTCTCTGCCATCCAAGTCAGATTGTCCCTTAAAGTGTAGTGTAGTACTAAGGTTCACACATTGTTCTGTCAGCTCCTCAAATGTGAGATTTTGGAAATGTGTCAGCACTCCAAACTTCTCTCCCACAATTTCCAACGTGGAAAATCTTTCCTGAATGGCTGATGTTGCAGCATCAACCACTGCATTGAAAAATGTCACCTCCAGCTTCTTCAAAGCATCAATCAAGGGCTCATCAGATGCTTCATAGGAGAAGTGCCGCTTTGTGGACCTCAGCCGTTTTTGTTTTAACACAGCCTCCACATTCATTTGTTCACAGATATCTGTGGCTGCCATTTGTGCAGCCACAAAACCTGTTGCCCTGTAATTGCGGAGACCTCTCTCTGTTTTTTTTAGGAGATTTACTGCAACATCAACGTGCATGCTAGGAGACTGCATCTGCTTGCTCACATGCTGAATTTGGCACAACAGGTCATGCCACACCACTGAACAAATGGCGAAGCGGTATGACCCAACCTCCTCTGACAGAGATTGAGCCTCGACCTTTATTACAGAGTCTTTGGTGTGGTCCCTCACCTCGATCAGTGCATCTCTCACTGCAGCTGCCTGATATCTCAGGGGCTCCACACTCTTGATCTTGCTTTCCCACCTTGTATCAGACCACATCTTCAATGTGATGTTCACATGTTTTTTCAAAATGGCCCATCGTTGTGTGGAGGCTGAAAACAAGTTGTAAAGCTTCTGCAAGATGCCAAAGTAACTTGTGGCATCAATAGATCCCTTAGCAGCATCGGCCACAAGCAAATTCAGAGAATGAGCCCCACATGGAACAAACAGAGCTCTGGGATTAATTTCTAGGAGCCTGGATTGAACACCCTTGTTTTTTCCCCTCATGTTGGCCCCGTTGTCGTATGATTGTCCTCTACAGTCCATGAAAGGAACTTTTAGCTCCTCCAGTCTCTTCAGAATCAGAGATGCCAAATGTTGACCAGTGGACTCCTCTGCCTCCAAAAACCCCATGAAATGTTCCTTTATATGGGGCTTCCCCTCCAGTGACACAACCCGAATCACAACTGACAACTGTTCAGTGTGGCTGATATCTGGAGTGCAATCTAGAATTATTGAAAAAAACTTTGATTGTTTGATGTCGCTCACCATTGCTGAAATGGTCTTGCTGCTCGACAAATCAATGAGTTCGTTTTGTATGTGGTGGCCGAGGTAGCTGGTGTGACTGGAGGTCCCTTTTTGGACACGGTTAATGTGCTCTTGCATTATAGGATCAAATTGTGCCATCAGTTCAACTTCTTTCAGAAAATTGCCATTTGATGGTGAGAACAATTTTTCTGTATGTCCCCTTAGTGCCAAATTCCTAACTGCCAGAGAATGCACAATAGCAGTGAGACGTGTCAGCACCGCTCTCCATCTCAACTTCTCAGCCTCCAGAAGTGCCATCTCCTGCTTGTCAATGGTCTCCCCCTTTCTCATCCTCACTGCCAGTTCTTTCCAGATTTTCATAGAATTTAGGTGTTCTGAACTGTTGTCATGTGATGTGAGCAATGAGCTTGCATGCTTCCAGTCCGAGAGTCCCAAACTTGTTAAATTTATTTTCCTCTTGGAAAATAATGTACAACAGAAACAGAAAAGGCTGTTGTTTTTTAAGGAATAGACCAACCAACTTCTGGTTATATTTTCCCCACTAACCAATGACTTCCTGAAGTATTGATGGTGGAAACTTCTTCCGTCACTGTCGTTTCTAGGGAATACAAAGTCAGATGGTACTTGACTTGGTCCCCTGGAAACCAGTTGTGTCCGAATTCTCTCAGTCAGAACTGAAGGCCAGTTAGCAGGGTCGGTGGACAGAGACTCATCCTCAGGAGGCGATTCTGCTCCAGGCCTTTCTAATAGAAAGAACAAGAGCATTACTCATTAGTATACACACCTAAGTTAGATAACACATTATTCACAGCACTTTGTTATGGTGGTGGTGTTATGGAATTATGGTGGTGAAACACCACACATACCCAGTAACCCAGACCCAGTGATAATAACATTATAATTTATAACTGTTTGCAAAATGCTTTGCAGGGATGCACACACATACACATACACACACACGCACACACACGCACACAGACATATGTGCACACAAACTCACCTGAAGAGTCCTGCCGGGGAGAAGTAGAAGCAAATGGGTCTTCATCCTCAGGATCAGACTGCATTTGTGGAGACATATGTGAGGCTGAGGAGGTAGATGGCTCCTCAGCCTCAATAATGGCAGAAGTAGACGGCTTCTCATCCTGGCTAGTGGCAGAGGGTGTTCCAAAATATTTCAAAAGTGCCCCTGCAAATAGTAAAATAGAACATAACAGACCAATGCATGAATAGGCTAGTACAATTAATTTAACATGTTATTAAGCACAATTTATTAAACTTTTAGAATAGGAAACAAATGAATAATACAACCTCCTTGGTTAATGGCTAATTATATACATAATAGTACACTTCAAATGACTCAGAAAGCTATATCACAAAATAGCAGTGCAATATAGCAGTGAAGAGTAGATGACATAGCTCTATACCTTTATCTTTTGCTCGTTTCTCCTCTTCTTCTTTCCTCTTTTTTCTAAACTGAGCACCTGATAGCTTTGACCTCTTCTTATCCATTTGCGGTTATTTGACAGACCTTAGTGGCTTAGTGTGAAGATTCGTTCTGTAATAAATAATATACATTTCACTATTTAACCAAACCCAGAAAAATAACATTACATATGTTAAAGTATGGGCCTTTATTCCCAATAATATTAATCTGGAAGCATTTTGCATTGTTTAGGTCTTTTATGGGAAGGTTTATGGAAAATGCAATAGATGGTTTTTTATTAATAAAAATATATTTATTGATCTTTTATTATTTATTTTATTTTATTTTTTATTTTTTATTTATTTATTTATTTTTATTTATTTATTTATTTTTTTTTTATTTTTTTTTTGCAGGCGCTCATGCCGCCCCTCCACAAATGCCGCCCTGTGCGGCTGCCCATATTGCCCATATGAGGAACCGCCACTGTATCGCACTTACCTCCATTATAATATAGATTGTATAATTTCCCATATTGTTGATATGAAGAGAAAATCGTGTGATTAAAATTAAAACGTAAAATTTGTTGTGGAGAACGCGACTACGAGATCGTTAGGAAGGATATCTTGTACATTACTTAAAGGGCTGAATACTGTCTTCAATAACCTTCTCAGTCCCATGACAATTATTTATATGTATATTATGTAAGAATAATAAACTTGTATATCTACCAAGTTATTGTGTATCTGGTTTCACCCTAATATCATGGACATACAAAGGATGTCTAAGAAAATTTGAAGCCCTATAATTTGCCTTCCTAACTGCCTCCAGAAGGCAAGAAATGCTGTCCCAGACAACGTAAATTAAAAAAATTTCCCGTGGCCGCCCCTGAACCCCCCTGTGGCTAGCAAATAATTGTGCCCCCCGTATTTGGAAGTGCCCCCTTACTTAATTGCTCCTGTGGACGCCCCTGGGATTACCTATTAAGGGTTAATTATCTTGCATAATACGCATAGTACATAGTATATCAGGGGGGTGGATCCAGACCGATCTGAACAATGCACATGTATCGGTCAGAAAAATATGTGCTCCGTTTGCATCAGTCAAATAATTGAGCTATCGGTAACCTTACCTCAGTGTCTCTGAGACACGTCTTACGTCTGGCAGTCAAAAGCGCCTTCCCTTTTTTAGTACATACTAGTACAGTTCCCGCCGCTTCGCTGACGGTTAGACAGGCTAAACTACAAAAAAAGAACCCAGCCGTGAAAATTTTGAGCTTCACATTGTGTCAACATTTCTGAATCTGGTATCTCCCAAAACCTCCTCACCCCCATTCATACAACTTGGGGGCTAACCCCCTCCCCCATTACCCCACCCCTCCCCATTACCCCCCCCTCCCCATTACCCCCACCCCCACCCTTCCCCCATTGCTAAACTACAGAAAAGAACACAGTCATGAAAATCTTGAGCTTCACATTGCCGCCCGTAATACAATTTCTGAATTTTTTTCTCACAATTTCTGAAAGTGTGACGGACGGACAGACAGACGGACAGACGGACAGCTCTCTTATTATAATATATAGATTATATTAAAAAATTCAATTCAAAATTCAAATTCAAACTTTATTCAGAAAAGAATACGAGTGACAGAGTTTTACAATTTTTAGATATTTGATATGACATTAATATATTCACAGTTCTCTCAGCTGAATATACCCTTGAAAGCATGGAGGTTTTTCAGGCAAAATTAATGGCATTTAATTTACTTATTACATAAAAATAGTGAAAGTGGCAAACGATAGTAATAGTTATAACAGAAAATAATAATAATAATAGCAATAATAAAA
Source organism: Bathynomus jamesi (assembly GCA_023014485.1). Taxonomy (NCBI): domain Eukaryota; kingdom Metazoa; phylum Arthropoda; class Malacostraca; order Isopoda; family Cirolanidae; genus Bathynomus; species Bathynomus jamesi. Next base: position 13,245 of record JAJOZX010002891.1, on the reverse strand, counting down.
ATAAATATAATATAAAGTTTACAAAATGTTACAGAATTTTAAATTAAATGATTTATTGTATATTTTGTAGAAAATAAATGATACGTAATAAAAAAAAGATTACGAAATTAAAGGTGCTTATTGAAATTAGCATATTTTAAATAGTTGATTACAAAATGAGAACTTCATTACTATGGTGAAAATTGCAGTAGTGAACTTATACATCAGTAGTTGCTAATGAAGTGCTTTTTTACTAATTTGGAAATACATTTTGTGAAGAAGCCTTCCTGATATGCATGGAAATTGCATTCCATACATCTGCTCCTTTGAAAGAGTGCATTTTCTGCAGCTTCTATCGTATAATTAGGTTTGTGTATAAAATCCCTGTGCAGTCGGGTGTTATAACGATGGCGTATTTGATGGGAGTGATTGCTCTTTGAATGGGTGATGTGTTGATTTTTATTGGTAACTTTGAACATACTGACAGCAACATTAAATTTGTATGTCATTTAGTTTTAAAATATTTAGCTCTTTAAACAATGGAGAAGTATTACTTTGTTGTCATTATTCGAGAGAGTTCGCGAACATTTTTTATGAATTACTTTCAAATGATGTTTTATATATTTCTTTGGGCTACCCCATGTTATAATGCAATATAATAAATGTGGATAGACGAAGGAATAATATAAGGTAGAGAGTGCGTTTTGAGGAAGGGTTTTTTTTAGTTTAAATAATATGAAGAGAAATCTTGATATTTTGGGTTTGATATTTTGTACAGGACTTTTGAAATTTATTTTTCCGTCTAAATTAATGCCAAGTATTTTAACCTCATTCACCCTTGAAAGCGTAGTATTCCCAATTTTTACTTCGCAGTTTGTATCAATATGTTATATCAAAAGTAAAATAAGTTTAGATAGGCCGCTGGCTCGGCAGATTTTTTAATCTTGAACGTAGATGTTTGCGAGAACCGTTGGCGCATTTTAACTATTATTTTATCAGTTACGCGTTGGAACCATTCAATTCGGCATTGTCGCTGCCAAAGCAAACCAAAAAGAGTCTATACGGAATGTCGGGTTACTTCTTTGTTTCCTGCGAGAAGAAATCAGTCTGCCTGATTTGCAAAGGAACCGTATCTGTTCTTAAAGAGCAAAATGTGTATGTGACCGAACTTAACACTGTGTATTTATCACTTTATACTTAATCTGCTCGACTCTATTAACACTAGAAGGACGAACGAGTCAATTTGACTCGTTTTTCCAGGTTCTTGCTTAATATTCTTTCAATAGATATGAGTTATCATTTTGACCCTCTGCCGCCCTTCTTGGTAAAACAAAATTTTCGTCCTTCTCGTGTTAAACTATTTTATATAACAGTGAAAAAAGTTCGTAATACAAAGTAACTATTTATAATGTCAGCCATAATCAACCATACTTCAAATTAATTTTTTAAGAGTATTCATTCATGCACCTCCTCATGCGCATGTGGCACGACGTAGTCACCGTGGCGCAGTGCAAATTAGGTATCCCTCGTTTACGCCCTCCCGCACAACGCGTTTTTGCATATAGGCCTATGTTGTTTTAGAGAACGTTTCTATTTAGCGCGCCGCATTTTTGTCATAACGCGATTCCTCAAATGACGCGAACTAGTTTTCGTGCGTGTGTGCGCAATGTTGTGTGCTCGTACAAGAGTTGTACAAGAGTTTGTATTAATATATTTAATGATTGTATATGTTTTAACCATTTTCTTTTTAAAATAATAATACCTATAAAACATAAATATTTAAAAACAATCCTGTAAATATAGTCCTATCGGGAACGTAACCCACCCTTATTACATTATTTCTTACGGGAAAATTCTTTTCGTTTCACGCGCCGATTTCTAGGAACGTATTAACCGCATTAAACGAGGGATACCTGTACTGCAATTACCGTCTTACATATGAATATACAAGAGCTCCTTGAGCTTTTTTTAGCATTATCAAAAATAAAATAAATTTAGATTCGTATGGCGGCCCGGATGAAATTGTGACGGGGTGGATCTGGCCCGCGGGCCATAAGTTGTAGATCTCTGTTCTACGAAGTTATATAAACAATACTCGTATAAAAAGGACTATCCCATTGTAATGTTTGATCATGCATAATTAACGGGGATACATGATAAAAAATGCCTTAAGAAAGTGTCTTCAAAATGCCTTTACCTGTTCGTATTTTCAAGTTTCCTTCGCTTATGAATGAGAAAACAGTAACTTCGGGACGGTAAAAGAAAATTTTGATTTTGTAACACAACGTAAAAGCTCTCAAGGTTTGGTTAAGAGTCTCCTTCAGCATGGCGTAACTTGTGCTTGAGGGTTGTTCACTGACCTGCAGGAAAAACAGTTTGGATGTTTCCTCAGTACTCTCGTCTCCTGAAACCAGTGAAGGAAGAAAAGGAGAATAAATTAAGAATAAAAATAGGATAAAACTATAGAGACATTAAATTCTGAAGACGTCACAAAGTTTTTTTAGGTTTTGTTATACTGTACAATGTCTAATACTGAGTTCTCTCTCTCTCTCTCTCTCATATATATATATATATATATATATATATATATATATACATGTACACATAGCCCCCTTATTTAAAGGTGGTAACAGAGCAATGTCTAAGAATTATCGGCCAGTAGCTCTCACTTCCTATCTTATAAAGTGCTTTGAACGTATAATTAGAGGGAAAACTACTTACTACCGTACCTACAAGAATTTATACAACCCAAATCAACATGGCTTCAGGGCTGGAAGATCATGTCTATCACAGCTATTAGATCACCAGGAGAAAATATCGGAAACATTGTGTCGAAGACAAAACATAGATGTAATATATACTGATTTTGTTAAAGCCTTCGATAAATGTGACTATGGAACTATAGCACACAAACTTAAGAATACAGGAATTACTGGAAAGCTGAGAAGATGGATATTTAATTTTCTGACGCAAAGAATACAAAGAGTGGTAGTAAAGGGAGTTAAATTTAAAGTCTCAGAAGTCATGAGCTGTATCCCCACAAGGTACAATATTAGCTCCCTTGCTGTTCATAATAATGATTGCAGACATTGATGCAGATATTAACGACAGTATTGTATACATGTTTCGCTGATGACACAAAAATATACAAGGAGATATCGAACGAAGGTGACACAAAAATTACATGATGACATTGGAACATTATTCAAGTGGGCAGAAGACAATAATATGAAGTTCAACGAAGAAAAATTCCAACTTCTAAGTCACAGTGATTCCCAAAGTGGTCTGTAGGAAGCTTCCAGGGGGTCTCTAAGCTTTTGGAAAAATAGTAACATTAACTATATTAACTATATTAACTATATTAACTATATTAATATTTAGGGGTCCTTGGTGTAAAAGTTTGGAAACCCCTGTTCCAAGATGTGGTAATAACAAGGTGTTACAGAATAAAAGCTACAAAACTCTGCAAGCCAAACAAATAACACCAAACCCACGTGTCACGAATCTTGGAGTAATAATGTCGTCGGATGCAAAATTCAGAGAACACACTAACATCAAAATTACAGCGGCTAGAAAAGTAATGGCAATTATTTGGAGAAGCTTCCACAGCGGAAAAGCAAACATCATGCTAAAGTTATGGAAGAGCTGAGCCTGACCAATAATTGAGTATTGCTCAGACCAGTAGTCTTCACCTTTCGTTTCCTCTATTTTAGACGTACAGTAAAAGTCCTTTGTATGGCTTCTATGTTCGCAATATCTCGTGTTCTGTATGGGTTTGTGAGTACTCGATTACAGTCCCTGAAACTCTACTCTCTGGAAAGAAGACGCGAGCGATGCACAGTAATATACATATGGAAAATACTCGAGGGTTTTGTCCCAAACCTTAGAAATGAAATGGAAACACACTGGAATGAGAGAAGAGGCAGATTTTGTACTGTTCCAGCTGCGGTGGGACGGGGAGCCATGAAAACGAGAATGGAAAATACCCCCAGAATACGAGGCCCAAAGTTTTTTAATGTCCTGCCAAAAGAAGTGAGGAACCTCCAGCACACCGACCTGAATAATTTTAAGAACCAGCTGGACAGATTCCTGTGCAAGGTCCCTGACAGCCATGCGTGGCTGCTACGACGGCAGGAGGAGATCGGAAAGCAATTCCCTCCTCCATCAAATTCCACAAATGAGGCGGGATGGCTGCAGAGAGGTCGACCGTAGGTCGATCCTGAACAGTTGTTCAAACCCTCATAAAGTATGATAAAATATATACTGCACATTATCATACAAATGTTGACGAGTTAAATTTGAACTCTATATGAGTGAAATGTACGAACTTCTAAATGAATTCGAATTAATTCGTTTTGTAAAGTTATTTTACTCCTCCTTAGCTCCTTAGGAGAAGATATTACACTCAAAAAAGTTTGTTTATTTATATGTGAAGTTATTTTAACTTCTTTTTGTACATTAATTGCGCACAGGCCTGCGATGGTTTTATTGTCCGAAATATTTTATCACTTATGTAGTAATTTTTTGCACGCTGATTCCGAAAATAATGTTCATTTTTCGCGATCACGTATTTCATATTACATATGTAAGTAATTTTCATTAAAATTGACTCAAATTTTGATTAAAAACTACTGCCAAAAATACTTCCAGATCAGAAGTGACGTCATAGTGTCTTCAAGAACATTCGAGAAACGCATCGCTAGTATATAAGTGATTGACAAGCCACTAGATGAGTCAGTCTGTCTAGTGCGTGCGAGGTTATAGTTCTTCTTTATTCAAAGGTGCGCGGTGACTATATTTCTTTTTTGAAATTTGTTTATTTGTCGCTATGGCAACCAGGGGGTGTGTAAATAGCTCAAATATTTTCTGTTATATTTGTGGAAAATTTACTGTGAAAAAAACAAAGGCGAGATATTACAGACTTCATCAAGAAAGCATACTATGCGTACTTCGGAATGAAACTTGGGGATCAAAACAAATCATGAGCTCCACATAAAGTTTGCAGTGTTTGTGTTGAGCAACTTAGACTGGGGAGTAAAGGTAAAAAGGATTCTTTACCTTTTGGGATTCCAGTAGTCTGGCGTGAGCCTAGAAATCACAGGAATGACTGCCATTTTTGTTCATGTAACATGCAAGGCTATAATACCAAAAATAAAAAGGAAATTTCTTATCCAAACTTTCAGTCTTCTATAAGATCTGTTGCTCATGGTATACCTGTACCTACTAAACCAAATACTCTTGATATAATTTCATCTGATTCGTTGTCTGATGACGATGGAAACGATGATCTTGATCGTTTTCAAACCGAAACATCTGGTGAACCCCAATTGTTTACACAAAGTGAACTTAATGATTTGGTAAGAGATTTGTGTCTCCCGAAGGCTTCTTCAGAGATCCCATAGGATCCAGACTTCGTGCAGAGAACTTGCTTTCTCCTGGGACGTCATTTTACTGGTACAGAAATCGAGAAAAAGAATTCATCCAATATTTTTCTCAAGAAAATTCACTGGTATATTGTAACACTGTTTCGGAACTAATACTTAAGCTAGGCGTTGCAGTCTATGACCCAAATGAGTGGAGACTTTTCATTGATTCCTCCAAAAGAAGTCTAAAAGGCGTCCTCCTTCACAACGGTAACTTGTATGCATCCGTTCCTGTGGCTCATTCGGTTCACTTGAAAGAAACTTACGAAAATCTTGAGCTTCTTCTAGTTAAGGTTAAATACAAAGAACACGGTTGGCTACTTTGTGGAGACTTAAAAGTGATTTGTATGTTGTTAGGTCAACAACCAGGTTATACGAAGTTTCCATGTTTTTTGTGCGAATGGGATAGCCGAGCGAGAACTCAGCACTGGATAAAAAAAGAATGGCCACGCAGAGTCAACCTGACACCTGGTTCTAAAAACATTCAACGTGAAAGTTTGGTTGACACGAAGAAAGTCCTTTAACCTCCACTTCACTTAAAATTGGGCTTGAAGCAATTTGTTAAGGCCTTGGACGAAGATGGAGATTGTTTTAAGTATCTGTGTGGTAAATTCCCAACTCTTTCGGAAGCAAAATTGAAAGAAGGAATTTTCGTTGGTCCCCAGATTAGAAAACTGACTTTGGATGAACACTTTGAAAGAACAATGAACAATCTTGAAAAAGAAGTGTGGATTGCTTTTAAGGATGTTATCAGCAAATTTTTGGGGACAACAAGGACCCAAATTACCAAAACATTGTGATCAACATGCTAAATAAGTTCAAAGAATTGGGTTGTAATACGAGTTTAAAATTACATTTCTTACATTCACACTTGGATTACTTCCCTGAGAATCTCGGAGCACTCAGCGAAGAAAAGGAGAACGGTTTCACCAAGACATCAAAGAAATGGAGAAGAGATATCAGGGAAGGTGAGACATCAGCATGATGGCTGATTACTGCTGGATGTTAAAACGGGATACTCTAGAATTATTACATAAAAGAAAAGGAACAGCGTGTACATTCGAAACTAAAAGGCATAGATCTCGCAAGAAAACTCGGGACAAATAAAGATAAATATGTAATTGACGTTAATAGTCTTCTTTCTTTTTAAAGTTGTTTGCATTTGTGATTAGTATAACAAAGCGAAATAGGTACCTAATATAAATTGAAATAAATAGCACTTATTTATGTTGTTGTTTTTTCCCTTCCAGTTTGCAGAAAATCCTTACGTGATAGAAAAAAATGGACACCTTATTCGAAATGAGCGTAGTTGAATTATATAAAATCAGTTATTACGAGTAGTAAGAAAACAACTCTTACAAAGTTCTCATTCGCAGACCTGTATTATTATATGCTTATCACTTTGGATATTCTTACAAGTCCAGAGGGACGTATTTTTTTTTTATTGGGATTGTTTAACCTCCTTCGCAACATCTAAGGTCATATGACGGAGGGGACCTACAACTTTACGTGGGATCCGAACCATGGGTCGCTACATAATCTGGTCACGGAGGATGGTCTCCATCCAACTACTACCCAGACCCAATGTCGCTTAACTTCGCTGATCTCCGCGAAGCGGTGTTACGACATTGACCAGGACGTAGCCCCGAGAGGGACGTCATATGAATTCACTGTTTATGTTTAGGGATTTAACGGAAGATATAAGTGGGACAACGCAAATTGTCAGAAAATCTTGCTGGGCGTACTTTCTAGTTTATGTCCGAATATCATTGTTTATACCATATACTGTTGTTTATCCTTATTTATTTTATCTGTATAAATCTATTCTCATTTATCATTTGTATATAACAACTCGTGTAATATCTACACGTAATTTATATTTTTATATCAAGTAAAAATAAATGAATAATTTTAATATTAAATAAATAATAAATGAAAGTTTAAACAATTTGATCAAGTACCCGATACTACATGGAAACTGTCTTCTAAACTGATATATATATATATATACAGGGTGTCCACAATGTCTTGTCACCCCAGTAAAATACTAACCGATTTTCGTTTTTCTTTCAGACCCATTTGAAATGTGTGATAGCAGCAAATATACGATTGAACAACGCATATTGCAAAAAAGAGCTGCCACATTGAATCTGTCCTGGAAGTCTGCACGAATATTTTCAATGGTTTTGCCATTACGTGGTGGCTCATGGACCCAGGTAGTAGCCAATATGCGTTGTTCAATCGTATAGTTGCTGCTATCACACATTTCAAATGGGTCTGAAAGAAAAACGAAAATCAGTTAGTATTTTACTGGGGTGACAAGACAGTGTGGACACCCTGTATGATAACGGCTGTTTTTTTTACTCCGGAAAAGTTTTCCGAGAGTTGTTTAAAAGCTATGCATGGATTTGTTGTTTAAATAACTACTATACGCTTCATATGTGAAAGGTAAGTAAATAAAAACTGATTATTATTAGATATCAATGACTAGCAGACGCTAGCTGGTGCGTACCTAAGGCTAGTTCAGCGCTGTCCAACTTGCGGTCCGCGGAATGGAATTTTGCCAAATTTCATTTCTGAATTTTCTTCCCTATTTTGTCATTTCTAGTAGGGAGAACAACATTCAGCGGGTTCCTAAGTCGTATTAACCAACAGTGTATGATTATAGGCAACATCTTGGCCGCGCTTTATAGAAGTTGGACAGCACTGGGCTAGTTATTATACTGAACCAGTCGAATTACGACGATTTTTTTAATGTTACTGATGAGGGACTCAAGTTTTTATTTTAGCACCATTACTGACTATTGGCCTATTAGTAGCTCATATTGAAAATGTTACCGATCGTGAATTAATTATAGGTCTCTAGATGACTTAGACCGTAGATAATGTTACTTTTAACTTGATACACGTCATTAGGATTAATATAAAATAGCAAAACAAAATATAAAAGCTTTTGAATAAGTCTTCGTCCTTCGATCAAACGAGAGTAAGCTACATGTTTTGAGAGTGTGACAAACCTACGAACTTTATATATCAACTGTTTTGTTTATTATAGGTAAACTATGTAGTTCCTCTGCAGTATTAATAGGAATGGAATTGGTCTGTCTGTACTGTAGATATTACTGGAATTTGTACGTAGAGGCTATTCACCTGCGAGAATTAGGCTTGCACTCATTCGCCAAACATTTCATATTGTAAAGAACTGCAAAATTTTGTTGTTTATGCAAAGAGTTAATAAGCCGAGAGGATACCACATAGAGCATGTTTTTCACTAGTAAACTAATTCCGCCAAGTGTAGACAGGATACAGTAAATATTTCCTGTTTATTTCAGTTAATAAAAAGAATAAAAACGATGTAAATTGTCAGATGTTTAAAAAAATAACCCACTATATATATATATACACAAAGAAGAAACTATGGTAAAGATAAAACTCGCAATAGCACTTCATATTTCATATACTTTAAAAAAAAAAGCTACAGGTTTTTGTATGTTACAGTAATGATGTTGAAACTAATTAACTAGTTTACTTCCTTTGCCTCAACAAATTTCTTTTGCGGGTGAACTGAACAAACGTGCATGGAATCTGGTGTTTCGCGTGTCTATAATAAACATTTGTAATGGTGGAGTTGTTTAACCTCCTTCGCAACATCTGTAAATGTCATACGACGGAGCGAACCTAGTTTTACGCAGGATCCGAACCACGGGTCGCTACATTATCTGGAAGCGGAGGACGGTCTCCAATCCACCTACTACCCAGACCCAATGTCGCTTAACTTCTGTAATGAAATGATAATTTGGTAGATTAAATAAATTGGTTATATTTATCATTAAAAGAAATAATAGGCGCTGCAATTCCATTATTTTTTCTCTTTAATTAATGGGTGATTAAACTTTGAAACAGGACTCGCATATTTATAGGTTAAACAGTATATGATGAGTTACAGGGTGAGCAAAAAGTCTGGGCACCCCCTCAAAATAAGATAGTGTACGTGAAAGAAAGAATGATTGCATAGTGACGTTTTTAATATTTTATTTAATTTTTAATTTAACAAAAAATTATTAAAATGCGAAAAAGTAGATACTTAAATATGAGATACATAAAAATTAGATATGTAAATATTTTTAAGGGGTGCCCAGACTTTTTACCCACTCTGTACAATAAGATTCTGAAAAATAACAGGACATTGGGGGATAGGTGTGTGGATAAAATGGAGAACCGTTCGAAGGGAGTTATGTTTGTAAAGATAATATATAAACTCAATTTGGAGTTTATATAGTGGAAGCGAAGTGTTTAATCTTGAGTCTTTTTTCGTTTTAAATAAACATTGGTGCGAGTTTATCATCATTTTTAAACTCGAATGAAAATGTAACTTTCAAACTCTCACAGGACGAAAATTAACTCGATATGGAGTTCATATAAAACATAAACGAGTTCCATTTAAACTCGCCTTGGGCGTTTTCTATATATACGGTACTTACTTTTAGAGTCTGAGTTCTTTTGTCAGTTGAATTAACAATGCAAAATTGCAGTTATATATATATATAACTGCAAATTTTGCATTGTTAATTCAGTATATAACTTAGCAATATGTTATTGTAAATTATGCAAGCATACATTTCACAAGACTAAGGCCGGCCGCACACAGGATCATCTTGCGACTGATGACTGACGACTTGGGTCGTGACGACTCGAGTCGCGTGTGATTTTATGATACATTGACAGAATGGGAGCAACGCAACGCGATTCTGTGGAATCGCGTTGCGGTCGCTGCAGTGTGCGGGGCTCCATTCTGTCAATGTAAAATCACACACGACTCGTGTCAGTCGCAAGTCGCGAGATGATCTTGCGTGTGGCCGCCGAATGCGCTGTTTTATATATTTCTAAAATTTTATATAATGGATCGCGTAAACCCTTTTCCATAATTGTTTTCAGTCTCGTTAGAAAATCAGAAAGTAATTCCTTTTAATTATTTACGTTAATATTTCTTTGAAGAAGTTTCTTTCAGCGTTTTGTGCAAGTTGGGACAAACTTATCAACTTATAAACAGAAATTTATATTTCTCGTGTCGTCAATGTCATGCAACGCTTGTCCCGAGCCGGTTCCGAGAAGCGGGTAGGGTGCGCAGTGACGAGTCCGTTACACGCCCGTAATGTATTTCGTTCAACCCAGTTCTTTTAAAAGGGGACATATTTTTAATGGTTGGTGGAGTTACCTCCTGTCTCAGCGCTCTCTGGTGGACGAAGGCAGTAAAAAGAAATAATGTATCAACAATCAACCAACCAACCAGCGCATATTTCGCGATGTTCATGAACGAACCTGCGCAGCTCTGTTTCGAAGCGAGATAAAAGTTCCCTCAACAATTGCTTTAATTGTTTCACAACTGCACAACTTTTGTATCAATCTTTTGTTGTGCCTTTGTTTTTTTGTAACTTATCGCATAAGTTGTTATAATGATTGTGTTGAAGGTTGTAATTTATTAGTTTCTTTTTGAGCACTTTGCGTAATTACTTCCAAAATTATATAGTTTTTATTCCCAAAACTTTTATATATACAGGGTGTCTCATAAGTCCGGTCTCGTAGGAAAATTTATTTTAAATTAAATTTACAAAAGCAATACATTAGAAATAAAACAAATGTTCAAATTGATGTCTTGTTTTGGGATCTTGTATTACTTTTGTAAATTTAATTTAAAATAAATTTTCCTGTTAGATCGGACTTATGAGACACCCTGTATATATAAAAGTTTTGGGGATAAAAACTATATAATTTTGGAAGTAATTAGGTACGCAAAGTGCTCAAAAAGAAACTAGTAAATTACAACCTTCAACACAATCATTATAACAACTTATGAGTGAAAAGCTTGACCTACGTCAGAATGAACAATTCGGGCGGAAGCAACCAAAGATGTGCGTGTGTGTGTATATATATTTAGCTTCCGCCCGAATTGTTCATTCTGACGTAGGTCAAGCTTTTCACTCCACCTTAGACCTACAATTTAACGTGGAAACGAAACCACGCCCCACCAGCAGCCCAGCGTCTTAACCACTAGGCCACCTAGGGTACCCATTTATCTACCAACCACTTTCTTTATTGTGTGGAAGGATGAACAGCTGGGTTTTGCTGCGCGCCGGTTACCGTCACCGGGTCTCGATCCCGGGGCCGATGGATTCGTAGTCAGCGACGCTAACCACTACACTACTAATATATACACACACACACACGAGTATATAAAATATGGAATATTATGCATCAACACGCACGGTTTTTGCATAATGCAAAAATTAACCCCACCAGGGTTTGAACCCACACCACCTCTTGAATAGAAGGTAATTCCTCTCATCTTGCGCGGTATATTCTCCTATACAAGCGTCGTTCTTTACGTTAATTATACTGCGTGTTTGCAGTTTAAATGTATATAATGTACGGCATGCGGGAGGTGCCCCCTTGGGGCATTGGTTTCTGCGCGTATGTAGAGGAATTACGGCATTTGATTGAATGAGGCCCGTGGTGTAATGGTTATCATATCTGACCGGCAATCGGAAGATCCCGGGTGGTTACCTCATTTTTTCATTTGTTTCGTTCTCTCGCTCTCATCTTGCGCGGAATATTCTCCTATACAAGCGTCGTTCTTTACGATATATTATATATATATATATATATATATATCCCATATGCATATATATATATATATATATATATATCCCATATATCCCATACAACTAAAAGAATTAAAAGATAGCATTGTTGTGCCGCTAACAAAGATTTTTAATGCGTCTATTTCTGAGGGGTGCGTACCAGATAATTTCAAATTAGCAAACGTAACACCTAACTTTAAGAAAGGCGATAAAGGTGCGGCGGGAAATTATAGGCCAATCAGTTTAACGTCTGTTGTAGGTAAGCTACTGGAATCAATAATTAGGGATCGTATAGTCGAACACTTAGAAGTGCATAAACTAGTTAGAAATACGCAGCACGGTTTTAGGCGAAACAAATCTTGCTTAACTAATCTTTTAGAATTTTTCCAAAGCGTGGTTGACGTTTACGATAGACATAGGGCGGTTGATGTAGTGTATTTAGATTTTCAAAAAGCGTTTCACACCGTGCTGCACAAAAGACTCATTGAAAAAACTAAGGCTCATGGAATCAGGGGTAGTAATAAATTGGCTAGAAGAGTGGTTGCGAGGTAGGAAACAGAGGGTGGTCGTTGATGGAGCGGGCGTCGTGTTGGGCTAATGTAGCGAGTGGCGTTCCTCAGGGTTCTGTATTGGGCCCCTTGCTTTTTCTTATATAATTAACGATTTAGATGTCGGCCTAGTCAGCACAGTTTCAAAGTTTGCGGATGACACGAAGCTGGGTGGTAGGGCGATTAATGACGAAGATAGAGGTAAAACCAGGAAGATCTGAATAAAATCGTTGATTGGTCAGTCACATGGCAATGAGATTTACGTTGGATAGTGCAAAATTTTGCATATAGGTTCGCGTAACGGTAATTTTGCGTATAGTATTCAGGGAAAGATTTAACAAGCGTAGAGCAGGAAAAAGATTTTGGAGTTAAGTCACTGGTGATTTAAAAGTAGCGAAACAAAGTACAGCAGCGGTCAATAAGGCGAACAAAGTGTAGGTTTTATAGCTCGAAATTTTTAGTACAAATCGCGCGATATTATAGTTCCTCTTTATAAATCATTAGTTAGACCCCATTGGAGTACGCGATCCAATTTTGAATCCGTACATGCGCAAAGATATAGACAAAATCGAAAGAGTTCAAAGACGAGCAACTAAGATGATTCCGTCCGCTTAGGTCGAAGTCGTACAAGGATAGGCTTAAAGAGTTAAAATTGAC